>VXAA01006367.1:368499-636740 GCA_013399115.1 Anseranas semipalmata
GTCTCAGTGTCTGCACCAAACATGTGGTAAAGCCTCAGCCTCCAGCCCTGCTGCTCCTGTGACTATGTAAATTAGAGTTTTGGGGAATAGGGAATTGCAACAGAATTGAGAGCCTGGAAGCTGTCACCCCGTTACAAGCACAGCATGGTCATCCCCACGGTGTGGGGTTTGTTTCCAGCTTGAAGAAAATAAGAGGCCCTCCTGCATGCCAGCCTCAGGAATGCTAGTGACTTCTCACTGCCCTTGGCTATCTTGTTTTTAATTTAAGAACCATGCAAGTGCACTTAAACAACCATTGTTTACTGGTGTCATTGTTATCAAAGCAAGTAAAGACATCAGGATCTGTATTGTCCCCGGGTTTTATTTTCATTGTGTCAGGCTACAATGGGACTTTGAGCATCTAGTTCTTGTCTAGGGGCACCATTCAACAGGAAATTGATTTCCATGGGTGACAGGCGTGGAGGCTCCATGGGCTCCCGGCTGAGGTACACACGGCCGCACCAACATGCTGTGGGCCTCTATCCCTT
The DNA here is from genome assembly GCA_013399115.1 of Anseranas semipalmata. NCBI lineage: Eukaryota > Metazoa > Chordata > Aves > Anseriformes > Anseranatidae > Anseranas > Anseranas semipalmata. Next base: position 369,027 of record VXAA01006367.1, read on the forward strand.
TTCTTCTTGGGCTGGGGCTCTCAAATCCTACCTGCCTTTTACCAAACCCGCACGTCTTCCTCCAGAGCAGGAAGACAGTGGTGCTTGAGTGTAGTCAGTGTTTCCCATGAACTGTACCTGGTTCCAAATTAGGTGAGTGCTAAGGAAAGAGTCAAGCACACGAGGGGTAGGGGGCAGAGATTTTTACAGAGAATAACTGACGACGCATCACCATGGACAGGAGCCTTAAGGGCAAAACACAGTGCTTGTCAGTTCACGTTTGTCTGGTCTCGGAGAAGAGGCATTTTCAGGCTCTGCATCATGATAGCTATAACAAGCTGAGTTGAGAGACTTCAATACACGCCCGGCTATGAGTATGGACACTGATGAGAAAGCTTATGTGTGCCTACTCGCATTCATTTCATACAAGTAGACACTTAGCTCATTCAAAAATACAGCTGGCATGATAAGCCTTTGAGAGTACGAAATACATATGAGGGTGTTCAGTTTCCAGTCAGGGTTATGCCATTTTTAATGGCCATATACTTACCCTGTCTGGTGCATTTATTCATTTTTGAGCACAACTAGATTCAACGATTTTCGTCATTTTTTTTCACCTCTGTTGACATTGTCTGACAAGACTGTTCAGGCTCAGACTGCTTAGGAAAAAATAAACTTTGGTGCCAGATTTTGAGCCATCAGCAGTGTTCCCTCTCATCTTTATTCTATTATTCCGTTGCAAAGGAACTTTCAGCTCGGGAGCCACAATGGAAAGAAAACAACTCCAGTGCTTTTTTTTTTCCTCCCCTTTTTTCCATCTTGTGATCTTAACCCAGCTGGTGAGGGAGAAAATTCCCATGTGAGGCATGTGGGTGGAGCCCAATTGTGTAAGCTCCATGCTCGCAAAGTGTTTGGCATGGATCCGCTCGCTCGCTTTGTTTTCCATGGCCGGACACAGGGGGAAGCCACATTCAGCACATTAACAGCTGCCACCTGTTGCTCCGTGCTACATCAGAGGAACCCCGAGGCTGGGGAGTCACACTGTGCTCCGGCCCTTGATCTCCAAGGAAGTTTGAGGTACCAGGGGCGTGCACTTGTTCCCATGTTTTTCTTGCCTTTGCAGGTTTTTCCAGGACATGAAGCAGATGGGTTTGGGAGTCCAAATGAGAAGAGGTCCTTGGAGCAACTTGAGCGCTGCTTTGGCACAGGTTACTATGAGGAATTTTCAAGTTCCACTTGATGTGGCTGTCCTTAAGACAGACTTTGTTTGGTTTATTGCCGTGGTCAGAAATTTTGCTGCCATGGACTACTCTGTTTAGAAATCTTATGTACGTCAAACATCAGCACAAGGAATAGCAAGAGAATGCAAAGAGAAAGATCTTTCTAACCTTGTCAATGACGTTTATAGGACATCCACCAGATTCCTCCCCTCCTCTGTGCAGTAGAGGTTAAATCGATCTCCATTCCCATGCACTTTCCTGTACGTATGTAAAGCAAAAAAAAAAAAAAAAATCGTATCACTAATGCAGCTAATTCTCTGTATCTTGAAGCAATTGACACAAGTACATGAATTAACTCATCACTTTATATCACTTGAGGCAAATGTGCTATTTGGAGTACCTCTTGGTAAGAATAAGCAATTTAAGATCCATTAGTATTTGGAATATTCTGCTTCATTAAAACCACAGTCGTCCCTAGATGTAAATGAGTGGAGGGAAAGAGCTATCAACCTCTTGGTGGTATTAGACAAACTTAAAAACTCTCTATATTGCAAAGTACTGTATAAAGGTTCTCATATAAATACAAAAGAGGCCTTAGGTTTCCCCAAAAGAGGGTTTCCTACCTTGGCTTCAAGTTTCTCATAGACTTATTAAATTTGAAAACTACAATGCAGATTGAGGGGAAGAAAGTAATTCTGGTAGACTGCACTTAAGTTTCAAGTTTTTAATATCATTCCGGGGTGGTTTCACAAGACATTGTGTCTGTGTTGTATTCTGCTACTTACATACCAAAATTCTTTCTCCTTGATAATGGCCACAGTGCCTAAGATTATGGGAGAGCTGGAATTATTATTTTTAATAATAAATACCTCTCCTTTGTTTTCATTCAAAATTTCCAAATGATTCAGGGCCCCCTTGCCCTGGGCTTGACCTGAAGAACTTTTAAATCAAATCAAATTTTCTTTCATTTATGATAATTATGTCCTTATATGGTATTATAAATCAAATATAAAACCAGTAGTTTCAGATTTTAATCAGACTTGTGATACATCTACAGTGCACTAAACAAAATATATTGTTACAATGATTTGTTCAACATTTACAGTAACAATACAAGGAAAGAATCCTGAAATACTTCTAGAAAAATGTTCCTTTTGTCCTTAGCTCAATTACATTCAAGTCTCGAGAAGTTCCTCAACTTTAAAAAGCTATTTTTGTCTAAGCAGTAAAGGTAGGGATGTTACAGAAGTCACAGAGATTTCTGGAAAAACGAAGTCCTTTCACAGTGGTGCCTAATTTAGTCTTAAGTCTTTTCCAAAAGTGGAAATAAACTTTCAGGGCACCAGATCTTACAAGTCACACAAAACTGGAATGCCTGCAGGTAATGGCTGCAGAGTGAGCAAAGGATGGGTGCTGTTTCATGACTGAAGAGTGCATAGTTCGATCCTTGCTAACACAGTACAACCTGCCTTTCCCCCTTCACCAAAGGGCCAGTCCAACTTTCCCTGGAGCCACTGGTTTAGGTGAAACTGCCCCCAGCAGAGTAACTGGTACCAAGCGTGTCCCTGTTGATAACGTGATGCTACTGGAAGGGACGTACAAGGAGACCGTGGCCATGCAATGCTATTCCCTTGGAAGAACATTCCCTTGCTTCCTGCCTGACACAATTTAGGTGCGTGTTTTGATGAGAACTTGTGTCCCGTTGAAGCAGAAATGCAGAGCGGAGCTGAAGTCACTGGTGCACTGGCTGGTAGTCTTGTAGGCACGTATAGCAAAAATAAAAGGTGTCCTGAGCATGCATCTTAAGAGCATAAAATGTATGCCAAGAGTACTGCATGGCCCCTATATGTCTTAGACCAGTCAGATTAACTCTGAAAAATCCAGAAATAGTTTCCATAACCAAACAAAGGCACTGGACTCTGATGAATCAGGATTAGTGTCCTGCAGCCGTAGGGAAGATACTTTATAATTAAGCCTGCACCCTCCAGCAGATCTCGGTTGGAGGTACCAGCAGTCTTTGGCAAAAACTGGTTTGAAATCAGCCCAGCTTCCGGCTGAATAGCTCTGCTGGTGAGGAAGAAAAGCCTGTGTGTTTCTATGGCTCCCGCACAGCAAAAGCTCACTTAGAATATCTGAAAACGTAGACCCAATACATCTTTATTTTCTTGCTTTTTAATTTCTCGGCAAGATTTATGGTTCTGTAAAAAAGAGGCTTATTTACAAGAACAGTTGCAAAATTAACCATTAATTTTCTGTTCAAATGGATATGATGGACACAGTGCAAAATGATGCCTAAATAACAGAGTGGAAACGAGGGTAAATCTGGAATTCCTATGCTTTTCACTTTTCTTGCTTACTGATGGGCGCATAGATGCAATGGTGGGCTGGAGCTGCACAAGAAGACCTGGGCTGGGTGGATTGCAAGAACAGAGTTGCAAAGGCTGGTGGCCTAAAGTTTGAGGCTACTTAAGCCTCACCTGCACCTGACTCATAAGTATTCCACATCGATATCTCTGATAAACGTCTGAAGCATTTGAACACAGAAATAATATCAAGGGTACTTCCCTCACAGCTGAGTCAAGCTGTGACAACAGGTCCTGAAAGAGGATATTTTTATAATCCTTTATCACATCCTCATCCTTTTTTTCATTCTATAGTTGTTCAGGGAAGAATAGCAAAGTCCTTTCATGTTGAATGGGTTTAAGGGCAGTTGGTTGTTTATTTCCCTGAAGGTACACAGTGCCTCATGTCTCTGCATCAGTGAGACCAAGGTTTGTGTCAGGCAAATTTCACAGTAACATTATTTTTAAAATCACTTTCAATGTTGGTCTATCCTCACTGCTAGAAATGCCCTTCCTTCCCATCTCCCCATTACCACACAATCTGGCCAACAATAACTCAAATTTGATAGCACTCAAAGGTATAAATTTAGTCAACTGTGGGTAAAAGCTGGCTCATTGCTGTGTCCTCGAGGTGGCCATTTCCACAAGCCTTGGCTTTGGCAAGGCAGGGCACAGCCTGGCCCAGAGCCACCTGGGCCACAGAGGAGGAGGGAGCTGTGGACTTGCATCCGCTCCTTTGCTACCAGCGCCGCATTCCTGCAGGTCCCGGCCCCCCCTGCTTGCACACTGGCCCGTAGCTCCCAAATCCCAGAGTCCATGCTGCTGTGTTAGAAGCGTGCTGTTGGGAAAAGCCACCAGGCGAGAGGCTGTTGCAGGCAGCTCCTGGGCAGGAGGGTGACAAGCAGGGCTGGAGCAGTGCTGTCAGGGCCACCTACGTTAGCCCAGGCAGAAAAGCCACGTGCCTGTGCTACGTGGCGATAAGGTGGCACAGCACCTGGCACCGCACTCTCCTCACCTCCCATCATGCCACCATGTTTGGGGCCGGGCACAACGTCATAGCAAATTCCAAATGAAAAAATCCCACCAGTGTCTTCTGGGGCATTTGGGCAGTTTCTTGGCCAAGACTTATGCAGTGCAGGGCCTGAAATGAGACCCAACAGAGCAGTTTGCAATTCTTAGAGCCCTTATTTTAGACTCTCTCCAAACTAAAGTGGACCTTCTTATTTCATTGCTTCACCCTTGGTTCAGATTTGAAAGAGATCTTGGCAACTCCAAGAGCAAGAAACATTTTTAAGTGACTAATAAGATTGCACACTTACAGCAAAGGATGACTCCTGCAGGACGCTGACTACATTTCCTGCTAACGTCAGATAGCAATTCATCCAAGCAAAGGAGGTAACAAGTGGATTTTCTCATACACATCAACAGCAAAGTCCAAACAACACGAATAACAACAAAGTGCTTAATACACAGTAATTTCAGAATAAAACAGATTAAAAAACACTCTCTGAAAGAAAACAAAGCTATTCATACTGTAAGTTCTCCACCCAGGTCTCCAAGTCACACTTTTAGCTACCTAAATGCATACAACATTCAGCTCACTTTTCATTTTCCCATCATCTCCACAGCTGCCTCTGTGACCCATACTCTTCCTACCTACTCTCATACCAGGAAGACCACCTCCTGTACATCTCAGTGCTGCTGACACGCAGGATGTGCTTCTTCAGATGAACTTCTGGGGCTCTGGGTATCAAGGCACCAAACCCAAATCTCACAGCAGCCTCTCGAGCTGTAACTCCTGCCCTCCTGGAGCTGTGCCCCAGCCCATGGTCCAGCAGTGTCCCCAGTGGTGTCACTGCTGCTGCCCAGGCACAGGAGGGGGATCCTGCTCTCTCCAGATGGCCCGTATTTGCTGTGTGCAGCCGAGGGACACGTACCGCTAAATGGCTGTCTGTCTGGCTGGAGGCTCGCAGGCTGGTACAACCTGATGGGGCTGGGCACTGCCACGCATCCGTACGCCGCTCCCAAGGATCGCAACAGGGATCCTCAAAGGCAGGCCGACTATTCACTGCTGTGACCAGGTATAGCTGTATTTGCATGCTGGTTTTTCTATTTTTGGTATCAGCGTCTTTAATGAGAAAAACCTGTCATTGCTTTCCTCACTGCCTGCATAGATAATCTTTTTTCTTCTTCTTTTTTTCTAATGCATTTCTTTGCTATGAATTGGATAAACTTTCTCGTTGCTTGTCTGCGTTTTTTTTCCAGCAACATGGTGGCAAGAAAGTATCTAGCCACTTGGCAATACTAGTTGCAAAGCTCTCCCTTGTTTGCTTATAGCAGAAAGCTGTCTGTGCTCGCACTGGAAAAGACCATATGCTAAGAAATCCACTGTTGCTTCTGTGCCCCATATAGCATTTCCCTTTCTTCCCTTGGGAGGAGCAGTCACAAAGACTCCCCGTACTTTGTGTTAAGAAGTGGAAGCACTTACTGTGATAATAATACCGCCTTTCCCAAATACGCCAAGAGACAAAGAACTCCAAGCTACTCCAACTACTGAGGTTGAAATAGATTTATAAAAATATCTAACTATCTTTATTTATTTATTTGTATATACATTTCTCAATCTCATATTTTTTCTCCCTCTGGTAACCTGATATTCCTGCAAGTCTATTCCTTTGTTGCATTTTGGCTTCACTTCCTGTCAAATTATTTCATCTTATTTAGCTTCAGCTGTCAAAATACATGAGCTAATTCTCTTTGTGATGACCTACCACTGCCTCCTAGTCTCCAGTGACAGGATGCAGCAACTGCATCCCTGCAAAGGCTGTGCCATGAAAATCACCTGGGCACCTTTACACAGACATAAGCAGAGAAGACAGGCCCAGACTGAAATGCCTTGACTGGCTTAGCTCTGCTCCCAGGTGCTGCCGAACAAGCAACCTCTGCTCACGAGCACGGCCCTTTCGCAGCTTTCAGCTCCGGGTTGCAAGATGTTGGATACGTAGGTCTGACACAACAGGCACCACCATCTATCCCAATTCATCCCTCACTAATTTTAAAGCATTCTCTGGGGAAAGTTAACTATGGATTTCTGGGGGATGATACAAGATTTGTGTATAATGGGTGTTCTGAAATAATTTCTTATTGTATGAATTGACTGCATACTACCTGACTAAAGGTAACGGCAAAGGAAGAAACTCTTTATCATACTACGGTATTTATTTTTGTCATTTGTACTGCAACGATGCTGGGTGTTACAATTTATCTGACTTCTCACTCAGTGTGCAGAGCTGTGATAGCTCCATGCCACCTTGCGGCACAGAAAGTCCTTGCCTGGCTAGCCTGATGGTTGTCCAGCAAGTCATTATTTGCACTTGGAGTGGTGAAATGCAAAGCCAGAGTATCCTTTTAGACCTCTTGGGTAAACAGATACCTCTCTTTCATCTCCCCCACAGAACAGAGTGAGTGAGAATTGGTATTACACAAGGCTTTGTGTTGATGCTGTTCAAAGTGGTGAGTTTTATCCTTAATGTTATACTGAAGAAACACATGTGGTGACCAGTGATTGATTATCTTCACAAAGCTCATTTTCACTCAGCAGTGGTGAGTTTCAGAAGGGTGATAATAATGGATATCACTGGCTAAGTTCTCTCTCACATGTTGCCCACTGTCCCATGGAAATCAAAAAGTGATTAATTCCTCTAACAGCTTTTAGGGTACTCTGGAAACATCAACATGGACTGGTAGATATTGCAAATTTACCTATAGGAGCGAAAGTCCACGATAGGCCCCCTTTAACAACAAAAACTGAGGACGATACATCTGTCAAAGAACCGGAAGAATACCTGTAAGGAAATAAGATTACCAATAGAAACAAAACTCTCAGCAGGGACTTCCACAGACCAGGGATGAACAAGGAAGCTACATCTAACCTGTGAGCTGGAGCTTGCGTGCCTGAAGAAACAGAATTGAAGCTGGAGGCTTTGGAGGGATGCTTGACTGACCTTGAAGATGCAGGTTACACAGCCTGAAAAAGGAAAAAATAGAGGGCTCATGTTATCTTTTAAAATGAGAAAATACTCCTCTTTGGGAGACTTTAGCTGAGATGCTTCCAAGCATGCACACTTCTTTAAAAGGACACAAATGTAGGGACTGCCAGGGATCCAAAAAGGTGTGAAGGCAATACCTGGGGATGGTTTTTGCCAGTGGCAGTTTGTCAGGAGTGCACCAGGACACCATCCTCTAAGGCAAAACGCACAGTAGAGGAGAAGATTGCGGTGGCTGATGCAGCTGCACCCTCTGGACAAATTAGCAGCTTGCTCCTACTCCTAAGTGGTACCAACTGTGGAGGCAACAGTGCTGGGTTAGGGCACTGTTATAGCTCATCCTCTCCTGCTTCCATGGAAAAGGCAGCTGCTCGACCCCCTGCCCCTGATGCATGCCTGAGCAGAGCCTCACAGGGTGCACGGTGTCAGTAGGAAATTGGAGTAATGAGGCTCAATTAAGCAGCTCCCCATACCGTCATGGATGAACTTGTCCCAGCAAGAGTACCCAGATCCAGTGGCTCAGTGGGGTGGTCGTGTGATGTGTTCAAAGCCATTTGTAGAACACTGCATATTCCTCCCAGTGGGACACACTTGCCCTTTTGAGTACCACACACACAGGGTGTAGCCAGGGGGGCCACAAAGACGAAGGATTGTAATGCCACCCCTTCCATTTTTTATATATACCTGTTTACCAAGAAGCAAGAATAGACAGGGGGAAAAGGTCTCCACCTCCAAAAAAATTGGAGAGGCTGTGGCTGATGTAGCACTGGCTCACTTCTGCAATGAAATTTATGATTTCATAAATGATAGCTTTGCTCTCATCAGTGTGTATGTAGGACAACACTCACCTTCACTTTGAGGGCCAGCACAAAATTCTGTGTCTTTTCTTCTTCTGAAGTGAGTCTTCGATGTAGGATGTAAACATGGTGGCCAGAATTTTTGCAGCCTTTTCCCAGTGGTATATATCTACAGAAATATACAGATTTGAAAACATAAACCATTTATTCCCATTAAGAGTATTTAGGGAGGGTAAAAAAGAAAATCAGTCTTGTTTAAATCTAGTTATCATTAGTTTTTTGTTTTTTTGTTTTTTTTTTTGCCAGGGCTTTTTTCTCCAGATGCTTTCTTATAAATTGTGCTCCTAAACTTCCAGCCACAATGGAAATAAGAAGTCAGCCTCTGATCTCTCTGAGATTAGGCCACAGAAGCTGCACTTCCTTCAGGAAAGTGATGCTGCTCACAGTAGATTTCACACTTTTGCAATGGCATGCAAGTCGCTTAGTTGACTTTTGTTAGCTTATAAAGTTTACAGAACTGTACATATATAAGCTTGTCCTCAGTAATTAGAGAATTAATACTGCTCATTGCAGAACACCACTCAGCTGGACAGCTGTGTAGCAAGGTGACCTTGGTGGAGAGTGGCGGAGCACTCTGGATATGGGTTTGGACAGGGAGGGAACTGAGGTGGCCCCCTTGCGAGGTGGCGTTCAAAGGAGATGACGAGTCTAATTAATTCAAGGGTCCCAGGTATTCCAGGAAAGGTTTTATTGACTGACAGTAAGACATTGTTTGCATAATTGCCCAAACATGTAGCTTTTGAATAATAATAACATTGCTATTCTCTGAGATGCACTTTATTTTCAGGAGTGACCTGATAACAGCAGAAGCAAAACACTCAATTTCGCAGTTACATTGAAACAAAAATAATTACAGAACACATACAGAAATTAAAATCTATTACAGGCAATTTGTGCTGGGAAACCAAACATCCCCTAAAGCTAGACAACCTCAACCATGTCAGCTTGGTTTTGCTACAATTGGTTATCCTCTCTGCATCACTATTTAGGACTGAGATCCATTCTTCATATGTCCTCTAATCCCATTCTTTTAATGTCTTCCATCATGCTAGAGATATTACAGGTCCTAGATAATGTGGATACTGAATTCAGATAATTAAAACGTGACTACAACTGTCCTTTTCATTTTCTTCCTGACAGGGAAAAAAAAAATCACATTTTAAATCCTAACAAACTTCATGGACTTGTTTTCCATTTTGGGCCTTATGCATTATCCACTGGAGACGAATGGGATAATTTCCCAAGAATTCAGCAAGCACTGATACAAATAATAAGGTAACAAAAAATATTCATAAAAATAACTCGTAAGAATTAAAATAACTCGTAAAAATTACAAGAATGCAAGAATCTCCTTGACTGAAGACATGCAACCCCAGAACCACTGAGGAACCTACTCATTAGTTTTCAGCCTTCCTGATAACACCACACAAAGAAAAAGATTTTCTCCTTTCTAACCATATTTTGAGCTGCCCAGAAAATCATAACTACGACTCATCTTTCCATACACGTCCCCTCCAAAAAAGCAACACAGCAAATGACCAAACAAGTCATTGTTAAGCCATGCTAAGCCATTTGAGGGATCCTCTTTGCAGGCTCCCGAGATGATTATTGTTTGTTCACCCTTGATATCTGTAGAAGTTTTGCCACCAGTGCCAGAAAGCACAGGACACAGGTTAGCCTGTCCTTTTTGGTACTCCGACTGACCCTACTGGGTTCACAACCAGAGTATTTCCGAAAGGACAAGAGAGCGCTGTTCCAATACCGTAAGCGGAAAGGCAAACCTGGGTACCGACACGCTCTATCCGTCCCCTTTCCTTCCGCGGGCAGCCGGAGCACCGTGCCCGGGACAGCCCTATCAAGTCCCGACTGAGCTGGAGAGAGCGGCACCACGCTGCCGTCAGCCAGCGGAGAAGGGTCTGACAGTGATTTAGAGCTGAAGGGAGTGAGACAGAGAACATTTGCCTCAAGTGCTGAGCAATCACGGCAGATAACTACCGTAATTTGTGGCTCCGCATAGCGACCTCCTTGGCTGCGTGCAGCTCTCGCTGACACTGAAGTGGCCGCAGTTAATGGGCTTTCACCACTGCCACCATAAGGAGAATTTGCACATCCTCTCCTCCTATAAACTACTGCAGATGATCCTGTCCTCGTTCCCATGGCTGAGGGCCAGTCTGCAGGTTCCACTTACGCTATCAACACCATCGGAGAGCAAAAAGCTGCAGCGGGGCTGACCTGGCGCTTAGTACGAGGTAGGCTGTCAGTCAGCTGCTTGACTTGGTGGCACTGAAAATCACCTAGTGGGAAATGAGGGGCTGAAACAAAGTATTCAGCAATGAATCTCAACTTTATTTTCTCTCCTCCGCATTTCCCCCCACTTCACTTCATAGTTTTGCTGCCAAGGGCTGAGGAGGAAAAAAAAATGGTGCAAGCCTAAAAAGCCATTTTTGGTAATGAATTTTGGTACCAAGTTCCCCACCCATGCTTTTCCACGTGGCTTGTTTCTAATCACACACACCACAACCCAGAGGTATCCCAGTTTCTCTCCTGACAGGTTGAATATTTAAATGCACAACCATTTATACTTTCAAGAATTCAAATCTGCAGTTTCAAAACGGAACGATGCCAATCACGTAGGCCATCTGGCTAAATCCATTGTTAGCAAGTCGTAAATAAAGATGACATGGGGTCACTTAATGGAAAAGCACTGACATTTCATCCATGGTTTATTACCATACTCTGGTCCAAAATGAAGCGAACTTATGGTCTCAGCTTAGTTTCAGTGGACAAACCGCCTCCGTCACAACTTCCCTGCCCCTGCTGCGAAGAACCCATATGCTGCAGAAAGGATTTTATGGACTCGTTCTGTGGCCCATACCCTAGCAGCACGCTTACTGACTTCAACAGCACACTTCCCGCATCCGGAAAAGCGCCACTGAAATTAATTCTGTACAAGTGCAATGCTCAAGGAGGGAACAGTCACAGACCCTTGCCCTTACAGAATTGTAGGATTCAACACAAAGTTAAAGAAAAAAGAATTCCCATTGAAAAAGCAAGAGGAGGTCACAGGGCCGTAACATGTTTGGACTCTGCAAGACAACCCTGCTCATGCACACCTGCACACAACATCTGTATTTTCAATTACCTCTAGGCAAAAAGAGTAGCTTTGATTTAGGGAAAGGATGAGAACTGGTATAAGAACCTCACTCGTACTCCTCCTAGGAAATATGTTCTCTTCTGGTCACCTCAGAGGGATGGGCCTTTGTAGCCAGGGTCTACACTGCCAGGGGAGGGAAGAAATCGCCTGAGGATTTGTGACTGTAGCTTCAGGAATCTCCTTGGCCGTGCACTGGCATTTGTCCACTTGCGTATGTGTCTGAGGGAGAGGAGGGTCTCAAAACATGCCAAAAGCAGATGCAAGGAAGAGAGTAATCTCTTCTGTGTCCTTAGGCACAGGACAAAAAGGGGCTTATCTGCAGCCAGAGCCTTCGGTCAGGCGTTCAGAAACAGGCAGGCTACGGGAGCACTACGAAAGCCTGCCCGAGGCGTGGCGTCCCTGCTGGCGGGGGTGCTGGAACGGAGACTGCTCCCGGGGCAGGAGGAGGTATGGCTGGAGGCAGGACAAAGAGCCTCCTGCGAGACCTCCCAGCCCTACGACTCCACGACTGACAACAGCGATTTACTCCCATCCACCAATGTGCTGGTTTCGGAGATCTCCGAGCCCGCTCCACCGAGAGCAGTGACAAAACACCGCAGCGCTCCCCATCTGATCTCACGTGAGAGCGCGCCAGCAGCAGCAGGGAAAACAGGCGGGGAAAGCGCAGCCTCGGAGCACGCAAGCTGTAAATTGAGGACGTGCTGCCAGCAGGCGAGCCATCCTCATCCTCCAGCGCAGCACCGCGGGCGTGCAGACGTGCCACCCCAACAGCTGGCGGCACAGCCAGCCCGCGGGTCAGCACGCTAACTCGGCGGTCTTGCAACCTGTACGAGCGATTATTCGGCAACGTCCAACAATTAACACCAAGTATGCTGCAGGTAGCACGGAGAACAGCTGACGGAGCCTGGGAGTAAAGACACCACGTAAAAAATAACACGACAGGCTGCCGTTAAAATGAGACGGGCTCCACGTGAACCCGCCGCTGCCGCATTCGCATTCGTACGGCTAGAACTTTTCTTCTTCGGTGTCCTTTGAAAAAGCTGAAAATATCCACTAACCCTGAGAACAAACGTATCATTTTAAAGCAGAATAGGCCTGTAAGACTTTTTAACACTTGTTCGTTGATTATATTAATGCCAGAATATATTAAAGAAGTGCAATATAAATTTGATTTTAATTGTTTTGTACACACGCCAGTGAAAAGGAACTGATTGGATACAGTTCACAGGCAGTATGTTAATACGCTATTTTCATATGATGATAGCTTTGCATAATCTTTCTTTTTCCAAGATTTAGAAGAACCTGTTGTTAACCAAAGCACAGGAGAGAGGAAGAATACAATTTACATAAAATCGGCTACCCTACACATTAATTAGTAATGTGGCTGAGCGGAAGGTGTGTTCACTTAGTAGAAAGTACACTTTATAATTTATACACCAGCTGTTTCAGTGCTTTCTAGTCCATTTTCCTCCCTGCCTGCCTCTAATGAAATCGTGTTACTGGAGAATTGACTGGGGTGAATTGAGATTTTAATCCCATTGACGCTTCTCTATGGAAAGGCACACTGGTGGGAACTTTTAATGGAAGGTCTGTAATCAGAAGACACTTGTATTCAGTCCCCCACTATAATGACTCTCATCAAATGTTAAAGCCCAGGCAGTGTGCAGAAGGCTAGAATTTCAAGGTTTTTGACCAACCCCATTTGAGGCATTCCTCTGGGAGTGTGTGATTACTCAAGTTTAGCGGTTTATTGCCTCATCTTTCAATATCCAGTGAAGCACAAAATTCTCATCTAGGTTGCTCTTTTTACTTAAAGAACAGGCCAAAATAGACTGCAGAGCTACTAGCACTGTCATTGAGGTTAATTCTTGCTTCTCAGTTAACAGGAGATCAATGGAAAAGCTTTAAAATATTAGAACACAAACGCTGCTTAGTCTCTAAGTGTTCAGCAGCCTTTGTAAAAATTCTGGTTCGCACCACACTTTTCCAATGCACAACTCACATTTATTTATCACTAAGTGTTCCTTTAAGGCTAGGAGTAACATTAATTGAGAGGTGGTGCTGTTCTGCAAAGAAGGATGTAAACATGTATTAAAATCCAGCAGAGCGAACAGTTTTCCTATTCCCCAAACTTTGCAGTCAAGAAAAGTACAGTCATTAAAAGAGAGGTGGTCAAAAAGCAAGCTGAATTGGGAGTTAATGGGACTCATTATGTCGGCTGCATGTTAGTAATGTCTCCTTCTCTACCAGAAAAACAAGCAGAAATAGACACAGAAAAGCAAAACCCACTTAAACAAATGCCTGTTAAAATCCCTGTGAGGAGAATGCATTTGCTCTGAACAGACACAAACACATCAATTAATACAGTGGAAGCCACTTAAACAAATACATGTTAAAGAAATAAACTGGAAAAATGAAGGAACTTCTGACAAAAGATGTCAAATGCTGTTAAAAGGAATAAATCTATTTAAAAGACAACATATTTTTCAAATGCAGCAAGTCAAAATAGAAGGAATAATAGGAAGAATGCCTCTAAAGAATTAATGTTAAATAAAAAAGTCTTTCCCTTCCTTCTCCTTTTCCCTCCTCCCAAAAAAGGAATCAAGATGAGGGTTTCTTTAATAAGCATTTCTCTGGCAACTTAATGAATACGTTTGAATGACTTTCCTTATTCCCTGTTCCTTTCTTATTGAATTGGTCAGACAAAGGTCTAATTTGGGAGTGTTTTTACTTAAAGGAGCTCTTTCTTTCTGACACTTCTTTCGGGCCAGCAAGGGTTCAAAATTTTCTCCTCCTCATGCAATTCACTCCCTCTGCTCCTTTTCCTATTTTACTTATTTCAACAAATGCAAGGATCCACTTGTTATTAGAGGTTACTCTTTTGTGGCTTCCAATCTGAATAGGCACTTCCATTCTCACACATTTCCTAGCAGAATTCATTGCAATTATTGCATACGTACTATAATTCATACAGGAAAGAGTACAAAGCAGCTTTTCATTGGATTATTTGTGTGCACTTTTCACGGCTTATTTAATGTCGATATACGTGTACATATTTTTCTGTGTGCCTGAGTGACTTTCAGGAGGTCTTCCTTTAGGCTTCTCCTACTCAACTTTGATGGGATTATTCGAGAGCCGTGAGTCTCCCGATTCAAAGGGAACACCCAAACTTCAAATTTCTTTGCAATTTCCGTAACAGCTTATGAATGCCTTTTGTTACATCAGCCCCAATTCCCTTTTTCCAAGCTCTCTCCCGCTTCCTTTTACCAGCCTCCTGTTCACTTCTCAGATGGTTTTCCCACTCTCCAGCCCGGCAAGTCAACCTCTTTTCCCAAGAAGCTTGCTGCTGGTGTCTCTCAGAAGTACCGATCCTTGCATCAATGATCTGCATGCTTCACAGGCACCCATTAATTTATTTTCTCAACACCTATATTAGTCATGTAATATTACATCAGTCTGGCAGAGAGGGAGCTGAAGAGACAAAGCAACTGATTCACCCAAGGACGCTCAGAAAATCTGCTCTAGAGCCAGAAAGCTCATCCAGACTCTCACTTTTTAAACCCAGATTTTACAGCTCCACGTGGTCTTAATCCACCAAAAAGAGCAAGATGCAAATTCAGACATTCTGAAGTTGCACCTAACCATATAATACTAACATCTTACTATGTGAGCTAACAGGCTATCTCTCCTAGCTCTCCAGAAGGAAACAGCAGCCAGTAAGTAAGGCCATTAAAAGCTGCTTAAATTTGAGCAAATGTGTCAGATTCTTTCTGTAAAGGGAAGGAGGTTCCTGAGCACAGAGTAGCACTCCACTCACTCCTTGCTCACCTTTCTTATTGTTGCTGTATTTATCAACTTTCCATTTCCAAGAGGATGCATCAAAGAAAATACGGAGGCTGTTGTGAGATAAGTGTTGATCAAACGGGAAGGGGGAAAGGAAAAAAAAAAAAAAGATACATCAACACAATAAAATAATTGGTTGGGCTGTAGCATTTCTGGAAAGGGGTCCTGGACCATGAAGGGATCAAGGCACGGGTGATGCTTTCTTTTATCCAAACTAAAGACAGAAGTAGTTTTAATGTGTAACAGCTGCCATATAAGAAAGGAAGGGGAGAAAATATGCTCCAGTGAAAAACCTAGGGATAAAAAGTACATCTGATCTTTCAGGCCTTCAGAGCATCATTTTTCTAGAATGTTTATATTGACTTTTGCCCTTAGGTATTCAAAGAGCCATGTGTTGGTTAGGGGCTTTCTGTATCCCTAAACTAAAACTACAGAAAGAGTAAACAACTTGGTTTTCTAATTAGAATACAATTATAGGCATCTCCTGATTCCAGGATTTCTGTAGTGCCTTCTACATAAGCCAGTCACAGGCTAATCTGACCCTGTACTTAGTCTAAAAGATCAAAAGCTCCAGTCCAAATATATTTTTTTTATATATAAGACAACCTCAAAGTTTTCTTCTGATCTATTCAGGTTCATTCGCTCTATTGTCTTCAGGTGGGTACTTTTGGGAAACGTAGTCAGGAGCACGGCAAACTGCCCCACAATAAAGATAGCAAAATTCTGAATGTGGCAGAGACAGAAGACACACAAAAACACCCACGTGACAAAAATGGGCCTGTTTTTAAAGTTGGGTTGTTCTGACCGCTACTAAGGCATGAATGCCCATGTGCTACTCAAGCTGTGAAATACAGCAAAGAGGGTCATGGGACTAACAAGACCTTCTACTTCTATCAAAAATATTGCTGTTTATAGCAGGGAAGCCCTCTTAAATACGTCTGTACAGCACTTAGCACAATGAGCCTTGGTCTTTGGTGATACAGCTGTAATAACTGTCAATAATGGTGTTTATGGACATTTTTGCTTTTCAACAACATAAGGATGGTGGGATTATATATATATTTTTTTTAAATCCACAAAGGCTATAAACTTGAACTACTGCACTATATCTAAGGGCAGAAGTGAGAGCAGAGATCACGCAGATGAAGCGTGTCTTTTGTGATTTATCTGCTCACTGCCACCACCTTCTTTCTGCAATGAAACCATCAGGAGGCAATGATCAGTGCTTGACCCAAATGTAAATAAGTATAACATATTCTGAAGGCCAAAGCAATAACCCCATTCAGACAGACATAAAATTGATATGACTGGGAAGTATAAGCCATCTACACTTCCTGTATAAGGTAGCTATAAGGTAATTTTACAGCAAAGGTACAACCTTTTTTCTGTGAAAAATCAACTTAAGCTAGACTAGACAAAAATGCAGGACGTCTACGTTAGGAAACAACCCCACGTAAGCCCTAGGGGCTAGACAAGCCAGCCCAATATGGCATAGGTTTTTCACTTCCCCAGACTAGCGCTATAGAGCCCATGCATTCATGAATTTCCCAGCCTTTGTTAATCTCTAGTAGTTTAACACACCATATGTTCTCCTCAGGACAGACTGCTTTCCCTGACAAAGTCCTAAGGAGAAAGAAAAAAAAAATAAAAAATCCAAACCTAGTACTACCATTCAGAGAGAAAAGTCAGCAGACACAGAAAGAGAGATGTAATTGAAATTGTGTTGTGTTGAATCACTGAAATGAGATCATAAGCTACTATAATATATCGATTTTTGTGCTTTTCCTGGGAGGATGCCATTTGAAGGAGACAAAGTCCTGTGTATTTACTTCAGCTTTAACAAAAGTTTTATTCTTTTAGGTAAAGATTCAGTTGTGCCAGTAACTTGATGAGCATGATTTTGCCACATTTACAGGAGTAGGACAAGACCACACTGCTCAGAGCTCTCTAATTTGCAGCAAGTTCTTTGTAAGTTCCTGTGACCTACAAAGAACTTTCATGTGTGTGTATCTTTAATAGATTGATCTAGCTTCCCTTAATATTTTATGACCGTACATGTTTAACATGGAAGATACTTATAATGACAGTATTTTATATCCCATTTTCATTAATTACATGGTAATTATTCAAAATGCAATTCCATGCTTTCTTACGGGAAACAGTAATAGCAGGGGTAGTCACATATGTGAATGAAGCAAGGAATAGGCTATTCATGCCCCGCACTGAGCAGAAGAAAGACAGAGCACAGAAAGAAACAGTTGTCTTGGAGCTTTCAATTAGTAAAGATGTCTGTGCAAGTCAAATACATAACATCGCACGTTTCTACCAGAGGCAACACCGTGCTCTTTCCCAGGAGTTTCAGTACCACAAGCATCCCTCTTCTGCAATAGCCTAAGTCCAGACCTTCATGGTTTGGTTTGCTTTCTGCAAAGGGTAACCATTTACCCGAGCAAGCCATCCGAAAGAGGAAGAAATGTACATGTTGCTATTTTCCACATGAATCACTGACATGGTGACTCAATTTTCAAAGAGGGTGGAAAACACTACAGAATTGATGTAGATCTAGCAAGATGGGCAAAGGAAAAAGAATTTGCAAAGACCTAACAAACGGCTCTTCTGCAGATGGCGACTAACAGCGTAGGAAATATCTGGTGTCTAATGTTTTTAACCAAATGCTCTACAATCATGAATCCACAATATTATATTCCCTGGAGACTTCTGCAGCACTCAGCTGGTTGACTTCAGGACAGATAACTTGCAGGAAGGTATATTTGTCCCCCAGATACTCCATACTCCAAAATGCCTTCAATTTCTAGCTGTTTTAGGACAGAACAGCTGAAATAGACTGCTCATTTAGAAAACTTAATCCGAACTATAGGCAGAACTCACTCCTACGATAAACGCAGTCCAACTAATAATAAATGAAAAAAGAGACTAGAAAAATATATAGCACCTGTTAACCCAAAGATAATACATAGCATTTGTTCAAAGAAGAAAAAAAAGGAAAGATTGCACAGAACATACCAGATCACCACAAGAGGCCCAAGCGTTTTTTGAGGTACCTGTACTCAGGTGACATCAGGATCATCAGCTGAGGATATGACACAATTGCCAAGAGTCCTCTGGGTTTAAGCCCAGCAGTATAGCGTCTGCTACAGTGAGTCCCACCTGCATGATGGCTGTGGCAGTGTCTGGTAGAAAACCTGTGCCCACTTCTCTGTATATGCTCTCTGTGCCTGTCCCATCTGCCCAGTTGCTGTGACCGGCGAGCTGACAGACCTCAGCAGACACCCAAGTTGACCAGAAGCACCAGTTTTGGGGTTTCCATAGGAAGCTACTTCTGGTGCCCAGGGAGCTCCTGCTGAGCTCGGCCCTCCCATAGCCTCCTCCTGCAGGTGATGAGCTAACGGAGGCAGCTGCCGCGAGAAGGACCAGCTGCAGCCGAAAGGAGGGCGCTGACCGGGAGGCAAAGGGGTTGGCGGAGCTCCGGCAGCTGGCCCCGGGCATCTGCAGCCACCGGGGCTACCAGTCACCTTGGGGGCCGAGACCGCCGAGGTGAGAGGTCCCAGCCGTGCTTCAAGGTAAGGGAGGCAGCAGGCGCTGCTGCGGCAGGGACCTCAGAAGGAAAGGCCTCGGGCACGGGGCCGCGACCGCGGCTCGGGAGCCGAGCTGCCGCTACGTGTTTGCGCTGAGCGGGAAGCGGATCCAGGAAGCAGCGCATCTGTTCGTCTGGTAGTCGAATGGGGATTTGAGCGCAGATCTTCTGGGAGAAGTCTAGCAGGAAAGAGCCGAGTATCTGCCTCGGTCTTGGCATGCGATAGTGCAGCTCCACTTCCATTAGGGAATTGGCATATGTCTGGAATTAGGCACACTGGCACTCAAGCCACTTCTTTACAAATAACTAAAAAAAGTGAACAAACTGTTTGTTATCAAATTGATTCAGGCATCTGGGACACAGTGGGTGAATAGTATTGATTGTATTCATTCAGGTTTTAAAGTGAATTTACTTTGGCCGACTGCTCTCCTTTCATATTTACTTGCCATGAACGTTTGAGTGATCAAGTTTTACTAACACAGATGTGACCTTGACCAAGTCCTTTTACCCCTTCGTGCTTCCATTTCCTTGTTCTCTCTTACCTGTCTCAGCTGTAAACTCAAAGGGGAAAGGACTGCATCCCATTAGGTGTCTATATATTAATTATGTAGGATATGGGACCCTGTCTTGTTTGAGATCACTCTGCAGAGCTCTAATGAAAATTAGAATAAAAATAAACTGTGCAAAATGCATTTTGAAGTCTCATACATGGTGGGTGTTGGTGGGGAAAAAATTGGAAATTCGGGGGTGTTATCTGTGCCAGATGCACTTGCTTTCTTGCTCATCCAAACCTGTAATTCATTTGACCGATCGCGGTGAGGCCACAAAGCCCAAACCACGAATACTGAGTGTGGGCTGTCTGCATCAAATTTTTTCCCTGTGAAGTTGAAAAATATATGAAAAATTTTTGAAAAAAAATGGTTGAACAGAGAGCCTACATAAAACCAAATTCTGATCTGCTCAGAGAAATTTCAAGAGAAGAAAAGTGACTACTTTCGTCTGCTATATTACTTGCAACCAACTTGTTCTGTTGTACCCAGTGCTTTTTTAAAACCCTAAAGTGCTTTTTTAAGTAATCTGCTTGATAATCAGATAGTTTATAAAGAGTAAAATAGAAACAAAAATGATAATAAAAAAGCTTTTTTAACGTATGTAGGACCAGACACAGACATGGCCTCTAGCTCCCTCAGCTACAAAGAGCTGTTGCTCAAACAGCAAAACTCACGTAAAACCCACCGCCGTAGGTCCCTTGTGCCCCCCCACAGCACCCCTAGCTCCGTCCCCCGGCCTCTGCAGTCCCAGAGCACCCCAGCTCTTTCCAGATCCCCTGGCTTCTTTTGCTGGCTGGAGAGAAGACCGCGCCTACAGTAGCTGGTTTAGATGTCTACCTGCTTTCCTGCCCGTGATGAGCAGGCAGCTGGCCATGACCGAGCAGCAGGGACAGTGGTTGTTCCATGTCTCAGCAAGGGGGAGATGAATTTTGCCTCCAGTTTTCTGTGACTCCACACAATTGCAGGAGCTAAATAACTTTGAGGCCTCTCCCTCCACCAGTTTTGTTGAGACTGTACAACGGGTTCAAGAATTAGCAGCGACACACACAAGCACAGGGCGTACCTGCGTAATCCCCATTTCCACAGGGGCTCTGGCCTCACGGAAGCTGCCCTGGCTGACCAGCAGCACCAGGCCAAGCACAGTTCCGTCTCCATATGCCCAGAGAACTTGTCATGCAGCACAGCCACCACCTGCAACATCCCTTCCTTACCACAGAACAATTAAGAAAAAGAAGACAGCTCATGCTCCATATGGAACAACATCAAAAATGCGCTTCTGAGTAGCCCAAAGAGTGAAAGCCCTTCTGAACTGCAGCTTCTTAGCAGAGAAACCCCTGAGCGCCCATTCCTTGCAATTTATCACCCATGATGGTCAGCCATTGCAGCCTTCCAGACCACTAATCTCCATCACTGAAACAGAGCATGGTCCCAAAGGCTAGCTGATCCTATATTATTTAAACCCTTTAATAATGAGGGCCAAATTCTCAGCTGCTGTAAATTGAGACAACTTTACTGAACTCACTCAGGCTAGGTAAACTTAAACCAGCTGAGGATCTGGTTTAATCAATATAACTTCTAAGTGCATTTGCTAAATAATGAAAAAGAGAGAGGAATGTACTTCATTCCTGGGGATATCAGGTTTGTATGTCTGGGTTTTGTGTTGGCATTTTCTTTTTTAAGGAAAGAGGGAGGTGAGAGGAACTGTTTTTGGCCTGCTCGGGAGTTGCAGAGCTGAAGCTGGGAAGCAATGCAGAAGAACGCTTTAATAAGGAGAGAGTGCCAAATGAAACTGGCTTTTCCTCTGTGGATGGAGAAAGCTAAATACAATATCCATGTTACCTCAGTTTCTTCCATTGCTCCAGACAAAACCATTGCCAAGACAAAATAACCCCCTCTGCTATTGCATAAACTCTTCATGTACACTTATTTGTACTAGCCAAACAGAAAGAAATTAATCCCATTCTGAGCACTGAATGTGTGGCCAAAGATTTCATTATATCGTTAGCATTTGGGGCAAATATGCAGGAAGAAAGGAAAACTCTCTGCCAGGATTTCAGACTGAAACGTACGTTTAAAACTTAGCTCATGACTTCCCGGGGCCGTTGTGTGTTTTTTTCCAGTGTTTCACCCTGGAGGCATCATGTTGTGAGTTCAACAGGCAAGATGTTGCCATGACATATACCTCGTGAGATCAAAGGCATTGCACAAAGTGCCAGGGACGGATATGATTCTTTGGACTAATTTTATTATCGTAACTCCACTGACTTCAGGGCGTTACACCAATGATGAAATTGGCTCATCGTATCCCAAATGAAGCTTAACATCTTTTGTCCTAAGCCTTCCTTTCTATCCCCCTCCTCTGCTACCACCTGCTATTACTCTTTGGGTATGTTTATACCACATATTGGAAACAGCCATGAGCAAGCTCTGCCCACGCTCCAAGCTGACAGAAGCCATGTGACTGCACTGGCACCGAGCCTGAGCTAATAATCCCTCCTGAGAAGGATTTTTCTTCAGTGAATAGCATGGGCAGGATGAGCATACATTTACCCATGCTATATAGTATCAACATGCCCAAAGAGTAATCTAACCTGGGAATCTCTGCACAGGGCTGGAATCTTCTCCTTCCGTCTTTCTTTCCACAGACAGACTTTTTCTCGTGCCCTATAAAGAAGCCTTGCACCCGCATTCATAATCCTCACAGTCAGCAAAATCCTCCTGAGTGGCACAGAGAATTGCTGTTTTCATTACAGCCACTCGTTGGCACAGAGCTATCCAGAAATGTTCTGTCATAGCTACTATGTTTTCCTCTCTGCCAGTTTAAACAAGTTTTTCACCCAAAAAGTTGACAAAATGATCTGATCATTCAAATAAAACCACGCCTCTCCCTCTTTCTTTCTACTTTTCCATTAGTTTCCTTTGTCTTCTGCACCAACATCACTATGCCTTGTGGAATGCCATGCATGGCCTGCATATGGCTCATCACCCTTCTTTGTAGCAATACCTATTGTATTTCCTGGGTTCTTGCCTGGAGGCTTCATCTTGGGCCTTCAAAGACCTGACAGAGCACTCTCCTGGGGTCTCGCTGCTCCACCATTTCCTTGACCAGCACCAGGGAGAAGACAAACCTGTAAATATCACAGTGACTGCAAAGGTGAATAACCTGGGCCTCTGCAGAGGGAGCACTGAGATCCAAGGCTTGATGGTGGCTGTGAGAAGGTATCACATATTGTATCGCTTGAAATTTATTTTCTCTGATTTAGGGAGAAGCTGGGGTTTGCCTATCACATTTTCAAAAATTTAAAGCTACCTAAACTCTGTGGGTTTTTACTTGTTGCCAATTTAAACGAATGACCACACACCAACCTTTTTCACCTAGATGAACACCGTTAGTTATCTACCCCACGATGGTTTTCTACATAATCTTCAGTCACTCACTCTGTATTCAGACCCTTTGGGCTGCTCAGCACAGAAGCAGAACCAGGGCATATTCACAGTTTCAGTACACACCCTTACGAATTCAGGCTGAGCATTTACATTCCTATTTCTGGGGAAGGAGGCCCATTGCTCAGTAATATGAAACTCCCTCTCCACCCCAAATACAGGGTAGAACCAGGAACAGTCTCAGAGCAGGAGGTACTAATTTTAACATCAATTATTTGCATGCCTACTTAGTATTTTTACATTAATGGAAGCTGAAAGAGAAGCCATCACTTTTTCCAGGAGCTTTACTAATAGATTTTGAAAAATTTAGCCCATACAGAAAAGATCCCCAATTAAACAGAAGAAGCAAAGGAATGTGGTTCAAGAAGGGAGAGACAAGTAAAAAGTGTGGAAGCACACTGAAATGATAGAATTAAGATAAACATTTTACCTTCCTCAAAACTGGCAATAAAAATACTCTGAAAATTAACATTGTGTTTGCATCCTCGTGGCCATATTTACTAACCTTGTCAACACCTTCCACAACACTAAAAGGTTTTAAGTTCAGAAGATACAGTATCACTCGATCTTCCTTCAAATCTGAGACTGCTAATGAAAGACCTTGTAAAAGTTGTGTGGAGTTTGTATTGGCAAAGGATTATAGAGATACCTTTCCAGAGCTTAGCAGTAGCTCATGAATTGTCCATTGATGCAGGGAAAGTGAGCCAGAGAATCCAAATATCACTCTACAACTTTTTTTCTTTTTCTTTTTTTTTTCCATGGGCTGCTGTTTCAAGTGAACAGCTCTACTGCACAATGTTAAAGGAAAATGATTTAAAAGCCACTTGATCTGTGTTGTCTCCATTCAAAAAGAATCTAAACTGATTTATTGTTCCTCAAATGGCTGAAATGCCGCTTTGCTTAATGTCATTAAAAACCTGATATCGGCACCCAGCCCTAATAAAAGTATCGGGAACATAGTAGTAACCTACCCATAGAGGGAAAACGAAGCTGTCATTTTTCAATATAATTAAACCTGGTTTCAAAAATCCAAAGGTCTGTAATATGAATTACACTAATTACTTCTTGTGGTTTAAACATTGATTTCAATGTTAAATTTAATGGACTTAATGGATGTTGCTTTTCCCATCAGACTGGTGGCCAATGTTTGTCTTGTTTCTTGACCACTTATAGATTTCTCTTGACCCTTTAAACGTATTACAATCGGCAGCCTGCTCATTCTTCGTGCACGAGAGTACTACTATTACTTTCCATGGATAATCCCAGCTTCCATGTAACGTGTCTCTTGGAGTTATTTTTGGCAGCCAAATGCATACGTAGTCCAGGAAATAGAAAAAGAGATCATTGGACTAAATTTTCAAAAATGTGCAGGCAATTAATTGTGCCTAGGCAGTATGTGAAATCCAAACAAACATTATGGAAATAGCAAAACATGTGCAAAAATTCACAGGCCGGTCATGCTGCAGTTTGCTGCACACCAGTCCCTTCCCTGCATTTGTTCATTGCCGAGCAGAGTCGAAACGCAGGAGCAGGGATGCTGGGCCTCATTCTGAATCCAACTGGTGTAAATCAGGGGCTGGAGGAATTACACCCACAGAAAACACACTGGGGACTGGAATCCGGAACTTACTGCTTATCCAGAAAACACTCAAAGCAGTGCTGGGGTTGAACAAATAAGAAATACATTACAAATAACAAATCATGGGCTTACTGTTGACTTAATGACGGGACTCCTGTGGATTTCAAGGAGAGTCAGATGGGATACACTTCATGTGTGATCCATGGGAAAAAAAGGGCCATCTCTGTGTTTGAGCTCGCACCCAAAAGACACTGAGTGTAATGGCTGATAATGCTTTGATTCTCTCCAGGTGTAAAAACTAGTCAATGTTTCTCCAAGCCAGACAACGTGACTAGTTTCACTGTTAAGAACACAGACCCCAGCGTCTGCAGATCGCAGGGCATGCCCCCATATGAATCTGTAAGTACTGCTTGGGAGAGGCGGGCTAATCCTGAAGGTCCGGGTGAAAGCAGGGAGGAGTGCTAGTTGCTCGACGTTCTTGGAAATGAGGCCGCGTACAAACAAGTACCTAAATAAAGAACTTAGGAGAGGACTTTTAACGTACCTCATGTTGAAAATCTTGTTCTCCTAATATATCACAGCTGTGAAGGCATTACAGGCCACCCTTAAAACAACAGCAGAATTCCTGTTTTCCACCAGACTGTTTTTACATTTGTTGTCTGCAGACAAGGGAACATTGATACCAAAAAGGAATCAATACCTTGAGATATTTGTACCATTTTTTTTTTCTGCAGGAGAAACTCTAGATACTAGGTAAAAAGCAATTGGTAGCAATGGAAGAGAAGCCCACAAATATTCATTTATTCAGTTTATCAGGAAATCTACAACTACGATGAAGTCAAATAGAAGACTTTGCTATGACCACAGAATTGCTAGTTGCAGCGAAGGACAACAGAATTATTACACATAAATCTATGGCAGGCTCGTTACAGTGACGATACCAAGTGGGAATTCTCATTCAACAAAATGGTTTTCCTTCTTTCTCTCTGTTTGTGGCATGTTCCTGAGCAAAGTTACGCTGCCCTATCTGTCACAGACTGTGGCTGAAACAGTAACTTGTATGACCTTTACAAGAATAACATTCTCAGGGAGAATTCTGCCTGCCCCTAAATGACTGTTTCTGCCAGGGACCAAAACATCTGTGCAAAAGTAAAATACATATATAGTATCCATATGTGGATTGAAAAATTCAACAGAGTCAAAACACACAACTCTGGGAAAACCCTGCTATGTTAAGGGCCAAGTAATCAGCATGTATAAACTAGCATAATTTCACTGACACCAGCAGAGCTCTGCTGATTCACACCAACCTCATCTCCTGAGTGTGTTTTTCTTTCTGTACAGGAGTTCGGTCAGGCCAGAATTAAAGAGTACGTCCTAATCCTCAAAGAAAAGGGAGAAGATTTTGGAAAGGTGGCATTACTCTTTCAATTTAGGAATTAAAGCCAAAGTAGAGCACACTGGGGATTTCTGAACTGGATCCTACTCAAGGGGGAAACTTTTCTAGAAGTTTAGGGAGGTTTAGAAAGCTGAAGCCTCTGTACCGACCTGCCAGTACTGGCCTCTCAGCCAGTGTCTAATGAGAGGCGAGAGCTTGACCTGGTGTACGCCCGACTTTGACTGAATGGAGAGTTTTGGTGGATTTGTACTGGCATGTGCAGATCCCATGTAAACTCTGCAGTATTACCATTTGCATAAAGCGTTTTCATAGCTAGAAAATATTTTGCTTCATAACGCATGCCTTTCTAGACTAGACAATAATGGCATTCTTGATTATTTTCTATCTTAAGATCAAGCTGCAGAGATGACAGGTTAATAAGCACTTCTCCCTCCAAAGGTAACTCTGTAAGAAAAATAATTCAGAAATGGAAGACGTTGCAGAAAATGTCTCTCTAGTCACCATTAATGGTCACAGTCCGAAGACAAGCATATATCCAGCCATCACAACTCAAATCAATTTCGACACTGGATGATGAAGATGTGTTGGTCTCATTACTTGCTCAACTTTCTTCTCTCCTTTCTAGCAAGTACTGACTCCAGCCACCATGTTACTTTTAAGTACCACTCAGATATTTTTCTAAGCAAATAACTGCATTCCCATAGACTTACACTTCCCCTTCCCCCCCAGCCCCATGTTTTCAAAGGCACACACACTTGCTGTGTTTTGTCTCTGGGGAGATGTCCCTCATTCCTGCAGGCTTCCAGCAGGGTCTCAGGGTGGCAGTGCAGATGCTCATTATCCAGGTTCCATATTACTTCCTCCCCACATTGAATATTACGTTTAACCAGAGACAGGTGCCGTAGAGAGAGATGCTCACGTGCTTGCTTTAACCTGTCACTCAAGTAAAATGCATCCCCTGGAACGCCACGGCTCTGAGAGCACTGCTTTGGAAGGACAGAAGCTGCAGGCCGGGCAGCTGAGCTGGGGACCAGCAGCTCTGGAGCGCGGTGGCAAGACCCCCAGTCCTGTCACTAACTTGGGAACTACGTGGGGTCGGAGCCGTGCCACTGCTTCTCACTTTCGCCTTACGAAAATGAAGTAACAAATACCATGTTTTCTCATCTCCTTGGGCATGAGGGAGGACAGATTCTTTAAAATAATGATTTTAATTCACAGTACATAAAAATAGGCTCTTAACTCTATATGCTGGCATCTAAATAAAAGCAGCCTGACTTTGAGAGGTGCTAAGCATTTGCACTTCCCAGCAATGTGTACACGAGCTGTTTTAAAGATCTCCAAAGATACAGATTTTCTTCCCTGCCAATACCATTTCTCTCTCCTTCAATATAATTTTATAGGCCATCCATTTTGACATTACATCAAATTTACACTAAAAACACACCTACCACTTTGGATAGAGATTTTAAAAACCCACTCGGCAAAAACACAAGGCAGGATGCCTACTTTGTGTTGCATACAAGTTCACATTTAACTTCGAACATGTGCGTAAGTCATGGAGAATTCATTTTGACTTCTGTGTTGTCCTGAACAATGACATTTTCCTGAATCAGGGACAAAGAAAGTCATTGGAAAAGCAGTGACAGCAGAATGGAATATGCAGTTTAGCAGGGGCATCTGTTTCTCTAAATGAAAGACCCCAACAGACAAATAATAATAAAGAATTAAATTTGTTAGTAAGATTTGAAAAAACAAAAAAAAGAAACATTTCCTCCAGCTCCTCCAGATGAATTAGCCACAGAGTCACAGAGTCAGAAATGCTGAAAAAACCCACCACAGAATGCATTGCTGTGAACTTATCTGAGCTTTTATATCTCTTTCATTAGGTAGTTTTCAAGTAATGTTGATTTAGCAGTTTCAATTTCATTCAGAGGAGGCTAAACAATGTTAGATGTTAAAGTCTTCCTTTCAGGTTTGCTTTACAATTCACTATTGCTCTTTCTACTCTTAAGTCTGTGCTCCAATACATAACCAGTTATATATTCCTTATTAAAAATGTACAATGTTTCAGAAAATTGAAATAGTTTTCAAAATTGTCCCCCACTGGTAATTCTGCATTTGATTGTCAAAATTGTTAATCTTTTCTCAGGCCTGAAATTATGAGCCAGCTTTATTGGTCAAAGGCCATAATAATTTGAGCTCTTATTTTATAAACTCATTTCTGCCGAGTGATATCCTGATAGGAGCAAGAATAATAAATCACAAACATGTCCCCCAAGATTGCATTGTAAATGTCAAACTAGACAGGAAATTGTAATTAAAGAAAGGAAATTGCTACAAAGAAGCACTTGATTTTAAAATGAGCTAAGCACAGAATTTTCTAAGCATTTAATTATAGACCAATTTCAACTGACTGCTTTGCTTTTGCAGTCATATTTCTTATTATAACTCTTCTACATAATAACCAAATCTCCGTGCTTACACTGGTCAGGAGTATTACCACATAACACTGCATAAGCACGAGGATTACTAACTTTATGGGAACTACTGTCATGTTTTAGTATGATGGACAGCGGTATCAGAATTTTAACTTGGTGAGAATCTGACTTTAGCTACGCAACTGAGAGGATCTCTTTTCATAACAGCTACTGCACCTCTTGGCACCTCACTCTTAAGCAAGCCGCAGGGCCAGTTCTGAGCACCCGGACTGACAAACGCCTGGACGAGTGAATAATTTGGTCAGGAACGGACACTCTGCCATCACAAAAAATCCCCGTTATCCATGCAGACTGCTGCAGTTCCTATCAATCTAGACAGAGCTTTTCAGTGCCATAAAAAAGGGTGCTATGCACTTCCTCTCCCACGTGTGTAAGTCAGAAGAGAAAGGATTTAGGGAAGAAAACAGTATGTTCTAGCAACACTGGACCAGCAAACCACTTAAATATATGTGTTGTTGTATTCTGAGCAATTCAGAACAGCCTTTTGGAGCCATAAATTCTGCTGTTGACCCTTCATTTTTTACTGATCTTCTGGTTCAAGAGAGTTTAAAGGCCCTAAAAATCCCTCTTGACTCAGCCAGACCCAGGGGTTAGTCCTCACTTGCCCAACCACCTCTTTCTGCTTCTCCTCAATACAGCAGTGGTATTAGTGGTAAGGCTGAACTGCACAGTTCTTCTTTTCTTCTTCAGCAGAGCCTGAAACTTTATTGGAAGTAAAATATACTATATACCAGCACACTGTATCTTTTTTGATTTGAAAAGACAGATATGCAGAAAAACTTTTCTACAAGACTGAAGCTGGAGAAAATCATGTTATACTGAATCCTCATTAGGACCTAGCAAAATTCACTGAATACTTGACACTGCATATTTCCAACTAGTGAGGAATAAATCAAGATGCAGATGTGATCATTTGCACCCATAAGCTGACTGCAATGGAAATATTAT
Source organism: Anseranas semipalmata (assembly GCA_013399115.1). NCBI lineage: Eukaryota > Metazoa > Chordata > Aves > Anseriformes > Anseranatidae > Anseranas > Anseranas semipalmata. The sequence goes on from VXAA01006367.1 coordinate 398,482, forward strand.
GCTGCTGCAGGCGCAGGATGGAAATGGATAAAGCCTAGTCAACTGGCAGATACCTACCAACCAAGGAATTTACTTGTTGCCTTGTGAATCAATATACTGACCTAAAATTTAACTACTCAAGCATTCAGGAGAAACAGGTTAATAGAAGCATTCTGATCTTTTACTTTCCTAGGGAATAAAAAACCATCAGAGTGGATGAAAACAGTGCCACAGGAGAAACGGCATTTTCTTCAAAGTGAAGATATGTAATTGTAATTAATGTAGTCATTATTTGGCACAGCTTCTAAAGACCTCTTAAGTAGAATGGAGTTACATTTTTAAGTACAACATGCAAAGGAATACAGTCTAATAGGTGTGTCTGATAAAATATATGTCCTACAGTCTAGCATAGTTTACTTGCAGATGTCATCAGTAACCAGAGTTCGGGGAAATGAGTGGACACAGAGAAACTGGTAATTTCAAGGGAAAAAATGTACTAATTTGATTGGAAAGAGGTGTAAAGAAATGGGGGCAGTCAAAAAGATGCATCTTGGCAAGGGAACACAGAAAAAAATGTGTGAAAAAAGCAGCAAATGTTTTGAGGGTGCCTTCATTAGGAAGAACTGTTGAATTCAAGCTAAATAAAGACGCTGTAGGTCAAGTACTGCGCATCATCTTTGAGACATGTTTGTATGAAAAGGACGAAGAGAGAGCATGCATGATGATGTAGGTGCTAAAAGAGTAGGAAAAATTAAGAGGAACCAAGAAATGAAGAGATGACTAATTAAAAGTAAGTAAGAGGAAGTGGGAATCCTTTGTGGACAAGGATATAGATGGAGAAGACCAAAAGATCTTATAAGGAAGTGGAGCCTTTGAAGAAAGGATTCCATCAAGAAGTGGAAAACCAGGCACAGAACAGAAAGGCCACAAGGAAGCAGTGGGTGTAAGGAAAGAACAATGAGAACAAGTTGCATCATTTGGTAAGGTTTGTAGCAAAAAGGCTGCCACTGTGCCAGCCAGCAGGGCACGTGAATGAGAGAAATGTGACGGAACAAAAACCCTGTTTGCTGAAGTTGGTATACTGGTTGTTCACTGAGTCTGAAATTTGTGTAACGCACTGAACAACAACAAATCAATGCAGATGGCTAACACTTACTTTTTGGGTCATGGTGAATACATATATACCTAGTTCTATTGAGCATATGAAGTCACAAGGACTGCAGAGGAGATGAGGAAAAGGAGGATGGAGATGATGCTGTGATTGAGTAAATAACACAGAAAAATAATCATGTCTAATAAAACATACTCCTACCAGTGTACCTGGAGAATTCTTCTGCTTTACACAGAATTTTCCTCATTATTTCCAATTTCTACTTCTCTACATGGTTATGGCTTTGCCACAGAAGTGGCATTACTAACACTCAAATCCTCTCAAGTTAGTTTCACACCCAGAAGAGAGTGGCAATTTTTACAAAATCACAAATTAAGCTTCTCAGAAGGACCGGATTACCTTGTAGAGCATGTTATTACTAACAGAGAGGCTGCTCTGGCCAGGCTGTAGCCTGCCTCCAACGAGGTTCAGCCACACTGTAGGGATGGTGCCAGCATTAGGGCCTGGCTGTTGCTGAGATTAGGGCCAACACTTGGATGTGGCTTCAGATAAGGCTTACTTCAGCCCAACCTGGCACTTTTGTCAATTCATCTAACTGCTATTACTTTATTTCTTGTGCGTTTTTCATTCCCCCTCTACTTGCATTCACTTACTTGTTCTCGAGGTAAATTCAACCCGATCCTACTTTTATAGCTCTTTCCAGAAAGACCTCTACCTGTGCTCAACTCCAGCAATGCCGTGAACACGAGAGCTTCCCATGTTCCTCACCAGCAGCGACAGCGGGCTCCGAGTGGCCGCAGGGGTGACGGCACCGGGGACCAGCGGTGCCCGAGAGGGGCCCTGTGCGGGACGGAGCTCCCCCTGCCGCCCCTCCTCTCGCGCTGCGAACTGAGAAGCGCCTTGTCCCTTCGGAAAGCAGTATTCCTGGTCACTGGTGAGCTGCTGGAGGCACGGGCACATTTGTTTTGGGACAAAGAAATACAACCTGGCATCCCACTGCTGAGAGGCCACTCGCCTCCCACAGGGTCTCCATAACAGCAAGGTCGGGGAGGTGACCCACCTTTCTGACAGGAAGATAGCACCATACGTTCCTGGCTCTGTTACGCAGTCTCCATGCAATCCGGACACAGCATTTTGCAAGTCGTTTGCCTCAGTTTCTCATTTGTAAAAACGAAGACAGAACCTGTTTGGGCTGTAAGCTCCCAGGCAGCGGCAGGGCCTCAGCTGAGGCTTTACAGCACATGGCCTGGCAGGAGCTAAGTCTCTCTGAGGGCCTCGTTCTCCTTTAACACAGACTTGGAACCTGCGTTACTGAAACGCGAGTTACATTTGTCACAGTATTCACCGAGCTGTTAGAAATGGCGAGTCGGACTACGAGCCCCAAGACCTGCAGCCAACCCCTTGCCGTATGCCGCACGGGGGACGTGTTCAAAGCACCATCTCACACACGTCAGGGGAGCTCCGTTCCTCCTCGCTCTCGGTCTTTCCAATTGCCAGCATACTGGAATATGCTGGGATCACCACACAAACACAGATTTATATTTCAGCTTAATAAAATGGCTTTTTTATAACCTGCAGTCTTATGGACTCGCCATCAGGTATGCGTGCTCACAGGGGACGAATCCTGAATTAGCTGGCTGGTATCGCTAACACAGCACAGGGAGTCATTAGGAGCAGCAGATTGGTGGGAATGTGCAGAATCAACTCAGAGACACAGTAACATATAAAATGTATACGTACACACACACACATACATACACGGACTGCATTTAAAAAGCCAATGCAACCGTAAAGCTTCTTCCCACGAAGAGGAAAGGGAATTGCTTTGTTTATTGCCACCGGTGCCCCTGTGCATCACAACCCGCAGCACTGGAGAACTTCAAAGGCCACAGCTCTAATTCCTCGGGAAAGACCCACATCAGAACAGTCACAATTTCACGCGAGGCAAAAATTCCAACAAATGAAAATGTCTGCCCAATTATATCAAAGTAACTTTTTAGGATATAGTCCCAGCGCTTCCTTTCAACCAAAGCTGTTACACCCCGTGAAAGCACTTCAACCTTATCAGAATGAAACATTAGCATAATTTTTCAAACATCTTGATCAAAATCAGCTTGTTCCCACAATTTTTTTGAGGCTGCTAAATCTCCATTTCCCATCGTGAAGGCTGCAGAGCTCTGTCACTTGTCAAATGCTGTCATGCAAATATTTTAAAATAAAAAACATTTTATCTTTCCTGCACTCCTTTTCTTCCCTAATCAGTAACAGAAATAATCAAATTAGTGAACAAGGCCTGGCCTTGTGTAATAGCTCCATTATGTCCGCACCAGGGGTAAAAGAAATCAGGGTAAAATTGCATGTTAAAGCAGCAGCTCACACTGTAGAGACAAGACACCCGGCGTAGACACTTGGGTTAACAGATCCATAGATTTGGTGGACTAAATACTGAAATCATGCTGAAGGAAAGGCTGGCCTATGTTTGTAGATTTATTCAGGATTCCCTGAGAAGTTAGTGGAGAACTAGGAGACTCATTAATGCCAACTATGTTCACCAATAGACCTTACTGGTGCACTTGTTTACTATTTTTTTCCAGGATGTGGCTTCATTCTGTGAGTTAAAGTCTCCAGACCCACAGATTGGAAAGTCACATGGCTGTGGTCAGAAGGGCACAGACGTATTTATAACCTGGCCAGGCACCCGTGGGAGAGGTGTCTGCGAGTCTGTTTGCTTAGGCAGGGATAGTTGAGTTTCTCTGCTGCCCTACTTGAACGCGAAATGGCAAGAAATCCAGAGGATCCCAAGCCTCTCTGGGGAATTGGCAGTCGGAATTAGGGCACAGGGAAGGAAGCTCAGGTCTTGCCAGTTCCTTTTCCCAAAGCTACTGAGCTCAACTAGGCATGAAAAAAAATCTTGGAGATGGTGCTGCCTACATATGCCATAAGCAGATGTAGAGTTGGATTTTGTCCACATAGCATGAACATTTAAAACTCAGCAGAGGCAGGATATGCAAACAAAGAGAGAAACTTTGTGTATTCACTCACATATTGACTTATAAAACTCAGACTGATGGGTCATAAAAATATTTGAAGATGTTTACATGAAAATTTCACTTTGCTTGCAGCAGTAGCTGTTTCAGCAGCTTATTCTCCCAATAGACCGTATATATTAAGGCAACCTTTTTTCATTACAAGTTGCAGAATGATATTGGCCAATTCTAGAAGATCTAAGCCAGTTACCCAGCGTGCCGCGTGAGGCTTCACAATTATTTTTCAGTGGTGCTTTCTGCAGAGAGCGAGGAAGCCTTGGTGCCCCCTCTTGCCACGGAAATACGAAAGGCTGGCCTGGCCAAAGCTTCCCACCTGCACCGGGCACCTCCGGACAGCCCACGTTGCGCGGGCAGACGCGCCGGCATCTCCCTTTCCCATTTCTCCTTCATTCCAAACACCAACGACGAGCCAGAGACGTGAACTTTCCCCAGAGCGGGAAGTTTTAGAGACCTGCCCCCAGAGAGCCCCCGGGACGGTGGCAGGGAGCAGGCCGCAGCCCAGCCCACCGGGACAAAGGCCGGCAAGCCTCCAGGCACCCGTGGCTCTTTACTTTAGGAACTCCGGGTTTAGCAAACCCCTGTAAAAGCCCAGCGGTCCCCAAAACGCAGCTCTGACTTACATATAGAAATCTGAAATAAAGCCTTTACCACCAAAGTGCCAGCAGCGTCTGTATCGCTAGATATGAACCAGACGATTCCTGCAATTAATGAACTGGGAAAATTACAGGTAAAAGAAAAACGGCTGTGTGAAAAAGACCTTGAAAGGCATGGAACAGACAATGAGTTTTTTATACTTTTTATTTCTCTTTTCCTCCCTTCCCTCACTCCAATTTTATGCATAATTGTTTGATCAGTTTGTTCTTCCCTGAAACTTTTACTGAAATGGATTAGGTAAACCATGCTCTGAAACAGATTGAAAATGGAAAATATGTAAATATATAGCATATAACTTATAAAATTGTATATATATGTGTGTGGGTGGGTGCTGGAATAAAAAAGCTACTGTTACTTGCTGGTAGAACAACATATCAACAACTGTTAGAGCTGACTTGAAGGTTAAATATTAGGAAGGAATCCAATTTCTCTTGTCTATTCAGCTCAGCGGTGTGTTAGATTGCGGTTGGAGTGTGCTTATGGAGTGTGGGATATGAAGTAGGCTAATCAATCCCTGCTGCTTCATTCTCAGGTTCTTCTTATATCAGGTCCCTGCCCTCAGGCAGCCTTCAGCTTTCCAAAAGCCAATTCCATACAAATAAAAATTGCGACCTGCAGCTAGAGGGTGAAGCTGAGTTTCCCCCTCGTGATTAATCTCTTCTTGGGTGGCTTTCAGAGAAAAAAAAAAAAAAAGAAAAGAAAAAAGAAAAGGGGAAAAAAAAAAGGAAAGAGAAAAACCACGCATGCTGCAGCCCTGTGAAAGAGTTTTCCTATTGAATGAGCCCAGTGCTCTGGAGCCAGCTTATCAAATGAAAGAATTCATTTTTTTAACAGTGCCTCGTGTTGACATTGAGAAAATGAGCTATCAAACACTATGATTAAACTTCAGCTGCCATAATTGTCGTCCGAACAACTGCATGGTGGAACTGAAAAGCATTTTTTTTAACCAGCTCTATATGGTTCACCAGTAATACTCAGTTTAAAAGGTTGTTGCTGCTAGCAAGAGAAACAAGGCTTGAAATTAACTTTTTCCAATCCACAGACAAAATTAAACATAGGTATTTGAGTCACACAAACAACAGGTAAATCAGATGTGCTTTAAATTTCATTTTAGTCATTTCATCTGCCAAGGGGTAGCTCTGGGGTATTAAAATGTCTGAACGTTTTCTTGTTTCACTGCATTTGACTGGATGTATCCTGCCTTTTATTTTTAGACAGACAGACAGATAGGCAGACAGACAAACAGAAGTACAAGGAAAGGTAGCTTAAATACTCAGTCTGGTGCAAGTCGGGGTGGAGGGAGGGGAATCTAGAGATTTGTGGAGTATTTTCCCTGCAGCTGAAATTAAAGATTTGCTATGAGCAGGGGACAGTCTCAAATGCAATGGCCAGATTGCATGCAATGACTCCTCAGTCTCCTTCACGGCCCAGACTCGTGCATTCATTCAGACGGGGCTTGCAGAGATACTCAGTATTTCGTACTAATTCTCAGCCACCTTTGACACACGTTCTCAAGACACTGCGGCTGAGCAAGGAGACTGGGGAATCCTGCCGGCAGGGTGGTTACAGGCACGGGGTCTCAGGAGCGCGACACCCCGAGCGACAGCAGCCCTCTGGCCAAACGTAACGCTTTGGGAAATGAGCTGCTGCACAATTATAGCTCTGCTTAAGGTTGCCAAAGAAATTCAGACGCTACAGGACAGAGGACGGTGCAGTGAACATGAAGGAAACCATGATGGGGAACGACCAAGGGCCAGGTGAAACGGGAACACATCCTCACGCAGCCAGCAGCACCCGCTGCCGGCCCCGCCACTGCCCTGCCCCGCGCCACTTCCCTCCGTCCCGCCGTTGAATTCACGTTGCATTCGGTTTTGAACCTAAATGCTTTTCTTCACCGTTTCCACCTTAATCAGCCAACTCAAGAAGTTTTTTTTGCAAAGTCAATTACATAACCTGATCATCTTTCTGCTTCCTGAACATATGGAAATGGCGTTCTGAAATAACAATAACATTTTCATCACTTTTAGAGTCTCTCACACTCTGAGCTTTACTTTAGCTCTTTCCAAGAGGAAAGCTGATAACGTCTAGGGCTCGTTCAGGACACTGAGGGGTGGAGGCTATTCCCTGTGAACACATCTCATCATGTGGGCCGAGCTGCTGGGGAAGCAGTGAGGTGCAAGGGGACTTGGGCACGGGTAACAGGCGGGAGCAGAGAAAGGGACAGGTTCCAGAAAAACAAGTTTAGCAACAGATTGGATGCTGTTGACAAAAAATAACACAGGTCTGCAGATCTAGGGAATGGTATTTACTCAATTTAAAAAAAAAAAAAGGAAGAAGAAAAAACAAAAACAACCAGTATTTGCACATGTAAAACTAAGAAAACTGAAGTTACTCAAATCTCCTGCTTCCATCACACACTCGACAGCTTATTTAGCAACCTAGCCATAGGATTGTTCCCACCTGCTGCACTGCACACACTAAGTTATTACTGTTGGGTTGCTTACGCATGCTGGGCCACATTCAGATGTTTGCTGTTTGTAGGGTCACTCAGACACACTGGCTGGATCACGACTATTTTCAAGCATCCTGAGCTGCTGGAAATTATTCATTTATCAGAAACAACAGCAAAGATATTCGCGTGAAAAACAAAGATATGAAAAATGCACTCTAAGCCAAATTTTGGGCCAAGCTGCTAAGGCACTGGGCAACGTAGCATTCATTCATCATAAGCTTTGCAATATGAGGATGGCAAAGTTACAATCAATTAAGAAAACAGAGTCTGACATTGCAATACTCTTAGCTTAAGGAAACCAAATAAAATATCACAGCTTGTTCAAAAAGCTTATTTTGAAATCTCAGTATAAATAGGAGGTATAAGCACACATTCATCCAGCTAGTTTTTGGGTGAACTGTATGATACGTTTGCTGCTGTGCAGGAAGCTAAATTAGTTTTTAAGATGAGTCTTTCATAAAAGGCCTTGGAGTTCTCTCTCATTCTTTGTCTCCTACATTCAAAATGTCTCGATTTAAACACCCCAGCCTTATTGTTCCTGTAAGAAACTCAACATTTACAAAGAGATGAGCCTAATATGGTCACCTTTAGGAAAGGACACAATTTTGATCTAATTTTCAGGAAATCTTATTGAGCACCATTGCAAATGAATTCGAGATATTAGTGGAGATGTGGGGAAACACCACAGCCACACACCTGCAGGCTGTCATGGCTTCAGGCTGCTCTTTTGGCTAGGATGAAAACCTGCGCTTGGACCAGCTGGCGAGGAACAAAGGGCACCCACCCCTCTGCATTCGCACGCTGCTCCCGAGGACATCAGCCCACCAGGCTTCTCCCTGGGTGACAGAAGTGCTGGGCTTTAACTTGCACGCATGGTGCTAAAGCAGCAATAAAACCGTGACAAACTGACAAAAGCAGGTCAATTCACAGCTTAGGCTGACACCACTTTTTCAGCTCCTATCGGTCGATTACCAGGCAAACTTCAGGTGCCGGAGAGACAGCGGAAGACAAAGGCGGCACGGTTGGACGGGGCAGCCGCAGCTCACCCGGGCAGCCCCACCTCTTCTGGCCTGATTTTTGGCAGCCCCCTCACCGTAGGTATGCACGTGAAGCCCTCGGATGCCCACAAACCGGGCATCTTACTGGCCCCCCAGCGCAGACAGAAGCATGAGCCTGCAGAGGGGACCCCAGGCAGGCAGTGCGTGATGGGGATGCCAGGAGCAGGTTTCTGGGACGACTGGCACGGTCCTACTAAGGGCTACTGACATATTCCCATGTGTGTCGGTGCCTGAGGGCCTCTGGCACGTGGGGTTTCTTTGCCTCCTAGACTCCCTGTGAGTGACACAGCCCTGGACAAGGTCTAGAGGTTACCACACAGTATCTCTGCTTGTAAGTTGGCATGTTCATCCACCCGTGATTCTTTACTCACTGTGTCCAAACTTTGGTTACATTAATACTTTACAGTACAAAACATAGCTAACCACAGACTGCTGCATGAGGGTGGCTGTGACTGATAATCTTTCTAAAAACACAAGCCTGTGATTCAGCACACAAGACACAATTTGTGAACAGCAAAATGAAAACTGCCTGTCAAATAACTTCCAAGTAAGAGACGAAAAATAATGCACAGAATAAGAGTATGACAGACGAGCAAAACACTTGCTAGCCCCCCAGATATTATCGACTTTCCTGTTACATGTTGTTCAGAGGAAAGAGGGACACTACATCTTCACATTGATACTTAACTACATTGCTATCTATATTTTTACCTTTACATGCCATTTTGTTTGGCCCCCTTTTGCCACACTGCCTATAAAGTAACTGTATTCATAAAGCATTTTATTCTTTTCCTCATGTTGCACTACCACAGTCAGCTGTCTGTCCCTGCCTTATGAGCTCCTCTTTCTCAAAGCTGTAGGACTAGGGGGTGGACTTCAGTGCTCAAGACCTGTTTGGGATCTCTGAGTTCAGCCCAGGTATTGCAGGCTTAACATCACATAATCCCTTTCATAAATTTGCTTTCTGACTGGGAAGCAAGTCTCACACTATGGCTGCTGCTATAAAGTAATAGCAAGTAAATCCAAGGAATATTTTGCCTTTTTAAGGGAAAAGTAACACAAGTAAAACAACTCCCCTCAATTAAACAATGACTAAAACACATAGTAGCTTCCTTCAGACAAGCCCAAGGCAAAGTTCAGAAAAGTAGCTTGCTTCATCCAAGGGCCAAGAAATACTTACTCCTTCCCTGACTCATCCATTAACTCAATCATCAAACCTCTTTCTTCCACAATTAACAGGAATCAGGGAGTGGTGGTGGGAAATAAACCTTTGTTTTGTTTAACCCGATTCCTATACCAAATATCTACACTGAGAGCAACAATGGAAGAGAAATGGTTAACCCATTTCCCACCAAGCTTTCAGTGGTGCTTATGACTATGTTTCTGCCACAAAACAAAGTAAAATTCATCTTATCATGACAAAGAAAGAGAGATAATCATCACTTGCCTCGTTTTCTATCAGTTTCAGGAAAGCTGAAGCAGGTTGAGTCACAGTCCTGGCAGGACAGTCCAAGGTATCTGTGAAGTTCCTGAAATAAAATAGATGGAAAGTTCTCAGAAAGTCAGTTCAGGCTGCTTGCTGTCATCAGGGACTTCTGGAGCTCCAGTGGCTGGGCAGGGAATGCATAACCACCAGGCGCAAGCTTCACGTGAAGGCACAGTGATGGAAACACCAAGAGCTGGACATACAATTGATTTGGTGACATTTACTCTCTGAGATCAGAGGATGAATTGTGATTACAAATAGTCCCTTCCATCCTACTCAGTAGTTACAAATGTAAGATGAGTCTTTTTTTTATCTCAGAGCTGAACAAATAGCTGAAACAGAGAAGAGTACTGAAAACATAGGTCCAAGCACTCTGCTAGCATATATAATCGCAGCTGTACTGTTTTTAACAGAATTCACCTGTTTAGATCAGCTGTTGTGCATAGCTGTGCTTTTCCAAGTGGTTCTCCATGATCAGGAGCCTATTAGGCACTTATACTAACTGCAGTTGGTAGCATCACCAGCTCTTAAAATTGCCTGACACTTCCCTGTGATTGCAGTTGCTCTTACCTTTGCCAGCTATCACCGATTCAGGCTGGAATTGGTACGCTGGCTACGTGCCACCTTGTCGAAATTGTCACCAAAACAGGTGCCCCTTCCAAGGATGAAAATAGTGAAAAACATACTGTTTTGTCTTTGTTCTATATATATATATATATAATTTTTTTTTTCCCAGTATATTTTTCAGTTTGGTTTCTGCCATCTAATTGCAGTGCTATACTCTTTCCACTACAGAAATTCTGAGATTTAGCAGAAGGAGAAAAGGAGGGAGCGTCCCACTGTTCCGACTGTGGGTCTTGCTGCCCACTGAAGAGGATCGTGTATCGACCTGCTCCTTATCAGTTCTCCTCACCCTGGAAGGAGGCTGTGTCTTATCTTTCCATTCGGGCTGGGTTCCCTCTCATTTGATCACTGGAGGGAAACCTAAACATGGCCAAGGGGTGGGACAAGAACATCTCCTGGTCCAGATCTGTCGAGGACTGTGCAGTAAGGCACATCTCAACAGGAATGGGGTGTCAGGTTATGGCCCTTAGTAAATTACTCATCAGCAATGATTCACTGAGCTGTGTTAATCAAGAGAAATAACAATATGACCATAATAAGATCCTTACGTGACTTGTGATTGGTTATATTGTTATTTGGGAGCATTCCCCCAGCTTTGCCGAAGTGTTTTAAAGTCTCCTGTATGTTTGATTTCATCTTCAAGAGAAGGAGAGAGTAAAAAGAGTCTGCTAAAACAGATTTTGTTCTGTATCAGATATTATTCTATAAAGTAATTGGAGAGATTATAGAGACAATGATTACCTTGTGATTCTACCTAGAGAAATTATACTCGAGGCCTGTCAGCCTGTTTGACAGGACTGCATTTACTCCCTTTTTGGGAACCACCCAGCACAGCAGCTACTTCAGAGGAAGGCAGGCAGACACGTACCCCGCTAGCAACAAACACAATCCGACCACCTTTTTATTTCGGACCAGACTGTCAATGCTGTGAATTGACATAGCTCCACCGATGCAAAGCTTTATGCAGATTTGAAAATGAAGTGCCAGTTCCTGCCCCTTCACTGCAGTGGGGCTGTGCTTACATCCACTGAAAATGTGGCAATTTGCTTTAAAACATGCATGAAGCATTATTTCCTGAAAATGATCCCCTTTGACTTTAGGCCTTTCAAAACAAAACAAAAGAAAAACAACAACAAAACCTCCAAAGGTAAAAGAAAACAGAAAGGTTGAAGAAAAAATGACTTAATTTAGCAATATTAGAGATACACGGAGCGATAAAAGAAAACTTCAAAAAGGCTTCAGTGGAATTTAAGATAAATACATTAATTAAGATATAGTTAACAATGTAATCTAAAATTTCCTGGATACTTAATGAGTTTGGAGCCACTAAAGCTGCACTGAGCACAGGAGACATAATCAGAATCAGAACTGACACATAGCTCAAAATCATTTCAATTATCTCTCTCACTTACATTAGCCAGAAAAACAGTAAACAGCCATTGGGTTATAAGAAGCACAGTCAAGCAACATCAATGGGCAAGAGACAAAGGCTAGGTCATACAGTATACTGAGAAGAGAGCCTGACCTTTGGAATTGAAATATAGGCATTTTAAGCTCCAGTGGAATGTATCAGAATGGCCTTTTTCAACTTAAATGCATAAAAGGTCAAGGGGAGGTCATATTTGGCTTTGGGTTCATCAGCACAGAGCATATCCCAGCCCTTTCTTTATTCATTCTCATTAAAAAAAAAAAAAGGTTTCCAAACCTCTCTGGCATGGCATAAATATTCATTCTCCAGGGCAAGACTTTCATTCAGTTGGTGTAAAACAGGGTAACCGCACTGACGTAAGGAACCTCTGCCAATTCCTACCATCTCAGAATCTGGCCATCTTGTTCACATTCGTCTAAGACACAGGACTGGCAATTCTGAAACTTTTCCTGGAGCATAATGCTTCCAACAATAACGATGCATGTTAAAATCTGAGACTTTGACATTTAAATTGTCTCGGGTTTTCTCTGAAAGGCATGGCAGGAGGTATCCTCCAGAAGAACCAAGGAGAGAGTAAATACTGCAACAATCTAGTTTACTGCTTCTTTGTGTGTTCGCCCTTCAGTAGTAGTTTTATGTCTTTTTCAATATTCCCACAATTCTTTTCAGACAGGAAAGAACTTTTTTCTTCTCTTATAAATTGCTCTGAAAGCGAAGAAAGACAAAAAGGCCGCTCCCAAACGACATCGCCCCAGTAGTGCTGCGAGGAGCGCCAGAAGCCTGCAGCAGGACTGTCATCCAGAGCAGGGCGCCATTTTGCCTCCCAGACCTAACTGTGATTACACGGAAACTAGACGAACATGGGCGATTAACCAAAGTCAAAAGAGTGGCCATCTTAATGAAACAAGTGCCCACGTTGCTTAATTTGAGTACCAGTTACTCTCCTTTCTCAGGGAAAGGATGAAATCAAATCTGACACTGTTCAGTGACTACTTCCAAAGGATCATATTCTAAGAAAATTTCTAAGGTATTGTGCCTCTTTTTTAGTGCCTCTTTTTTAGGATAGAAAATCCATTTGAAAAAATAAAATAATACCAAACTTCTGGTGCCCTGGATAACTGTTTTTATCCTAAAATGGATAATGAGTTTTTCTTTTTTTTTTCTTCTTTCTGAAGAGTTTCAGATGACACTATTCAACTATTTTCAGAGACTCTTGGGAAAAACAGCTCACCCCAGGTAGCATTGGTTTTCATATGGCATTTCTTAGTCTTTATCCAATTTCACTTCTGTCCCTCAGCGTGCGGGAGAATCAACACAAAACAGTCAATACTTCTCCATATTGATAGCCGCTTCCAAGGAAGAGAATCTCATTTTATTTTTTATTTTATTTGTCTGTAATATGCTTATTCTTAAATGAACATTTTAGACACAGATTCCAAATTATGCATTCATTGGAAAGATTAACTCTGATTAACAAATTCATGCTAAACAACTGTGTTTAATTGGATTTTTGTAAGTAGCTAAATGTGACTGCCTCGCTCAGTTCTTCTATGTGCAAAACAAAACAAAACAAAAAAGTCATTTTAAAATAGTTAATGGGGAACAAACTCTGTACTGCTGACCTACCTTCACTGGTGATGTACCCTTTTTCCCTGCATACCAAGTTCCCATAATCTAGTCCTAATAATGGTTAAAGTTATCTGTCTAATCAAACTAATTAGCACTGGTGAACAGAGACATAATCATAATAGAAAGCAAATGCCAGTTTTACAAAATGAAAACGCCATATGTGCAGTAATTAGTGAACCACAGGCACTTTTTATAAATCATATTTATTAGTTCGTAAACAAATCAAATCCTAAATGAAATGAAAGTTACCGTTAACAAACACCAATGAATAAACAGATACAATGACTAGTCCTGCTGGGTGCACTGAGCAAGGAGTTGGGTAATGTTAGCCCCCGCCTTCCGAAAGTACCCTTAGAAGTGCTCAAGGGTTTTTCCTGAGTACGTCTGTGTCATCTTCTTTAAGTCACAGCATGGATGTGCTAGCTGATCTAGGGAAGCTGCAGCTTGATCGTATGGGCTGTCCTTGTCTGCAGACCAGATGGCCATAAATTAGGATATTCAGGTTACATCCATGATCAAAAACGTAGTACTAATAAGTACTCTAATAGTGTTCTGCAGCAGACCAGGATTCACCAGAAACTTAATGTGGACGTTGTCACCTCACATAAATGACGATACAATGGGAAATATATATAATAGCAACCTGCCCTGCCCCTCCTCACCCCCCGCCAAAAAAAATTGCCAAAATGCATGAACCTCTGCTTGGTTTTAAAACCCAAATCTTCCTCCTTTCACTGATGGCGGTCAGGTCATTCCTTAAAGGCGATTATAAAAAAAAAAAAAAGACAAAAAAGGATTTGTAATGAAAACATTTTCGCAGGTTATAAGTTCTCCTAAAAACTCAGCTTAAAGGAGTTTCAATTACACACTGATCACTTCTTTCTCACTAAGCAGCTCAGCATCTCATTGATAAAACCTAGCCAGCAGAGGCACACTTTCAGCTGGCCTCCGACTGAATGTACAAAGGGCTATCTTACACCTCAGACACACAGCTTAAATATACAGCACTGGAGAGACGCAGCCAAAACACATAGTACTGGAGGCTCAGGCTGAAAAATCTGACTCAATACTCACAGGAAGACTTAGTTAAAATTAAAAAGGTTTGTAATAGCACATATCATTACATATTTGATCAGAGTTTTCACAGCTTCCCTCTCCCCACAGGAAATACTGGCAGCAGGAAAATGATGAATAGAGATATTTTGGGAGGTACAAAACCAACTTCATTCCTCTAGCCGTTTAAATAGTCTATAGACTGAGACCTCTTCTTTACATTAAGTGCTCTTGGATTTAATATATCCTGGCTCCTTCCAAGCTTCTGGGCAGAGACCAGCTTTCCTTTCTACAATTTTGCTTGAAACTGCAGAACTTGAGCTTTTGGGTTCTTGAACCCTGCCTGCTCTTGACAAAATGAAGCCTTCCACTTTTGCAGCTTCTGGAGACCAGATCTGATAATGAATTTTCCTAAGTCTGCAGACATTCAGATTTGACTCTTAGTCACACCCTCCCTTCTGAGACGAGAGGAGGATGTGGTGCAGCACAGTTTGTGAATGGGCTGCGCACGTTTGTTCTGCGAGGTCGTGGCACAGTGCGTGCCCAAATCCCTGCCTTTCGAGGTGAGAGCACAGCACAAACTTGGGAAGCAGAAGTACATACCAACTCTTCTGCAAGTGGCAAGTCATATTATTCCCTCTGGTGTTCATTCTGAAAACATTAATTAGAGTATGTATTTAATGTGACTCTCCTGTAGTATGTACACGAATAGCTCAAACTAATCTCACCCCGCCCCAGCAATTCCAATGTACGCTCTAACAATGTCTGAAACATTAACAGTGAATTAATTATAATTGTGCAGTGGCGCCTGGCCACTTTGCTTTCTGTCTAGTTTATCTTTATTTTAGACTAAAGAAAACAACAATGAAAGAACAAACACGCAATAAAATCTGCAAGAGATAGAAAGCAGAGTATCCCCATTTTGGTTCCCCTCTTGGCTATACCCCCATCTGGGCGGGAAGCATGCTTTTTACATTTAAAAGTGCAACACAGAGAAAACAGACCCAAAGCTGCAAGCATGCTGTGCATTTAAATTTGATCCTTTTTTTGTTTGTTTATTTTCCTGTACTTCTTTGGATTGGACAGGAAGCATAAGCATTGCAATACAAAAACAAAGGCCATTTTCATTGTATATTTGGCCTGGCAAAGATTAAGAGGTAATACCAATATTGTGAAAAACCCGGAGCAGGCAGGTTTTTTTTTTGTTTTTTTTCCCAGAGTAACTGAAATGGATCCACACAATCATCTGAATACTTGTGGATTTTCCAAAACAGCATTACCAACCACACATGGTCCAAAATAGCCACTCCGACTCCACAGAAATCACGAAATTGCCTTTAAAAATATTGTATTTAAAAACAACAATAACGCAACAGTTGTCTTCCTTTATTTTCGGCCTTCTGATCTCCCTGGGTGCTTTTATTTATTTATGCGTTCAAGCCAAAGCTCTCACGAAACCTCCCGTTTCCAGGCCGGGGAGCTGGAGGACCCTTCCCCAGCCTCCCTCAGAGGCCCTGGGACACAACCAGGGGACGCTCAGCGCTGCGAAGCCCCCCAGCTCTCACCGGCTCCTGCGGCCGGCAGAAACACCACGTGGGGCAGCCCGAAGGGCCTCGCGCGTCCTGGCTGTCCGGGTTGGGATCGCTGCGCTGCCTGCTACCAGCAGGAGCTACGGTCAGTGCTGGCTGCGTTGGAAGAACGCGCTTTGTAAATCCTGCTCTCTCTTAAACAGGCGTGTTGAGCCTGTTTGTCCAGGAGCGGAGCGGGAGCAGGAGGAGAAGGGGGCAGACCCACGGCATGCCAGGGAATCGGAGACGGGGGGAACCTTCGTGGCGAAGGCAGAAACCGAGGGTGAGTCGCTCACAAATATCCACAGGCTCCAGCTGGTCAAGCCCCTCCACAGCGCCCAAATGCTATCAGCTTTCTATTTTACTGCCTCTGGAGGGCAGATTCAGCCCCATCACCGTGCAGAAGGAATGGCGCAACCTGCGCTCCCACTGCAAGTGCCATTCCAGAAAGAAGGATGGGACGCTCGCCCTGCGGAGCTGCGGCAGGACCGGCCCGCTCCCAAGACAGACCGAGGGGTTTGTCAGCGCCTAACCGAGCTGGGGCAGGGGGGCTGCAGCCACGAGGGGCAGCGAGAAGCCCCCCATCGATTTAAATAGCCATTAACTGTTTCACTGACTACCTAAATGGGGTTTGGGGCTGCTTTGCATTAAAGCTGGTAGATATCAGCGATCTGACCCCGGCATTGTAAACAGCAAGACAGAACTTTAATTTGCTTATTCTTTGAAGACTGGCCTTTTAGTGTTCTAATAAAGCAGGATTCTAATCTACACAGGATAAACTACAGCATGGTTTAAATAATTATACTACATGGTTAAACAGTCATTACCGTAGGAGGACAAAGACCAAAAAGATTAGTTCATACTAAATATTTCTCTTAAACGATGTTCTTTCCCCCTCCTAATTTGGTTTCCTTACAACAAACTTTGCCTTCACAATTATTCCCTTGATTACTGTAATGGTGCCAACATAATTTAGTATTTGGGGCTGGTACACAGAGCCTGGCAAAAACCTGACTCAAGCAAGTTTTGCTGCAGATTGGAGATGCGGCTTACTGCACAGAAAGCAGTTTTCTACATGAAAACTATTAAAGTATATGAAGAGCAATTAAAAGCATCAATTACGAATGTGAAATACAAATAATTTTATATTAGCCAGGAAACTTATTCCGACATACTAAAATGGGTGCTTAAAAGAAACTGAGATGTGGGCTGCCACTGATTCAGAGCTTTAAAATACTGCCAAGTGGTGTCTAAATGTATCATTTGATGCGGTATTTATAGGGAAATAATTTATTCTTACAATTTAAATTAGTCTAATACACTGTCACTGTGTTCATCTGTATGAAGATACGGAAGTCGCACTGCTGTGCTGACAGTTAAACTTAATTCTGCAAACAGGCTTGTCTTCTTGTGTGTGGAAAAGACACAACCTGATATGCTTTATATTCCAGCTTCACCGTGCCAGGAAAAAGGGCAACAGCTCTATCTGGTGCCCCCCTGCTTTGTCGTATTTTGCTGAAAACATTCATTTTCACTGGGAAATAGTAACCATGTAACTGATACTTCATCTTAAAATTAATCCACGAGTATTATGAATTCATTTAACGGTTCTGTGGCAGGAATTTCCTGTTTTACATATGGTTGTGTAGCTTTTCCTATGGAGATTAAGAGCAGAAGGACGGACTCGCTGGTTCTACAGTTATATTCAAAGAACAGCAGAGACACTTTGCACCGCTCTTTGGCAGAGAACAGCAAAGCAGGCAGTTATCCACCATCTCACCCACAATTGCTCAAAAAGGTTATGACTGAGATTTTTATGGAAAACGAGAGTCACAACAAACTTCAGTCAAACTAACCTTGCAATTGCTTGGGAGGTTACTGCCGTCAGGCTCTACAATCTGACGCCGCTTGTCAAGATGTTACCTACTTATCAGGCTGCTGGCACCAACACACAACCCTGCGGGAGAGGATGCACAAAAGAAAATTCTGGATCACTATATGCAGAAATGAGAATTCTCTCTCTTAGCATGCGTGCACACAAACACACGTGCAGTATTGAGAGAAAGAGAGAGAGGGAGCTGCTGCTGCAAACGCACGACACCATTGGCCTGCTGGCACTCACGCTTTGCTGAGGTTCTGCTCAACAACACGAGTACTCTTCTGCTCGTCTCACTTTTAGTTTAACTTCACAAAAACAAAGAATTCTTTATGGAGATGAAGCAGAGCAACTTTTTGTGTAACACCCTCCATCTGAACTGACAGACAAAACGGCAGTAGCCTGACATAAGAAAGGGAAGGTTTAAAAAAAAAAAAAAAAGTTGCACTGAGGGATTGGCCCTACAATGTATGGCATCACATCTGTTAATTAGTTTAAAGATTTACTATCAATCCATAGATAAAAGGGGACTGTGAAGCTTTCCCTAAAGTTGTTAGCAGTGCATGTTTCTCAGGATAGGCTTTCTGGGGCCTCCTGAACTAAGAAGTTAGAAGAGAAGCAAATGTATACAAAGCATTCACTCATACTGATGTGGGAGAACAAATATTTGGGACTGTGTACCTCACCTGCTGACGTTTAACACTATAGAAGAGAGGAAAAAAAAACAGTTTCATCTTGCTTTTTAAGGTACATGGACAGTTTTTCAAGAGCAAGATCTAGTAACTGCACAATGACATCCTGCCCCAAGAAGCGCTGAGGCACAGAATTTCAAAAGGCAGGTTGTTCTTCAGACCCCTTCAGGAAGACACCCACACACACCTCCCCTCGCCATGCGTTATGCCCTGCCCTCTATCCACATCGGCTCAGAACCCCAGGGGCCCTCACCCAGGAGCGTAACTTCTCAAATGCCAGAAACAAACACAATAAACAGGGGCAAGCAGCTGGCATGCATTCGTTAGTGACATACCACATCCAAGCAGGGGCATGGAAAGAGGAATTAAGGGCAAGAATGGCCTGAGAAAAGGGCTGTCTGCTTTGGCACTCCCAGCTGCAGCAGAAGTGAGGAGTACAGCTGACTCAGAAGCTTGCATCACAGGCGAGGCAGGAGGATAAAAGCGGCAGCTGCTTTCAAATTTCGTATTTTCTGCATGTGTAAACATGGGGAATCAATTAAAGAATAGATCAGCAGTTGGCATCTCAAATATTATATTTTGGACACCAAGGGATTTTGAGTCTTCACCAAACAGAAGGATTATTCCATTGCATCCAGCCAGACCAACAATTTCAGGTGAGCTGCAGCAAACACAACCTGAAAAGCCAACTGGATGGTTTCAGTTCAAATACACTGTACCGTACCTCTTCATGGTACGGCACCTTCCTGTGCAGGCAGGCACCTACCTGCTCGTCATTTTTGACTACTTGATCATGCTCACCTTGAAAAAAAGCCTTATTCCCACTTGCTGAGTTTAACCATTTACAGGTCTTGCTATAACTGTAATGAGATGTCATAGGAAGAAAATGGAGCTACAAAAATGGATGGTTTATGCTGTCAGCTCATCAAGGGAATGATCCCAAATGTGAGCCCATGTCCTAACCTACCCTTCCTCAACACGTGGTAGCAGCAGGCCATGTTCTTATCTACTTCTCTTGCAAATCACAGTCAATCCTATTAGGATGTTTTAGAAACACGTATGCTGGATCACCTGAAGAACAGCAGTCTCAGCTCACTTGTCTTTTTAAGCAGGACACGATGGTAAATCTTCCAACCAGAAGAGTAATGCATTAACCCACTGTGCCACCTAATCCCTAAGAGTCTCATTTTGATCGTACAAAAATAATTTAGGGACCTAACAGTTTAAAACTGTCTTTTCTGGTGCCTAAGTGCTTCATTTTAATAGATATTAGCTGTTAAAGATACTCATTTTAACAATGACATTTACAGCTTTAACCAGTCTATCATAGAGCACAAGTGCATCACTTAGCGGGATGGTACTGTTTAAAAAATAATCTACCTGCTTTCATGCATATTGAAGTGTATTAGTTGATG
Organism: Anseranas semipalmata; assembly: GCA_013399115.1. Taxonomy (NCBI): domain Eukaryota; kingdom Metazoa; phylum Chordata; class Aves; order Anseriformes; family Anseranatidae; genus Anseranas; species Anseranas semipalmata. Next base: position 418,615 of record VXAA01006367.1, read on the forward strand.
TTGAATTAGGTCATTTTAACCCTTCAGCTTTTTTCAGGAGCATGAATAGATTTCAGAGCCATTTAGTTCAACATTGAACTGAAAGATTCTTCCACACAGTCATAATATTCGCATTTACTTCTCTTCTTCCATTTAAATTCCTTTCCATTAATTCTTTTCAATTAATTAAGCCTCATAACACCACTGCAAAGAGTTTATGAGCTACCATTCTTCAGTTCGGGATTGCAGGTCTAATCCATTTGAGATCAATGGAGTAACACCCCCTTTTTGAAGCAGGCCAGAGAAGTAGCCTTCTCTATATCACGGAGAAGATTCCCACCTACTTACAGGGGAACTGTGCCGAGACACAGGTGACTGAACCAAAGCCACACGGCATCGTAAACCTTCTGAGAGATGCCAGATGTTCAGATTCCAGTGTATCTGTAACCACAGCCCTACCCTCCTTTTGAAACAAAATCATGAGACAGCAGATGATGAAGAAAATGTCAACGGTCTGTATAAACATGCATTAGAAATCTAAGAAGCTGATTCTTCCTTTGTTGCTAAAAGCAAAAAAGCTGCCATGCTAGATCAAACAGCAAATCCAATTAACACAGTATCTCCTCTCTCATAGTGGCCAGCTCTTAGGAAAGAATATAAGAATTATGTTACACCATCTCAACTACTCAAAACCAAAAATTTAAACACTTCCTGAGCCAGACCTTGTATCCAGACCAAATACCTTTAAACAACCCTGCAGCCTTTTCTGCTCTATCTCTATTACTGCTCAAAACAGAGGGTTAGGAAACGAAATGAGAGTATGGCTCGCCATTGAGATGGAGCCCTGGTCCTACTCAAAGTTCTCGGTACCGTGCGCCTGTGGGCGGCAGCGGCTCTGCACTTCTCACCGAGTTCCCCAGGGAAGGGAGCTGCGCCCTCCCCAGCAGCACAAGCCAGCCAGGTGGGAGACCCTGGGGAAGCCGGCGGAGGCTGGAAGGCAGTCCTCGCGAAGAGCCCAGTGCCACCCCCGTGCAGAAGCAGGTTGCTGCTGAGCTGCGGGCATCTCACATCACTTCAGAGCAGCAGAGCTCACTGCCGGGTGCAGACGCTGCCGGGCGGCCGTTCACCAAACGCGTCCGCGCGTCTGAAGGAAGGAAGAGGCAGCGTGCAGGGCTGCACGTGCTCCCTGAGCTCTGCTTCTGACCCTCTGAGATGGGTGATGAGAACCGCAGACAGCACCCGAAAGGTGGGCATGCCACCAATTCAGACAGGGAAGTTTTCTCTTCTGTTTTCTACTCTTTGCCTAGTAATTTCTAAAATTCCCCTGGCCTTCCCAGCTGCTGCTGAGCACTAAGTCTCTACTTTTAGAGAGCTCACCACTGTGACTCCACAATATTTCTTCTGAGTTGTAAGAACTCACCTGCCCTTGCTTGACCTTGCCCAGTTTGCTGTGTAAATGTTGTCAGGGGTCTTATTTTCCAGTGGGCATTACTATGACCACATTGCCATTGAATTTCTCTGTCATTTGAGTTTTTCAGCAATGGGAAAGCCACAGTCATTAGGTTATGGGACACCCTTCCACAGCTTCTTGTCGGCGAATTTTTATTTGCCTCTCTTAAATAATATTTACCCACTGTGCTATATGCTCAGATTCTACAGATTTAACGGCCGTGGTGTTCAGAGCTGGGAGAAAGACAGCTGTCTGGATGGGGAGTATTCTTTGTAGACGCAAATTTTGATAAAGGCGTCTGCATTTTTTTAATATCACACGCCATATTTGAACTACCTTATGAGGAAGTCAGCAGAAACAGTTATTTAAATACAGGTGTCTGAAAGCTATTAGATTAACAGTTAAAACTGGTCTTCCATTGGTCTGTCTACACATGGAGTTTCTTCGGAGGTTATCACACTTTCCCAGGAGAGCAACAGAAAGTTAGCAGGACCACAGAGCACATCAGATATATTATTGCTTAGTAGCCAGAGGTTAATAAAGCCATTTTCCTGATGTAGAATTAAAAAGAGATTAAAAAGTCATCTTCTTATCCTGGAAATGATGTAACACTGTGTGCAAAATTCAAGGTTTGACACAAGGGTACAACAACACACGAAAAGATAATTTATCAGGCCCAGTTCAGGAAAGTTTCTTGCTACAGGAGTGCAAGCTTCATTTTATCACTTGCTAAAGCATCTCTGCTTTTCTGAACAGATTTAAGTCTGAGGTAGCCTGCTGAATGAGAAGTTCTAATGCCATTTAAGTTCAATCCACTAGGTCTAAGGCTACTTACCTGAAACAAGATACTTGATACATTTGCATACAGCAAGTGACAGCCTGACCATCTGCAGAAAAAAAAATGCCAGTCCCCTGATAGGTTGCAATTAAAACAAAAAGAACTACGGGACACTTTTTCCTTCAATGGACCATGCAAAAACTGAACAGGCAATGGGCTCACATTTCCACCAGAACACTGAGAATAGCACCAGATAACGCATCCATTAGTATTCACAGAGTTTTAGCAAACTCGGAGCTCTCTGTACAAGGTGCGGGGCTGCCATGGTGGAGCTGGATAAAAGATGTAGCGTGCTGCTATGGAGCACAGAGGAGTTGCTCATAGCAGCACACCATTTTCATTTGTGAACTGAAATAAATCACCCAAATGGGTCATGTAAGAAAACAGCAAAAAGGAAAATAATAATTCTAAAAGCTAAGAATGACATTTTCTGAGTTTTTCTTTGGCGACTGTCTGACACTTCTCAGTGCTTTTGTGGTAAAACCGAAGGTCCTTTCTCAGCTTCACTGGAATAAAAATCACACAAGTCCTGCCAGAGGTACCGCAACACTGAGTTGTTAGGTCAGCTTTTCAAGAACTGATAGGGGATAGATTTCTGAATAAACAAGAGAAACTTTTTCCAACAGTTTGGAGGAACAATTCCCCAAATGCTACTACTGCCCACAAGGGATATCTGTATAGCTCTACTAAAGGAGCAGCGGGGTTTCAGGGACCAGGCATTTCGCCCTCCTAGCCAGCAGACCTGGGATCTCAGCCCTCCTAGCAGTGATTTGAGGTCAATCACTCTGCTGTGCTCCTTCTCGTCCCTTGTCTAACCGAAGGAACAAGACGGAAGATGGGGATTTTCTTGCGCTATGTGTTTGGATGGTTCTTTGGGCTCTGGGATCCCGTAGCTAACCTTCTGTCAGCAGGAGCCAGCATCGGCCAGGTACGTAGGAATCCGTAGCTCAGATTTTCAAATTCCTCGACATTAGCATCCACAGCGCTGTTGATTTGTGTCCCTCCAGTTATGACACTGAGGTTGCTAATGCGGTCATTCCTGTAGAACTCATATCCGATTAGCTGAAAGAACAGATGTGCTGCTTCTAAAATTTGCATTACCCATTTCCACCTGTGAGAATAATACCATCAGCTCGCCAATTACTCATGGAGATTTGAGTTTGAACTCCAGACCCAAATCTTTTTACAAGCAGTAAGTTTAACGAATCAGCAGTGCACTCTGCAAAAATGCAACTGAACTGGAGTTGAAGAAAACATCTGTCTCTGATGTGTGACGTTGTGATGCTTTATGTCAGTTTGCATCAGTCAAGCTTGCAGTTTAACTCTGTTTCAGGTTTTTTTTTTTTTTTTTTACATGCATCAAAAGGTTTGTCATTTTTCTGTGATTTAGGTAAAGGTAGGTTAGGTAATAAAACTCTGTGGGCTGCAAGCACTGAAGCAAACCTCAGCTTTTAGCTTTATGTTCCCAGATGCCTAAATTTCCAGTGGGTAGTGTGTCATATGTCTAAAGAAAATGAATGCTAATGAAATAGAAAGTGGTGAAAAGCTGCTATAATGGTAGAAAGTTGCTCAGCTAATAGAACAGATTCTGATAGAGGCGACTGATAGAGCTTTCCCATAACTCTAAAAAATAATTATTTAAATATTTATACGAGCAGAGTGGAGAGGTGGGGGTGGAAAGGGGAGATCCATTTGCGAGCCTGCTGTTTAAGCAGTCTTCTGGAGGCCGCCGAAAGCACGCGCTCACTGCCTCGCGGGTTCCAGGGAAACACTGCTGCTCTGCTCCCCAGCCCAGAAAGCAGCCTGCTGCTGGGCCACGCTTCCCTGTTACGCTGGGGACAGATCAGATAATGGATTTAGAACTGTGCCTCTTCAATGGAAATCCTCCCCCACCGGCAGGAAGGCAGAAGTCTGCTTCAGCCCAGAACTGTCATCACATTGAAACTGACCCCAGACTTTTCAGAAAATTCATGGATTCCATCAGCTTTTCTATGAAAATATCAGATTCTTCCACTCTTAAACATTTCGCTAAATGCAAGAGCCACAGGGGGCAAAACGTTGGCCTTGGCAAAGCCAGGACAGGATTAGAACCCCAGAGCCCATTCAGATCAGTGGAAACGTTTCCATTTCACTGAGGGGATGCCAAAGGGGAGGGGAAATAGCAACTATTTGGCCTGTGCTTCTCCTAAGGACTTTTTAAAATCAAAAATGTGGAAATCTGACTCATTTTTGTAACTGCCACATACACGAGCACATGGTTAAGACAGAGTCAACTTTCCAGCCAACCCCCCGGGTCTCCAGAGGTCTGCCACCTTCAGCCGGTAGCTTCTGGAGGCTGATGTTTCACTGGTGGATCAAATCCAGACTTGAACTTGGCTCCAGCTGGCACACGCGAGGCCCTCAGGCTGACGAGCTGCTCCTTGGAGCATTAGCGATTCTTTCCTCTCCTGCCCTAGCTCTAGAGCTGAACATTGGCAGAGGGACGGACTATTTCCTCGTGGTATTTCACAATGATGTTCTAACGCGCATCTTCTGAACGGGAACGCACAGAGCTCCAGGAAATTCTGCACCAAAGCTTAGCTCCAGCAGTTACTGATAAGCCTGTTCCCGAGTGAGGCTGCTGACAGCTGCCTTCCCACACCCTTCTCAAGAGCTCATTTATGACCAAGCAGGCCTTGTTTTCAGGAGAGAGATGCCTTACCTCGTTGCTTGTGTAGCTCCCCACCACTGCCTTCAGCGGGGAATGCAGTGGGCTAGGCAAACAGGAAAAAAAGAAAAAAAGATGTTTCTTATATATGGTTTGTAAACCACCAAAACCTTTGCTTTCAAGTATAGCACAGTGTACAAAGAAGCACGCGGTGATGGCCTGTACTCGAACCTCAGCACTCCGTACGCATCAGTTACAAACAAGGGCTTATTCTAACAGAGAGCGACCCCTCGGATGCTTGTATCTTTTTTGCCTTAACACGGTGGCACAGCACTTCCCGCACACCGCTAACTAAAACGATGGAGTAGAGCTGAGATTCAGCTTCTGGTGATAATTGCCTAGTGCCAACTGCCTTCCAGGTCAGCATCTGCCTTCACACTCAAAAACCAATTCACACAAACACTGGATCGCTCACTGGTGGTGAAGAAGCATTTCATGAACTTTGAAAGTAAAGACAGAGCTTCAGGGTTTCAGTCCAGGTCCAAAATTTATGATGTTTTCTGTGCATCACAGTGCAGGGGTGTGTAAGCCAGTCTTAATGGAAAAGCTCTGGTGGCATTCTAGTTAGCTTTGATTTAAAGCTTAATTTAGGTCCTGAAAAGGGTTAGTGCATCTTTACAGCCATCTTGTAATTCTCCAAGCGTCCTGCCATGAAGTTAGCCAAGTCCACATTTCAACACGGCAGGGTCACTTTCAGATCAAAGAGGTGCTTAGACAACTACCAAAATCCACTGAGAAAAGGCTTACACCTTGTCCAAAAGCCTAACAGAAATGGAGGCAGGCAATCCGCGCTACTATTCAAGTGTATTCAAAGGAGATGCAATGAAAATAACGGGTGTCATATATACATATATATATAGTCACTCATGATGTTAAATGAAAACTGAAATCCTAGGCTGAAAGTGGATCTAACTAAATATTTAAAACCGAGTATTAGAGCTGAGAGAATAATTGGCAGCAAATAATTCACGCGGTGAATTCAGCTTCTTTTTCTGCCTGTGGAATGTCTGCATACAGATTGCCATTTCCTCAGATTTGATCATTACTTTAAATGAGTCTCAATTTCATAGTGTAATTCCTTCCCAGTATAGGTGCATGGTGAAGAGTCTCCACTGCTTTCTTGGCGCTTTGGATCCGAAGCCTGAGCTGTGAGTGTTAGCTGCAAGCAGGTGCACACCTACCGCAGCGCGGCTCGGACCCACCGCTCCATGTGCACGTCCCGTTTGAACGTCTGAGCACGCCAGCTCAGCACTTAGCTTTTACAGGCGCTCGTGTGGGTGAGAGTTGACTGCTGAAGTATCAGGAGAAAGCAAATAATGAGCAGAAAGTACTGCCAAAAGATGCTCGCTTTAAATACTAGCAAATCCTCAACAGTAACACAAGGGGCAAGAAGAAGAAGGCTTTTCACCTCCCCTTAGCGTAAGCACCTCCAACGATAGCTCCTGATTAGTTAAAAGCAGAGGATACAGCGTTCCTGAAATCAGCACCGAAACCCCCAGTATTCCTGCAGCTGGGACGGAGCGAGCCCACATACGGGCACACCGATACGACTGAGGAGCTGGAAACCATAAAATATGAGGAGCAGCTGAAGGAACGGAGTTTGCTCAGTCTAAAGGAGAGATGTTAGTGCTGCCTCCTGCTACCTAAGAAGATGGTACAAGGAACAGGCGGTCAGACTCTTCTTGGAGGTGCACGGTGATGAGAGAAGAGGCAATGGACACAAGTTACAGCTTGGGAAAATCCCAGCAGGTATCAGGAAAAGCTTTTTCACCGCAAGGGTAGACAACACTGGTACAGAGTGTGCGGAGAGGCTGTGGAGTCTCCATCCTTGGAGGTGAAAGCCCGACTGGACACAGCCCTGAGCAACCTGCTCTAACCAGAGCAGCAGGAAGGACTGGATGACCTTTGGAGATACAAATCTCTATGATTCCTTGATTCTTTAATAAATATTTTTGCAGTGCTTGGAGCAACTGCAGAATATTTTTACATCCCTGATCTGTACTTCTATAAGAATTGAATGATTTTAATAGTAATTTCTGCCTATGGAGAGATTTTGAATGTTAGAATCCACCCCACTAGAGCTGCATTAGTGGCCAAATGCAAGTAATGAAGCCGAAGGTGCAAAATTCCTTCAGAGTCACATTCCCTGTGAGCATCTCAGCTCAACATGGCCAACCTACAGACACCTGGATTTACACCAGCCAAGAATTCTGCGTTAGGTCTTGAGACTGCATAAATGAATGTGTTTCACAGGTAACAAAACCTCACATATAGTACAGCTATTTTTAAACCCCCCCCCCCCCCAAAGTGCTGTCTTTCTAGGTGTTGTGCCATAGTAGGGTGCTAAATGCACCTTCTGTGATCTCCGGCTTGCAATATTATTGTGTCTGATGCAGAATTATTAGGTACTGAAATAAACTTCAGCTTTTAATGACTACATGTCATGCAAGTGGATGCTGGACTTGAAAGCCAGCAGAAAAGCCCTAGGCTATTTCAGAATTCAGATTCAAATTATTCAGTTATCTGTACTCCTCCTAGATATCTATAAATATCTACACTCCACGGGGTGCTCATGCAATTTCTGATGGTTTACCAGACTGAAGCCACCTCCTCAACTGTAGGTTAGAGTTGTAACTCTTTGATATCGATGAAAAGGCAAGGGACTTAGTTATGAAGGTCATTTTTCAACCGAACAGTTAACTGGAGGGCACCACAGAATGAATTTAGCTCTCTTTTGTCTCACAAATTTTGCAATCAAAGAATATAAACATGAACAAAGCCATTAAGTAGACCTCTTCTTGCCGAATGCTCTGGAAAAAAATTTAACTAACTTAATAAGGTAAAAAATTAGAACATTTTCATTAACACAAAATGTTCTTTTTAATTAGGATTTTGCAAGCTAAGTCTCCTAATGAATGAAGGAATGGAACTTCAAAATGATTTGAATTGCTTATTTTTTTTCCTCTCGCTGAGAAGAACGAATGTAACTTTTTTGCAAAATAAATTCAGTTGGTAATTGGAGACTTTCTCGTTAACCATTTCATGCACCGACTTTTCGCAGGCCTATAGAAATGAATCGCTACGAGCTGGCCGCTCTCCTAACCGACCCTCAGGAGCTCCGAGCACCGTAAGAACGCCGCCGGTGCCAAAATCGCTGATTTGCTCCTGAACAAAGAGGGCGCAAAGCACTTCGAGAGGATGACTCTTCCCTTTTTAAGGAAGCAGCTACAAGGCAGGGTGCAAATGACTGCAGGGACACACGTGCGGGCAGGCAGGACCGGCGGCACGGCTCTGGCGGGGCTGCCCGGCCGGCACCGGCGCCGGGCCCACGCCTGTGCTCTGTGTGGTGCCGAGGAGAGGCTATCCCAACTCAGCTCCCAGGCTTCTAGTGCTCCTCGCACTTTTAATACTCATTAAAATCTCAGTGGTAGTCTTCTAGCTCAGGATATGGAGAAACCTGGACTTTGGGATTGGGAGACTAGGGTAATATCGCCATTAATGCCCATCAAAACACAAAGGAGGTCCGTCTAACTTTTTAATTCTTCCATGAAAAACGATCGACGTGTTTGCAGTATGTGTGGAAGCACTCCGGCTCCCACGTCTGGCAAAGGGGCACAAGGGAGGAGAGAGCAGTGCTACCCCCTCACTAGACGGGCCTTCCTAAGCACTGCGTAGCAGGCAGGGAAAAAAAGAAAGAAGTATGCTGATAAACGGAATGCTGCTAAAGCAAAAGTGTAGTGAAGGGAAAGGTCATGATAAAACAGAGATTTTGGTCAGATGTCTTAATGTATTTACACAGCAGGATGTCTCCAACAAATTGCATTGCAACATTAGAAACTAATTAGCAAGTTCTGAAAACAGCCATTCAAGTGCAGGAACACAGAGCAAACACAGCCAGCATTCGTACCGAGCACCCAGCACTACGACCAAAACCCAATCACGGCTGTCACACACCAACGTGTCCCTGCACAACCCAGTGAGACACGAAGGTGTGGGGTGGGAAAGCCCGTACAGTGTCTGACTGCAAAAGGAAATGCAGGGGGTTCAAAGTGGCGTCACACTTACCAAATAAACGCAATGCAATAGATACTAAAGAACTTCAGGAGATATCTAACATATTGGAATTAAAGATACGTCACACTGAGATGCATGCTAGTATCCAGCCAAAAACACACGCACATGCGTAAGATTTTGTTGGACAGTTAGAAAAGATGTTACATCTGAACTTTCCTGGAAGGTGGAGTTAGATAATTCTCTGTGCTTGCAAATATCACCTCTTTAAGTTAAGAGCAGCATCACTCAAATAAGGGATTGAGGAAGCACAAGATTCAGACCTGGAAGACTGTAACGCAGAGTGCAGTCCCTGAACAACACTCACTCTACTTTCCTGCAGACAAGGCGGCTAGGCAGAGCCCAACACCAGGCTTACATCTAGAAAAAAGGACCTGCAGGTATTTTTTCAGACAGCTTTTTTTCCTCAGCACCCACAGCTGTATCTGGTCGGCTTCAGACTAGAAGCAGATTAGACCCCGTCACACACGGGGCGCTGTGGGGTATTTGTATTTTCTCTCATTTTGTCCTTTGTTTGCTTCCATGCACAGGCTGATGGCTGGGTGCCTTTCAAAAACACAAATACCTCTCCCCAGAGAGCACACATCCCCTAGCACAGTACAGCACAGCGCTGGCTGCACAACCCTTTCTGTATTCCTTGTGCACTGGGCAGGGATTTTTTCATTTCATGCATCATCCATAACTTGCTGCAGCGATTCCAAAAATCTCTACCACGCTCACATGAATACGAATAATTTAAATTCACATTTTTGCTTTTGGAAATTTATCATCATAGAAGTCGGGCTCATAAAGCAACTGTATTTCTGAAATTTCTCCCAGAATAATCAAGTGATGGCACTGCCCAGCAAAACAGCCTCACCGCCCTGGTATCACGCAGGCACGTGAGCTACGGCTCTGTCTCACAAGAAGGTCAGCTACCCACATAAATCTGTCACTGGTGCTACTTACTGGTGGACACTTTGCTGCTGGGATGCTTCTTCACACAGGCTAATTTAATAAGCAATCAAAAAACAAAGGAACTGTCACTCGGGGTGCAGGTAGGTATCTTTTCTCTGCCAGTGTTTAATCCTCCCCGACCTCAGAGAAACTCCCAGCTTTCAGAAAAAGCAAAGCACATCGCGACTTTGCCACGAGCATCGAGTTCCACAGCTTCTCGGTTTGAAATGAAAAGCGCCCAAGTTTTCCCAAGAAACGCGTGGAGGGCTTTTGCCTCGAAGCACGCGGGATCCCCCTCAGCCAGGCACCGGGGCTGCCTGCTGGCGCAAGGAGCCCGACCTAAAAATAGAAGCCGCTTAAGAAAAATGACCGCTTCTTTAGAGCATGGCCAGTTTCTCTCTGAATCAATTTAAGCCCGAGCACATCAAGGAGATAGAGCTTGACCTAAAGAGCTCCACAGAAATCAAGACCTGAGGTAAAGGTATGCCAGTAATAGGGAAGAAGATAAGGAGACTATGGGCCTGATCCAGAGGCCAGGAGGTCAGTGGCAAGCTTTAACACTGATGTAAACGGGCACTGGAGCAGGCCGTGCGAGAGAGAAGAGCACTCCTTACGACAAAAATAAGAAGCGGTTAGAACTGAAGTGAAGGGGTATTTTTTGCAGACAAAGCTTCCTTCCCTTTTCCCAGCATCCCAGCAAAAGACTTGGCTGCTCGGCCCCGTAAGCAAGCAGGCGCCGACGTGCTGCCCCCTCGACACGCTGCCCCCTCGTGCAGAGGAAGCGCCCAGCGCTCCGACGACTCCGGTTACCGCACCAGGAGCTGGCTTGCACAGCAGTTCCTGCAGCTGAAAACGTGCTGAGGATACGTGACACCCCAGCCCGGCTGGGCTCGCAGCACCTTTGGGTGCTTCGTTAGCACAGCTGCGCACCCACTCTAACACCGCGCGCCTGAATTACTGCGTGCATCCATTTCGCATCAGCAGCGGCGGGAACCCGTTCCCAGCTCCCCAGGGAGCGGCGGGGGTCACAGAACGAGAGAGGAGCTGGGTGGTGGCAGCCAACGCCAAACCCTCAGCCAGCCCGCCCCACGGCAAGCTGCTGGCTACCAGCGGGCGCGAAGGCAAGTTTTGACTCAGCTGTAACAGCCACTCATTTGGGGAGAGAAAGCGAACATTTACGCCTTACTGATGAGACGAAAAAAATACAGCCTTGATTTTTAGCCTCGCTGGCCCACGCTGAATATTCTTTGCAGAAGCCTTTAAACTGACAAGGTTGTTCCACTGACAAGGTATAAAAGAGCAATTCAATACCTCGTGCCTTACCCCAAAGAAAAATAATACAATTCTCTCAGAGAGAAAATGAAGGCTATACCAAGATAGGGGTGTTAAACTAGCTTACTAAGCTAAAACAACAAAGAGAGAGAATTTCCAAGTCACGCTGTTGGCTATAATATAATTGGCTTGTTAGGGAAATGTGTACACGCGGACACGTGCAAAAGAAACGGGAGATTACAAAACACAGCGACCTGCAAAACAGCAAGAATTCGGGCACATCTTACAAACACCGCCGCTGACTACAGGAGCCGACGCTGGGACAGAAAGGGTATTTGCAAGCCTTGCTAACCAGCGCGCCGAGCTGCAGCCGGCTGGCCCTGCCGTCTGTGAGCCGGGCTCCAGTGCCCGTGCCAGCCGCCGGGTGCTGCTCCCCTGTGCCCCCGGGCAGGAATCGCGCCCCGCCCGGAGAGAGCTGCGCTCTGCCCTCGGCTCGGGAGCTGCCAGCCGGCCTGAAAGTATTAGAGCAGCATTATATTGATTACTGCTTGATATTTGCAGGTCTACAAAAAGTCCAAGGAGACAGAGGGAAGTTTAGAGACTTTTAATTTGTTGTACCAAAGCTTTTCTGATGGTCCCAGAAGATTACACATTTATGAAGAAGGGCAGCAACAATAAAAGCTTATTGTTTGCACTCAGCCAAACTTCATGGATTTTTTAAGTATGACAAAAGAGAAAATGAGTTACACAGATTTTCAATAACTTGAACACCAATCTGTGCTGTCCAAAGGGAATTACTCCAGTGTTCTTTCTTTGTCTACCTTGGCCTGGCTTTAAGGGTTTATCCTTGTAAACGACATCAGTAGTTACAGTTAACAGGTCCAAAATGAAGCTGTTGGGCTGAGATCCCTCTTGTCCTGATGTGCTAGATGCTCCAGGGAGAACAACTAAAGATAGCAAGAGAAACTTTGTCAAGGTAGAGTCACCGCGGAAGACAGGAGCAAGCAGTGTGCGTAGCCCTTCCCTTCGCTTCAATGACACATCGCAGGTACCAAGAGGATTCTCTCATCGGAGGGCACTGGCACGAAGTGAGATTAAGGCAGCAAGCCATTTTGCTTTTATGTGTTCAGCTAAAGAACAAGGTCAAAGACATAAGGTCTTAAAACTTTTAATTAAGTGACGGTGGAATTATTCACTCACTTCTGGATCACACTGATGCAATCCAGCATGAAAACTCCTATTTGACATTTCCCTTGATTCCCGCTCCCCTTTGGTGGGGGGACACAGTAAATTGTTTTTGGGTACAAGCAGGGCTGCAAGGCGCTTCTAAAACCTTCTACACTCCCGGTTTTACTGAAATGGCAGAAAGGCACTAAAGCAAGAAACAAGAAGCACTGCTGCACTAGAAGCTAGAGCAGCTACAGAAAAGTACATTGCAAACTGAGGGCGGGGGATAAACATCAGGCAAGCACAGATATTTTCTTTAAGAGCCGTGCACGAACACAACAGTTCACAAAATGCCCCTTCTGCTCTCCCTGCTCGATGGACATGGCCTAGCTCCTCGTTTGGCAACACGGACGCACGCACGAGCGCGGACCGGCCCCGGGACGGGCACCCTGCGAGCACCCAGCCTCCCGGTGCACCAGGTGCAGCAGAAGCGGGCCCCGCGGCCAGGAAACAGAGCATAAAATGCATGGCTGTCGTAAGAATCAAACTCAAATGGGATTTTGAAAAAGAGCAGTGTTTTGGTTTCTGAGCCCTTTACTTTATTTTTATTTGTTTTTATGCTCCTGTAAGTAAAATCAACAACTTCTTTTTCCCCAATAAACTGAAATTTTGCAGACCATTAATCCATAATATGGACAAAAGCCTTCGGGTGCATGTGAAACACAATGAAAAATGGTCACTCCGGTTCTTCCAGGAAAGCTGATACTTCACAAGAGCAGTAAAGATTTTCCAACAAGCAGCAGTACACACATTTCAGCGCAAACCCACAGTGACTGTGTTAGCATGGTAGAGGGTAATGGCTCTGAATATCATTTATGCACACTTAACTACCATTTAGTTAATGTTTATGCAGCATTTTGAAAATGTAAAGTGCTATAAAAATGCCAAATGTTATTATTATTAATAATCCAAGTGATAAATATGACTCAAAATTCTATACTCTATCCTTGTCCTTCATGTCAAAGGGATGTTTGCACATATAATAAGGACTGCAATTCAGCGAGACACTTACAGTGTATGTGTTACTTAGAGTTCATGAGTTTTACATGTAAGGGAATAAAGGACTAACTGGTTTCCCCCCAAGTTTACTGAGTGTTACAAAAATACAAATGAAGATGGAAGATTACATTAAAATCCTGCTTGTAAAAATGCTGGGTCAGAGCTCTGTTGTAACGTTTAAAAGCCTATTTAGCAAGCCACGGAGGTCAACATGTTTTAATAAAATGTGTTTTCCTTTAAATGAATGTAAAAGAGGGCACAGAAAAGCACTCGAAGCCAGAAATACACGGGAATTGCTGTCTGCTAGGTTTCCGCTGCACCCACCAGCACGGTGGCCGGCCGGCCATGCTTGGACTGCGCAGCCCCCAGCCCCGTCCCTCCCATCCTCATCTCATCCCTGCCAAGCACGGAGCTGGCAGCCACACAAAGGAAGACTCCCTCACTGCCGGCCCTACCTCCCTACAACACTTCTCTGCTACCTGTGCGCGAGGCACCGCATCAGAAGGGCGGGCAGGAACCACCCACGGGTCACGAGGGCTCCAAGACGCGGCTCCACCACGAGCACTTGCCATCGCGGTGGATTACGCTTACTGCACCAGACCTCGCCAGGGAACATAATCTCTGGGACAAGGCCTTTGGTCTCTCCTTCTGTATTCACAAAGAAAACTTCTGTTGCTTTCAGAGAAGTGGCTATTATTTCAAGGGGGTGATTGGCTTGTCAAGGAGTACTAAGTGCAGGGAATTTTTTTTTACACCGGTTTTTCTCAGGTTTGGAGTGGCCTTTGCAATCACAGTGGCTTCACCACTGCGACTGAATGTGAAATTACTTCTGAAAGAAACATCTGCCGTTCAGCTTACTGGATAACCAAAAGGAAAAACAGTTTTCTAAAACAACATCTTTGAAATATCTTCACTCGCTTCATCAAACCGGGTTTTCCAGAGAGTTCAGCCCCCATTCTAGCTTTCTGTTGAAGAGTTTGGATGCTGAGCTCTTGGACATTTGGTCCAGCCCTTGAGACTGGGGACACAGGTAGAGAACACGTGGCTCAATCCGCCTCTTTGAAGGCTTTCTCCAAGATTTTAAAGAAAAGTACCTTAGCTTAAAAAAGGAAAACGAGAAAAAAAAATCCCACAGAGACAGCCTGATCTTCTACTTGCTCACACTGGTATAAATCAAGAATAACCCCATGGACTTTGTAGGACTTGCACAAGTATAAAACTGCTAGAAATGAAAGGTTCACATTTCCCAACTTCAGCAGTTGGCTCGGTTTTCTTTAAATAGCTTCATTAATAAATACTTTTAAAAAAGAAAGAAAAAAAAGCACTCTCCCTCCCCCAATACTAATTGCTAGTGCTCAGATTTAATCTTCAGCATTTATTGTGCTTCACCAAATCCCTAATAATCACCCCAGAAGACTCCTTAACATTGTTGTATAATGGGAAACAAGGGCAGGGTATTACTTTTTCATGTACAAAGATGTTTCATCAGGAGGCCGGATTTCTTCTATGCAGCTAAAGTACATAGAGCCTGACACTTTTAATTTCTTCCGTAATTGTGTCACGAGAGGGGGTTATGTCACTGTGCCTCTTTGCTGAATTCCAAGAGGCTCAATGCTATTCCCATGGTCATCGCCTCCTGCCTCTACTTTAAAATAATGAAGATTTGGGCTGAAATAAATTTGAAGATATCAAATAAGGACCCCTTGAGTTTCAGGGAAAGAAAATAAAGCAGCTTTTATTAAACTTGTTATGAGACCTTTCATGACCACTATTCTCGCTGTTCTCTTTGCTCAAAGCCTTTAGAGAATGGTCTCACTTTAGCCTAAACTCAGCTCTTTCTCAGCTCTCTAAGCCTCTGTAAAATTGAAGGACATTCACTCCAACACACGTCTTTAATAACTCAGTATGATTTAAACTTTCAATCTGCATTCCTGATTTCTGTAATAATTGAAAGGAATGCATTAGCAGCAGAAAAAAAAAAAACACTTTTGCTTCATAAACTTTACCTTCATTGCCTCAGATTTTCAGTAGTTCTCAATATGTAAGTTTAATGGCGTGACCCTAACAAGAAACGATCAGCAAATGAAACGAACCAGTGTGTAGCTGCTCCACACGGCTACAAGTGTCAGCTGTGGCCTGCCTGCCATTAATTTTATTGTAACTCATTTCTTCAGGTTGAGTACAGCACGATTTAATGTTCCCATTCTCCCATTCCTGTTCTGCATGACAAATTGTTTTAATAAACATAAACCGGGTAATAATAAAGTAATAATAAGCCTAGCACTCACCTTATATCACTGCAGTTAAATTCTCCCATAAGCCAGCACTGGTTACAATGACAATTACAATCGAACCAATCCGCAGCCAGGCAAGCACAATGGACAGATTTAATATAGTTTGTAAATATGATTAGTGTGCTGTCATGTTATTGCAGCCTGGTATTTACATTTCTCTCTGGGGTTATTCACTACACCAAATCAACATTAAATAGTGCTCCCTCCCTTTCCTCTTAAATCAAATATACCTTTCTTTGTGTTCCGCTCACAAGTTAATGAAGAAAACGGCATCGATTGTTAATATTCAGGGATCAATCAGTGCTTTACATATTTATTTTTTCGAACAGATGTCTGTCTGTCTGCATAACCCTGGAAGATTTCTTTCGAAATTCATAATCTCCCCCGCTTCCACCTCCTCCTGCACACACACCCTTTAACATCAACACTCGTCTGCTTACTCTCTTATGAAAAATGTTCAAATAATGAATGGCTGTTGTTTACAGAAGTAATTTCATGCTACATTTCCATTATTGCCTGGATTTGTTTAGCTTCTCAAGCTTCCCTATTTCCCTGCAATGAACTTTTAAGGAAATATAACCAGCTTTCACTGTTTATGCCATTACGTTTATAACAGAAGCCGCTCTCATTTGTGACATATTGCAACACTTCATAACTGTGTGCAAATAAGCATCCTTAAACTCGTTAAGGCCAATTAATCACCGTACAAAAGCTTTCTCAGCCAGGGCTTCCACGCGCAAGCCCCTCGCTCCCGAGGCACCGCGTCCCCGCGGCCGGCAGCGCCGTGCCCCTCGCGGGCAGGCCTGTGCCGGACAGAGCTCTCCGCAGCCGCAGCGCCGAGCCCCGCCAAGCCGGCGGTTCTTCCAGCCGCGACTGCAGGGGACGAAGCCGGAGAGCAGCCTGCCAAGCTGGGGGCCAGGGCCCTTCGCTGGGCAGCACCCAGCTCCTGGAAGACGAGCTGCCATGGGAGGCGGGGGTCCCGGGGACGGCTCCGAGCAGCCAGGAGGTGCCGGGCGCTGGTGGCGGACGGGGCTGTCGCTAATTAGCACCGACCTCCTCCCCGCTCCGCGCCAAGTCTCGCTCCTGCTCTTCGTGCAGCCCAGAGCGCATACCCGCGTGTTTATAGCTACGCTTCCGCTCCCAGCAAACGGGTTCTCATCTCCTGCCTTTGGATTGAATCAAGGCCTATGTTTGAAATTTAAGATATGCCTTAATCAGACTAAATAGCTTTTCTGCATGCCCTGGGCTTGCCAATGTCATGGTGCCTTGGCGCGTGTAAAATAAGCCTGCTCTGTGTCACCGGACTTTGCCTCATGTTTTAAAACAACGGCAGTAAACCACTGCTGCCGCCTTAAAACAACTGTAACAGCAAATTCGGCGAAACCTTTAACGCTAAAGGAAAATTAAAATCTATAGGACAGTCCAGTTTCCGAGGGCGCACGTGTGCACGCACGTACCTCCAGCATTCAGAGCATTCTGCCTGCACTGCTTTGTTCACGCAAGTTGGAGTATAAAGAGATGCCCCATGTGAGACGTCGAGCCCCTAAGCAAGGCCAAAAGGTGTGACAAAGACCAACAGTTAGGTACTTGGAATAGTTAGAAAGCTGATGCGTGCTTTGTCATTTACATTTTGTCAATTTTTATTTAAAAGAGTCAAATGTCACAGCAAAATACTTCTGCTAAAACGTGTATTTACTGAATTTTCCTTTCAGAGCTCGGCAAGGTGACAGCTGGAGAGGGGTGTCCGTGCATGTGTGGAAAAAAAGAGGGGGAAGAAGCGGGGTGTTACCAAACACAAGATCACAGTACTCAAAACATCCTACTGAGATCAGAAGAATTGTGAAGCATACCGAGGTGGTACTCCAGCTATTCATTAACCGCCGGTATCAGCCGGCCCGGAGATTAGAGCTTAATGCAATGGTGAAGTAAGTGTCCATATCACAGTAGCCATGGAGGAATAGCGAGATGTAATGAAACTGAATAGCTAGCCATTGAAAGTTGAAAAATATATTGATTTTTCAGTGCTTGATCACCCAGGAGGCTTTATCAGGTATGAATACTTGGGAACCATCTGCTAACTCTGTAATGGTATTTTAGGATTTGTGACAGACACCAGCAAAAATAAAACTGCACGTTAGAAAACAGCACAAAGTGAAGCCTGCTTCTCTGCAACACATCCCACTGCTCCACATCTGGTTTTCTCATTCTTGTCTTTTACCTGTTTTCAAATTAGGTATAGCTCGTGTGCGAATACAAATTAAAATTAGCACGGGATTCAGTTTCTCCCCACCGTCCATACCAAAGAGAGCTCAGACACTTAGAGTAGCATTTATCTCCACATCAGATTGCATTACTTATGTGGTAAAGATTTCTCCCCTCCCCAAAGGAAGTCAGCAGGACCCCCCTTATTGTGTTTAGCTATTGAACCTCGTTGTCAACATTTCTTAGCATTCATTTGTGTAAGTCACAGAACAAAAACGAACAGGAACAGGCTTGGAGGCACAATATCTACATATTGTCTGATGTAAATAACACTCCTAGACATGATTGGCATTCTCCAAACAACAATCATTGTTATTGAAATGTGCCTCTATTCCCCTTGTTTTAATACTGAGAATGATTATGAAATCTCTTTGGGTACGATAAATCAGCTGAAAGATGTAATAACATGTTTCAGCTGTTGGAATGGATGTTTGATTACAGCTCTGAGGGTTTTTTCCTCATCTTGTTTCTAGTTTAATTCTTAATCCATTCCGTGATTTAAAAAAAATATATTCTGCACATCAACAGCAAATACTCATTCTTGTTTACAGACTGGGGGTAGCTGAGCAGGAATCAAGTTGCATTTTAACAATGCAGAGAGAATGTTTTTCTATTACAGTTTTGGTTAAAATAGTAAGTTAAACTGTCATTTGAAATTATATTCAGTAAATACTTAACTTCAGCACCTACGTAAAAATAGAAAAGACAAAATAAGGGGAGAAAAAGAAAGAATGAGAGAGGAAAGGAGACTTTGGTCAGACCATGTTTGATCTCCAGACAAAAAAGGAATCTGCCTTTCCTCTCCCGCCGATCCTGCACGCCTCTCTGCAAGTACATGGTAGTAGGAGAATTAATTTGCCCCAAGATGCTCAAGTGCAAATGAAGGAAAATTAATTCCCCCTGATGTTACGCTGTAGCAGCAACACACAAAAGCTGAAGGAAGTCAGACCACAGCACAGAGCGCGAGCGAGGCAGCCGGACAGAGGCTTTTGAAGGATCTGAGCGCCTATATAGAGCAAAGGCACCGTGGCTTCTCCAGTTCACTCTCCCAGAAAAGATTCTGGCAAATTATTTCTTTGGCTTAACGTATTTTGAGAAGGAAAAAAGAGAAGGAAAAATAACTAAGGGAAACAGAAAGATCAGCGCGTGGGTGGTTTCGTACTCCAATCAGCTCTCGTTCCCGTCCCGAGGGCTGACCCTGCGCGGACGGGTACACTGCGGCGGCTGCAGGCGCGTTCCTTGATGTTCTCCCAGAGCCTGCAAGGCCAAAGAGGCAACTTACATTCAAGGCTGGTGGTGGGAAAATTCAGAGAAATTTGGGGCTTCCTGGAGTCTTTAGAACTGCTCAGTGATGTGTTGCCAACATTTCAACAAGAGGCTCCTGAGAGAATTCCCCCTTTGGCCTGCGATAAACCCGGTGCCCCAACAGTGTGTTTGCTTGCCAAGAGGAGGGGCGAGGGATGAGAAAACCATTCAAGCATTTTCCTCTTTAAATGAAAACACTTTCTCATAATCGTAATCAAGAAAAGAGGCTATCCTACCGGGAGAGCAATCTTACTCCATGCATGTGGGTAGAACCGCATGCGCTGCGTCTCCCTGCCAGGACCAGAACACGCGTTTGCACTGCAGAAATCGCACTCTGCGTGGCGAGAAGTCCGCCCAGGATGGCGCGCACGCTCCCGCCACTTCTCCCAGGGGGCCACAAGCACTCCTGGCAACCTAGAGAACGGTCGGGAGAGCCATTAGGGGCACCTGCGAGGCTGCTCTCGCCAGCAGAGCTCCCCGGGGCCCGACCCGCAGCGTGCCGCAATCAGCCGCGTGCCGAGGAGCTGCCGACAGCTCCGCTCCTACCTGCGCGGCAGCAGGGGGAGGTTTCCCACCCCCGGCTCCTCCCTTTGGCTTGTGGCCGGTCCCTGCTCCTCGGGCAGGGGGTAGGTCAGGACACAGACCTCTCTCCTCCCCAGAGCCACCAGCGCAACGAAGGAAGTATCTGTACCACTGAACGGCATTACAGAGCACCTTGGAACAGGTACGCACTGGTTAACTCACTCCCCTCTTTTTGCCCTTTATTCGAGGGGAAAACTGCCAACTGCACAAAAGCCTGCCAACTCCAGGAGGCTTAATTGTGCTGATTAGGGTCTGTTTGTAACACAGATTATTAAAAGCACGCTTGGACCCTTCACATCCCTCCGTTTGATTCAGCAATAGGTTCTGCGTTAGATAAAGGAGATTTGTTCTGATCCCTCCTCGCAGACGCAGAGTGCCCCACGCCTCCTGCGTTCCCAGCCCCGCCAGCCACCGCCGGTGTGTGTGACCGAGTCACCCCAGGCTGCCCCGGGCCGTACCCGCGACCGGCCGCGGCGGGGCACAGCAGGCAGGACGGGGTGCACCCCGCCTTCTATCTGCTGCTTTCAAACCAAGCACGAAATGCACTCCTCGTGTGCTACAAAGAGCACGCTTCTCTGAGACGCTCCGGGACCGCGTGGCACAAAAGCCAAACGCGACCATTTTTGAAAGCACGGCACATCATATTTCCAAAGCAATGTGAAAAATGCCTGACGAATTTCAGAGAAGAAGGTGAAACGCAGAGTGAGAATGGAAAAATTATCCTCGAAATAACTCAAGTTGGCCGCCCCAGCTCCTCTCCCTGGTTGCTGTCCCGCAAATCAGAAGGTGGCAACAGCTTTCCTGGTGCTCGTATGCTCCTGGCTGTTCAATAGAAATATTTTCCTTCTATAATCACTGCACAATGCGAGCATAAGCGCAGAATACATTTTTAATTTGTAGCTGTGCGCCAATTCCTTGCTGGTGTACTGTTGATGAGCAGCTGTATGTGGAACAAATTGAAGCAAGCCACAAACTAATTTCCTAAATGTGTTTTTTTCTCCAATGGTAAGGAAGTGATGAGTTTTAGATGAGAAAGAACATCTATCTGCA
Organism: Anseranas semipalmata; assembly: GCA_013399115.1. Lineage (NCBI taxonomy): Eukaryota > Metazoa > Chordata > Aves > Anseriformes > Anseranatidae > Anseranas > Anseranas semipalmata. The sequence goes on from VXAA01006367.1 coordinate 439,587, forward strand.
GCTCAATGAACTGAAAACTCAGAAAGAAAACTCTTACAGTCTTCAGAAGTACCCGGGAGTGACACGAAAGTACAAGTCTCTTCAAATTTTATGATGAAACTAAATGGAGTCAGCAAATCGAGAGGATGACAAGGACGGAGGAAGAGCAAGACACACCTGAACTACCATGATAAACAAAACTATTCCTGTGATATGTACCATAAGCTGTCGCACCGCTTTTATTATACTTCAGCAAAAATTGTGCGTAAGTGACAGCTCCTACATGTCCAGTTCTCTGCTTGTGCTTCACTTAGTGAAAAACCAAGAGGGCAGCAGCAGCGATTAATCCTCTTACTGTGTTGTACTTGAATCTCCTTCTGCTATCAGACACAAATGAACTCATACTGGGCACTCATTTAAGAAAATTAACTCCTATAAATGTGATTTTCAGCCACAAAGAATATTACAGTCCTCCGAGAGCCCACGAAGCTCTTCTCCTGGAGAACCAGGGTTCTCTTACTGCTGTGCTTAGCCCCCTGGTAAACCAGCTGAGCTTAGGCCTGCGAATTAAATGCGGAGAACCATCCCCGACCAGAACCCGGGACGAGACTGTCCCCGAAGGGACAGCACCCCTGCCCCTGCCGCCTCACTGAACTCCTTCTGGTGAGGAAGCCACCTACCGCATTCAAAAGTGCCGTGTTTCAGACGGGTGCCATCGACAGGCGTCGCAGCGATTTATTTGTGACCTCTGCGGAGCGTTTGAGGGTCCTGAGGCCACGAGCTTTGCCATGCGGGTACTCCTCTGCGCTCGCGCTGGTGATGAGGTGATGGGTGACAATGAGCTACCAGGGGGGTGCCAAGAAGATCATAATCATTAAACCAGGAAATCAAAATCAAGAATTTTCAAATGAATTGCCTGAAATTCAAAATCACCATCTGCAATAGAATATTTTTCCAAGTTTTCTTGTAAAGTATCAGCATTTGGAAAGATATTTTAAACAGCATATTTCGAAGTTGAAGGAGTGAACGTCAATCCATGCTGATAGCAGAACAGTTATTTTCACTGTATAAGTGATACACTGGTGGCAAAAAGGGCTCCTAGAAGACAGACTTTCAATGTGCCTCCGTATTTCACGGGGAAATAAATATTTTTTCTTTAAAATGTTCAATAGTGCTAATTTTTATATGTTGCAAAAATTCTGGGTTAGTTGCCAGCTGCTGAAAGCAACCCAGGATGACTCCTCGGTTTTAAAAAAGAATTTTATGGATTCAGACAGAACAAAAAGTATTTCTTATGTGAAATTCGATGATTATTTGACTCCTACTCAGTCCAACAAAAACAGACAACTATCAAATATTGAAAAGTAAATAAAAGCATTGGGTTTCTCTTTCCTTATTCCCTCTGAAATCATTTGGGTCCCAATTCATCAGAACAGGTTCCATATCCTCATCTTTATTTATAAGTCCATGTTTGCCTTATTGCTATGCAAAGGAGGTATAAAACGCTACAAATTTGAACGGTAGTATTTATAAGCACCTTGCAGTAGTATAAATAATGAGAACTCAAAGGGAAACGGTTTTTCTCCCCTTCAGAATTTGAGATTCTACATTTTTCTAGCCCCAAATCTGGATTAAAAGTACTTTAAAAATCCTGAAAGCGTTCATAAACTAAAAATCAGAAGGCTTTGAACACTGTGTAAAGCCGTTGAAGGAGGCGCGGAAGCCATGCTACAGCAAGACCACAACCAACAGGTAGACAGCCGTAATAACCACAAAGAAAACCAATCTCCAGCTCCATCTTCCCCCAAAGTCCAAACAATCCATCCTGGTGACAGTCATGTTTAAACTCTATCTGCAGCTAAGACATGCCATCAAAGCATTAACATTTTCTAAAAACTACATGATTTGGAAGCTATGCTCTGTTCCAATGCTTAACGCATTCCCTGTTCTGATTATTGGCATACCCATCATCCCTATCTGTAAGTGATTTGCGGACAGAAATAGCCCTCTATTGACTGAAACAAACAGACACTATCCTGCAAAAATACAGAGGCCAAGTAATGGACATCGTGCCATACAAGCCAGCTATGTTAAATTTATTAGGAGACCTCAAAGTTTTTGCAGAACCATAGAAAGGTTCTGTGAGAATAAACTCTCTAAAGTAAATAGCCTGTCTAAAATTTGGAGCAGCATCTGCAATAAATATACACATATACTTGAACTTCATACATTCTAAGGGAGATACTCAGAAATTTCTTTATTTTCTACCATTTTGACTGGTTTTACTTGCATGTTCTTTATTGCAATGCAGAAAGAGAAATACCTTTCTGTTAGCCCATGAACTCTTACATTGGTATTTCTCCCCATCTTCTTCCCCTTTTCTTCTAAACTAAAATTACATTGTTTTTTATGTAAAATTCATTTTCTGTTTTTATGAAGAAAGTACATATCCCCCAAGTATTTAGGTTATGTAATCTGTGAACAAAGATTTAATTATCTGGAGGGTTTCTTAAAAATCCATTACATGGCCTAGAAGTACATTAAAAAAATCAGATTTGAAATTTTTCAGCAGCTACCTCTTCTTTCGCCGTTGTTTAATTTCTGGCTGGATATCCATTGTGAACCTCTTAAAACTACTTGCCTACTTCTTTTTAAGAAAGTGGCTTTCTAATTATTAAGGAAAGCTGTTTCCCTAGCCTTTTCCATTACAACCAATGTTTTTCTTAGTTATGCATTTCCTATATCTATGGTTCAAATGGTTTTGCCCTATGAGACTTCAGCAGCTATAGCCTGAGCATCCTCTAGCAAAGATGGCTGCTGTTTCCCATCACGTCTAAGTGAAATGGACGTCGCTAAGATCAAAACGTAGACTTTATTGTTCTCTTTTGGTTTATACTTAACAAACTGTTTGGTAATTATGAAATTCCTCAAGATGAGGGACGCGTACCTCGGAAGCACTGGAAGACAGGGCCTGCTCCCCGCCTGCCCTCTGGCCCCGTAGGCACGGCTCTGGTGCTCACCTCCGCGGCACGCTCCTCGCTCACCTGGCAGGAGCCAGGGCTGCAGGGCTGGGACAGTCTCCCTTTGGTGGCCCACACAGGGATCGTTTCCCCTCCTGGTCCCGGCTATACCTCATTCAGTGAGGGCAAGTGCTTCTGGAAAAGATCGCGTTTCTAAAGGTGACAGCACCTAACCTAACAACGGCCAGGAAATGCAGAGATACAAAAAGTCACTGCCTCCCGCGGCAGAGGCCGCAGTGGGACAAAAGAACAACCTCTTAACCCACCCCATCTATGGCTGCCCAAGGTACTTCACATTTCAATTAGCCACGTCCGTGCACAACTGAGAAGGTTGGAGTGTTATTTCTATAATTATTTTATTCCTTTTCTCTCCATTTTCCAGCCTTCCCCACCCCTGGGCTCTTTAAAGAAAGGCTCCCGGGAGCTTCCATTCAAGCGGAGTGAAAACAGTGTCAGTGGGGGCTAACTTCTGCAGCACAGGTTGTTGGCACTGGTGACCTATTCAGCAGCAGCGGCACCAACCAGGCTTTGTCTTCTGCACCACTAAACAAACCGGTGGAAGACTCAGTCCTGCTGCAGAAATACTGAGAATTAAAGAAAGCACAAAGGGAGCAGGCAGCAGGGTTGAAACATTTAGTGCAAAAAGGGGAGCTGGTCAATAAAAGGGGATGGAGACTGGATCAAAAGGGGCTGATTTACAATGGGACATAGGCTAAAAAGGGGTGTGCGCTATCCCACAGGTCAAAAATGACAAAACATCGTGCTCCCAAAGCTGTCACCTTCTGCACAGTAGGGAAGGATCTGGAGCAAGAAGAAATGCGAAGCTAGCAACTCAATATATAGGCAACATACAAAGGAAAAAAAAACATAAAGGGTGAAATTCTGTGGTGCTTGCGACAAGCTGAGACCGTGACCTCAATGAACCAAACAAAGGAAATGTTTAGAGAAGATATCGGGAAGAAAGAGAAACAAAGCACGATAAGGAAGAGTGGGGTTTGGGTGAAGGCCTTCCGCTGGGACTTGGGAGAGCTGCATTTCAGGAGTCTGCCATGCATTTCCTGTGGGACCATAAGTGAGGCATTTAACCTCTGCAGTTTGGTCCTCATCAGGGAATAAATACTCAGGGAGAGGATACAACGTACTTTGGGTGTGTACAGTGCCTAGCACACTGGGGTCCCCTGGGCTTAGCCATACCTTACTCATGGAAAAGGAAAAAAAGTTTGTTGAAACAGGGGGCTCTGAAAAATCCCACATTTTGGATTTTTCTATTTTGCAGGAGTTTAAATGGGACATGTTTATTCTTAAAGAAGTTTTCAAAGCATTAAATTTCCAATCACACCTTTCTATCATTTTCTACTTTTGAGCCTCTGAATACAAATATCTGACTGGAGTCCAGCGAATACAGATATCTGAATGCTACCCAGAGATTCTTCCCTTTTCTCTTTTTACGTGTTTCCCATTTTACCTTTTGCTCTTCTGTCGTGTTCCAAAACTCCTTCCCTTCTGGAGAGATTAGAGTAGAAGAGAAAGAGTCAAATCGTAAAGCTACTGATTTACCAAAATTGGGGGGAAAATGAAGCTAAAACATTAGTGACATTTGAGAAAAGTAATTTCCTTATTTTGAAGGGTTTTAGAACATTTTCAGGGAAAAGGATATTTTTTCCTCCTTTCTCTTTTCATGCAGTTCTATTTAAATTTTTCTTCCCTCCTCAACATTTGCAGAAAGAAAAGAAGCCCAGAAGAGTAAAACAGCTAGAAAAATGGATATTAAAAAAGACCCCCGCACATTTCAATAATATATTTTTCCTTGAAAATTCGAAATAAAATCCTGCCCCCGACACAAATCATGAGAAAATGCTTCCAGTTAACCTCTGTTCTAAGCAACCATCCCTACTAACAGTAACAGAGGCTTCTGGACCTTGCCATCAGCCTCCTACGCCTCTCACTGGAAGTAGCTGCAGCCAGAGGGGAAGGCTTCGTGTCTGCCTCGAGGCACTGTCAGCACTGCTTTCCTCTGCCGCAGCAGGTCCTTGTGCCCAGACACATAGCTCCTGCACGTGTCCCACAGCATGGACATCCTTCCTGGCTGGAAGATCTGCCTGCATCCTTCACGGCGAAGGAAGATCGCTGCCCCCACAGATGAGCCGCTCCTTGTCGAACCGAGCGCCCACAAACCGCTGCGCTGCTTCGTCATCCGCTGCTCTTACCTACGGTGGTTCCACAGACATCAATCCCGGCTCCGTCCTCGGGGTTTAAACACCGGCCACCTGGCTCAGAGTCTCGCAAGCAGCAAAATAGCTCAAACAGGCCAAGTTCTCACTCAGAAACAGGGAAGGGTCTTTTTGCTTCCTGCCACAGAGAGGAGAATGTCCAGCCTCTGTTTAGAACTGGTCATCATCATTAAACGCCCACATGGATGAGCTTTTTGGACGTGATATAAATGACTTAAAGCTGTGATTCAAATAGGCCTATAAAGTGCTTCTGTGATGTTCCTCTCCCTTTCTTTCCCCCTTTTTTGAAACCGTCTCTGCTCCACTGTTCTTTGTGGAGATAAGCCCTTGAAAATCACCCTTCTTAAGGTGTAAACTTGGTGACTGTACTTACGGTTAAACATTTGATTTGTTACAGGCTAGAAAAATAGAGAACTTGAAACCTCTTCATGGTGTATTAAAGGTCACACAATTATAATAAAATCCTGTTCCAGCAGCTCCACTCACAGACAAAATCAGTCTCAAATTTCCAGTGAACAATGAAGTCCCCGCAGAGCTTCTGCTTCCCCGGGAAATCAGGGTATCTCAGGCTGTGTTGACTTTACGGATGTCCTGAATGCCCATCGTAAAAAACGTGTTCCTCAACACAGTCACAGCTCTTGTGGGGTCCTCCAATTGAAAATATGCTTTTTATTTCATAGCCATTTGGGGCATTGCATTTTTCTGGCTTCAGAGACTTAAAAAGCAGGCAGCCATACTCCGTTCGGGTGAGACACTACCACTCTGAATGTCATTTTGTAGTATTCCACACATCCAAATAAAATAATAGTAATACAGAAAAAAATCTACATCCTCACAATACAAACTAATCTTCAGGCTTCTCATCAAGCGAAACATATTGACAACTGACAATAGGCAATTAATAGATTAATGAGCATAGCCCTTATCTGTCTACATTATGAGTTTATCTGGTTGTAACAGGATGAACACAACACGGGCCTGTGCTCACAGGAGTGCTGTCCCAATAGGAATGAGATCATTGCAGCAAGATACGAATGCAGGATTCTGATTACCAGGTATCGCTCAATGGAACGGCCCCCCCACCCCGCACACTCTATTCTATACATTTTAAAATTATTCAAGGGCAAAGAACAGAATATAATTTACCAGAGAGAGAATTAGAGGAAAAGGTTTTACAAAAGCAGGAGAGATTAGGTTTTGATCCAGGGTTAAGAAGACTGCCTCTGGCACACGGAGAGTCTGTCAAGATAGATGATGGAACATGAAAAAAAAACTTTCCACCTAAAACTGAGCCTAAAACTGGTGATATCTGCAGTGCTAAACAATAAAATTAGCTTTAAAAATCCTTTGATAACCCAAATAAAAAAATCAGGCATACAAAGTAGCTTTTCAGTGGGTCCAACTCCTGAACGTGGGGTGCTGTTTCTGATGGGGGTAGGCTCATTCAGGCCAGGGACAAATGTAATCCGCAGGACTATCGAGGTGCACCGGGGGATGCTGTGCTTCGAATGAAAGGCAGCCCTGCCAAACGCCAGGGCTAGGAAGGGGAGCGAGGCATGAATTTGGAGCGCCAGCATACTGGTATCTCGACTGCAGCCCGACCTTTGCCTCCCGGTCCGGCCACTGCGCCTGCCAGGCTCCGTGCCCGCGCTCGCCCCATTTCTGCCGCAGGAGGAAGCGAGCTTTGCTCTGCTTCTGCACGGAGCCCAGTCCCGCCCGCTTCTGCTCGCCTGCGTGAGATCTAAGCTGTCTCGACGGAGCTATTTGTACAAGTAAAGTGAATTTGCCCTCGATAGCATTATAAAGTTTCAAAATAAATATTGTGACGTTCTGTGGGTTGGCAAACACAATCTGCAATTTGCTGTGTGGAAATTGTTGTTCTGCTCCAGAATTATGCAGGCTTTCATAATGACTAACGACATGAGACAAATGCAGCATGACAGTTGCATGTTGATCATTCTATATAATTTTGTTCATGGGCCATTTATTGGGTTTCTTTCAGAGCCCAGCACAGCGAGAAGAAAAACACCAGTACAGGGAACTTTGGATCAGACTTGACGGTATTCCGCTGTAACGCGCTGCACGAGAACCACTGAGGGATTTATTCTGGCTTGGAGCGAGTCTCCGGCGGTGCCGGGGAGCGCACCACGCTCCGGCCGCTGCCCGGGGCTGCCGGTTCCAGCGGCGGGGCAGGAGCTCTGCCAGCACCAGAGGACGCCTGGAAGCTCCGTCACCCCCACCGCGCCTGCCCGCTGCCGCGCTCAACAACCGTGTCCGGCGGCGGAGGAGGTCTGGGGGCTCCTTCCGTGCACGTCGGGTTGGGTGCCAGGAGGAACTGTACAGGCACACAGACACACGGTGTTAGTACACACTGCGCTGAAAAGGGAATTCAGTTTGTGTCTCATTTTTAAGAGCTAATATTCTTTTATCTGATCAAATGGTAAACAGCACTGGTAAATCAGGTTTTGATGGCACATGTATTTGCAAACAAAACTTTATATTCAACCTTTTCTGAGATGATCCCGCAAATCTGTGTTGATATCCTCTGTGGTCACATTCTTTAAGAGCCCAGAAAATACGGGAGCCTCCTGTGCACTGCTTTAAACCGCGTACAGGCACTTCTACGCTTCCTAATTGAATGGGACCTTCTAGGCATGCAGTGGAAAGCAGCTTTGGAAAATCAGCGTAGAGAGGGACAGAATGTTTTCCAAATGCTGATTTTATTACGTTCTCGGGTATTCTATTCCACAGGAAGGCAAACTAAAGCTGCACCGCTGGGAACCGCAACGCGCCGTTTAAAGCCACCCCTCGGCAAGGCACTCTGCCCTGGGGACGGCACGCTCACGGATGGCCCTGAGGGAAGGCTACAGACAGCTGAGATGTTACTGTTCTCTCAAAGCTTCCTCTGGCACCGCCAGCCATTGCTCTAAGCTGGATGCCTCAGGACTAGGCTGGTACAACGGCCTCGCCCCTCCTTCCCCAGGACGGGAGACGCCGGGCACGCTGCACGGCAGCACGGCAGCACCTGCCCCATCTCCTGGCAAAGCGCGGCGCGGCTGCCCGATGCAGCTCGGCGCGCTCGCTGCCCATCTCCGGGTGAAGGCGCGATAGTGCCAGGCGCTGAGCGGGTCTCATGAGATCCATCTCTTGCCAGTTCTGGGAGAGCTGCTGACAGAACTGGTAAGAAACGTCCATCCCCGCCTGTTTGCTGGGGGATGCGTCCCAGGTCAGAGCGTAGGAAGCATGTTCACGTAGGCCAGTTGTGACCTGCTTGCTTCTTTGATGCTGTAAAATGTAGCATGCCAAAGAGATCGCTGATGAACTTCGGTGTTTATGGAAAACAACTGCAGCACTAAGAAGATGAGCAGCCCTTTGGTCACAAAATTATTTTTGTTCTTTAAGCAGGTTATGTTCACTTGTCACATTTTTCATAAGGAGAATTAAAAATAATCCTCCTGAGACTATGTCTGAATACATGGACACAAACAGCCTCGTTAGAGAAAGAGGGGATGAAAAGCAATGACTGAGAGCTGACACCGCTGACCGGAGTAGGACTGTTGATAGACATCCGCCTCGACTGACATGAAATGGTGCTGCTCCGCTGAGGTCCATGGAAGCAGCCATGTTTTACACTAGCTAAGAGCATCTGGACACACTTGTTTCTCACTCCTATATTATACTGAATACTTAAAGATGTATGTATTTACGATCTGAAACATTTTCATGTGGAGGAGTTAATGAAGCCAAGCTTAGATCTGTGGACACATCTACCACCCTTTATTAGAATACTGGGAAAAATAAGGTCCTTTAAAGAGCAGCTAAATGAAACACCAGGAGCCACTACCCAAAACAGACAGATAGCAAGGCATTCTAAGCAGCTGCTGAACCAAAAGGCTACCTTACGTCTGATCCTGCACCTGAAACAGGCAGGACAAAGGATTTCAGACACACGTAAGCATAAGCTGGAAGGGAAAAAACAAAACCCAAAATGCCAGGCAGGAGTAGATAAGAGTGTTGGCTCAGGGATGCCTTAGACCTAATAGCAAGCACATTAAGCATGGTAGAGTCTTTCCTATGCTCGGGAAAAGTAACGGGAGTTTGCACCTTCTTGGCAAATAAATAGGAGCGCACTAAAGGAAGAATTGATTTTGCTATTAATTTCTCCTTTCACTATTGATCTCCGCTCCTCCCCGACACTACACCTGGAAAACCAACTAGCAACTCGATTCAAAAGGAGAGTGCAACACAAAAGAATCAAATGCCGGTTGAAAAGAGCTATATGCGCACTCTCCTCTCACCATCAAAGCACGGCCCTGTTCTCTCAACCTCTTTGGCCCTCTGTTTCAGTCTGCAAAATGGAAATAGCATTCCAGAAGAGAGCGAGAGTCAGATGGCGAGCGCAGTCGGTGAACTCTGGATGAGCGGGCTGCCCTCCTGGCCTCCAGCATCTCCGTGTCTGCGATACCTCCCCGTATGGCAAGCGCTACCTACGTGGGGAATCCCTCTTAGTTCTAGGCACTGTAGGAGCTACTTAAAATATTTGTGGAAAAACACCAGCTTCAGATACATGACTGACAAGCCTCAATTAAAACAGAGGAGGTTTCAATACAAATATAAGGCTCTCTACAAATGTCAGACTTCGTGATATGACATCAGCTGAGAATGTATAACAGTATATAGAGGTGATTCGTTGCAACAGCAACAACTTAAAGACAAAATATGTTTTCCTATTAGATCTCCCATACTTCTTTCTGAGGATCTAATAATATATAAAGTATGTTTGCAGTGGAGAATGTTTGCATATGCTTCTTTAATTACCTCGGCAAGGCATTTGATATCAAACTTGCACATATTTTTACTTAGGCTTAGGCGATCCAGTTCCGATTTTTCACTATTTATGTTTCTGCACTAATTGTGCTCTGCATCATTTCACCAAAAAGAAAAAAAAAAAAAAAAGATATCTAACTGAGCTTGGAATTTCTCGTTCTGCTGAGATTTCTAAAAATATCCTTCTAGAAAAACTTCCGTTGAACTTGGCTGGAATGGGAGAGGTGGTGCATACTTATCCTCCTGTTGGAGCCCCATGAAAGTCCTACAGTAATGCTGTCCTTGCAACCTCAGCATCGCAGTTAACACCAGGCTTATGCTGAGCTAAATTCTCAGTAGAACTGACTGGCAATTTTCAGATGAAGTGACTTCTCGTTGGAATAAACCAGCTTGTTCAAACAGAATTTTGGGGGCTTTGACAACCTCCCATCTCAACAGGCATCTCTTACAAAAGTGCCTGAGGGGCTCCTAAATCATCATTCTTTGGCAAGGAGATGATGGACTTCCTAGGTTGCCTGTGACACCCTGGGAGCTGCTTCATCCCATTTTGAACAGAAACAAGAACAAGAAGCGCTCATTTTTCTGAAGCCAGTATTTCTGAATTTCCTTGCCATCTCCATCTCTCTCGTTGCATCCCATCCCACAGCAAAACGTCCCGCAGAAGGTCTGCCAGCAACACAGAAATGTCAAACGCCACCTCCTCTGGCTCCTCAGAGGAGCACGACGGCCGCAGGGAGGTAACGCCGTAGCGGGCTCTCGAGCCTTCACGCAGGGCTCCCCAGCTGCTGAGGCACCGGATGGACTCGATAGCTCCTTCCACGGAGGTCTAGCCCAGCTTTCGCTTTGGGCTCAGTGCCAGTCACCTGTGGTTGGCAGTACTTAGCGTTACCTAACAGTTCACAAGAGTTCTCTAAAACACCCAAAAGAAACAGATGGGGAAACCCACATAAATAGCTGTAATGCACCGAACTCCCAAAGCAAAGGGCACATCCTCATGCAGAGCGCGTCCTGTCTCTCCATGGCCGGTGACTGAAGCAACTCCTACACTTTTGGAAAATAAAGAGGAGCGGGGAACATTTTGGAAGGGAACTGCAGAAGGCAAGAGGGTTGGGAAATTGTCTTACTTATTTTTATGTATTTATTTTCACCTTCCCACAAACATCAGTGCACATTCGTGTACCTTTGTGTAGTATTTCGATACCTGGTAAATATCAAATATCCATGAAGAGTTTCTGAAATCAGGAAGAACTTGCTCAGGACTTACATGCTCACCCTAAGAGCAGCGCATCGTTTCACTGAAGACAGAGGCAGAGCCTTGACAATACTCTGAAGCGTAGCATGGCCTACCTCATCAAATACATTGCTCCTACTGAAAACCAAATACCCATCGGCCTCAATGCTGCAGACCTGGGCACCGTGTGCAGCCATTAATTACAGCCCCCAGCATTTCACCGAGCTTGGACAATCACGCTGAACAACATACGTGGATCAATGCAGGAGATGAGGATAAAGACCAAACAGCGCTGGAGATGTCCTGGAGAAGACTAGTAAACAACAGGCCTCCATAGCAAAAGGCGATAGAAAAATCAAATCACACTGAAATTTATTGAAGCTTAAAGCTGCTTACGAAAATGGCTTAAAGGTGAACGATTAATTTCAAACCAGGCCAAATTGAGGAAAAGGAGCTTGATGCACACACCAATTTTGTCCCTCAAAGTCAAGAATTGCCTAATCAATAGCAGTGCTAAAAGGAGATGGGCGCTCTCAGGGGTACCATTACAAAGAATTGCACTGGGTTTTAGCCACCTGGCTCCCAATTGCTTTAATAGATGTCACGTGGCTAAAACCCAGTCCAAAGCTTTAAAAACTTAGCCCTTGGTCTTCCTGAGCATCCGTTGCTGTCAGGTGGCAAATGCAAAACAGCAGGAGGGACTGGGAGATTTGCTCCCGTATTGACCAGTACCAGAGCATGCCCAGGAATTTGCACTGCTGCCACAAGTGTCACTTACTGGGCGAAGCAAGGCAAAGAGGAGAGGGTAAAAGGGGCGAGCGAGAGAAAGCGAAAGAAACTGCATTTAACCCTTCCTCTGTTGGTATGTTGATAGCAGTCTGCATCAGGTACTCACGTTGTTGGGCTAATCCTATCAGCCCTCGTCTTCCATTAGCTAAAAATAAACTGGGACTTCTTAGGTAATGCTCTGACGACTCCCCCATTCCAAATTGTGCTCAACATCTTAATGGAAAAGCTTCAAGGGGTTTAAGGTTTTAAATCAAACAAAGCAGCACACAAAAGGAGAAAAATCCAATCAGAGCAGAAAGGGTTGGCTTATAGAGGAACTGATTTTCTTTCCATTTTCACCAGCACTGAACTCCACGGGAGCAGCAGCTGGAGAGATGGAAGGAGGCCGACAAAATGGGAGAGGAAGGAAGAGTTTCTTTCACGCTCATATTATACATAATTTTACACAAGGAGAGGTGGCATCCTGTGAATAAGATCTGGGCTTGACTTGGCTCCTGGTCCTGGTAGGGGTCAGCTATGGGACAGTGAGCACTTTGCTCCCTTAGAGCCCCAGAGCCCTCTGGGGACAGGACCGGCCCTGGCTAGCAGCCTCCTTGCGCGACGTCACCTTGTGGTGGTGCTCCCATAGCCCAAGCGACCGCCAAGCGACAGCAACCACTTTTTAAAAGGAAGTAAAAACAAGCCCAGGACAAAACCCAAGCTTCCAGTTATGATGAGTTTAAACAAACAGACTCTTGCGCTGTCTACCTTCCTGCCAACCTAGAGAAGACTGCACATCTAAAGTTCAGAAGTGTAATGATTAGACGCTGGTTACAAGAGAAGGAAAGGAATGGAAAAATCTTCCCCCACATAGCAAGTAATTGTTATGAGCATGCAAAAACTACAAAGTGATCTCTTCTGTAACTGAGCCTGAACATACGTCACTCATCAAACCCTGCAAACACTGTATGTGCTTTAGAAGAACAAAAAAAAAGCACAACAGAATGCCCTTAGCCAAAGTAAAACCATATACTGTAAGAAACTGAGAGCAATGAGATTTCTATACAAATAAAGGACAGAAATCTGATAAGACCCAAGCGTGGAAGATGGTGCTTGCAGGTCCGATCAGACCCCATTAATCTGATAAGCTTTGAATCCAACCATGAGTGTAGGCCTGGTTCATGAGCCACAGGATATTTGTGAGTGCTACTGTTACGCTGGCTTTTCCAGTACCTCACTTCATAGACATTCAAGCCAAACCACATCAGTTCCCCTTACTTGAGCTGGATTGGCACTTTGGAAATCCCAGTACACAGGAAAAGTTTAAATCCTCACATCTGAGGAGTAAGAGAAACATGGAGCACAACTAGTGGCTACAAATGGCTCAAGAAAAATGAAGGTAGAAGTGGAAGCAAAAGGAGAAATAAAGGGCAGCAAAATGGAGAGGGAAATGAAACAGAAAAAAGGTTCAGCAGGGAAGGGTGAATATGGGAGAGTATGGGAAACAGCAGAGGAAAATTAAATTAACCAAAAATAAGGAAAAGAATTAAGGAAACAGAAAATGAGAAGCAGAGAAGGGCACTGGAAGTCACAAAGGAAAAATGAACAAAAGGCAAGAAGTGTACTGGAGGCAAGAGAAGGAAGCGGTGAGGCAACGAGAGAGAGAAGGAAGAGGGAAGGGAAAGGTGTGAGGAGCTGAAAATGGCAAGGCATAGGAGAGAAAATGGGGGAGAGGGGAAAAGAGAAGGAAAGAGAAGGAACTGTGCAGGGAAAGGACCAGAAAGAGGAGAACAATCCTGGGGAGCCTGCTGTGGTGGGTCGCAGAGGAGTTCACAAGCCCGTGCACTCCAACTATTTCTTTTTGATTCTGTGTCATTGTCAGGCTTCAGACTGCAGCTGCAAATTGTTTGTCTGGCAGTTCTGGTAGGTTTGATTCAATAACTCCTATAAGAGGGCAGGCAGGATATCAATGCTGCTTTATTGCCTTTTTCTCTGCCTACAATAGCAATCTTCCAGTTATACAGTATTATAAAGTGCCATCACTGGGGGTTGTATCTCAGCATAGTCACGTCTCATCTTCCTAGGCTATAATAAGCTGGCAAAAGTACAAGTCTGAAACTACGTGAGCTTCATGAAATGATTAATATTGAGATTGGCACGAGAGACTGGCACAGAGCAAACAACAGACCCTCGCTTCCCAGGTACCACACTGAGGGGCAGCTACATCCTACGGGATCGGCCCCACCAAAATGTGCTTGGTAATCTGTGTCAGGTCTCACTCCAGCCTCTAGCGGACAAAGCAGCAACGCTCCAGAAAGCTGCGAGCGCTACTGGGAAACAGAAAAAAATAAGCTCCGCGGCCTTGTCAGTTGGGTAACTTTTCACGCCTCTCTCGAAATCCTTTGGAGGCGAGCTCTTTAAAAATAATCACTCAGCGACATTTAACGTAAGACTGGACCGACCGACGCGGTCTTACCCTTTTTCCTCCTGGAAGCTGGTCTCTTCAGGCCGCAGGGCTGTCCCTCACCGGGCTGACATGGAGAAATTTCCCCAGCCTTGACTGTGCATGATCTGTCAATAATAAGAGGCTTTCAGTTACACAATGCTGTCAAATAGCACCTTTTACAAACACTAAATTCAAGTTAAAAATGTCACAGCAAAGCAGGAAAATCACCACAGAGAAAACTGCCTGTGAGGCATTGTATTGGTGTGTCTTTTAAAAAAGAAAAATTCCTGGCACACTGTTCTGGTTAAAGCCACACAAATCAGAACAGAACTTCTCATCCAGGCCAGGTCATCACAAATCTTGGGGGTAGCTGAATAGAAAGAGGCCCATTTTGTCTGCTCAAACTTTGTCTCACACACACACACACACACACACACACACACACACAATCCTGCTTCATTGGAAAAATTGTAGGTGGATGTCTTTAAGGATGCGTTTAAAAATCATCATGACTTTATGCTGCAGTTTATTCCATATATTTCTATCCTTTTGAGTCACACTGTTCAACCTCCTACTTATTCTTAATAGATTAATTTGCGATTGCTCCCTCGACATTTCAGCCTTTCATGATGGAGAGCAGTTCCTCTCATTTCACTCATCAAGGCTCCATATAATAATGAAAGTTCTCACAGGTCACCTCTATTGCGTCTTATTTCCTTAACCCCTTTAGCCCTCCCTTCTGATGAGCGTTCTTAAACCTGGAGCTGTCAGGGCTAAGGGAAAATAAAATTTCTCCTGTAGAGGCTACTACGATTGAATCTGTATTGCATCAGCTCTATAGAAAATTTGGGTATAGCCATGTGATTTCAATTCTCTGACACCTTTACAATATCATAATAACCTGTTTGTTTCTTTTCCAAGCAGCCATACACACAGAACTGCTGGGATTTTTCTCTAATAACCCCAGGTCTCTTTTTTCTTTGGTACACTGAATAATATGAACTCTGCTGTGGTTCACTAGCTCTAGACTTACCGTTATAGCCAAATAAAAGATCCAAATCCTCCTCGGTTTGCTAAGCATTGCTTCTTACTGTTTGCTTAATCTTTACATTTGGCAGAATAATCAATGCCTGTTATTTTACTTGTTACAATCTTTCAGAATAAAACTGTTAGGCAAGATTCTGAGCTGCTCTAAGTTGGCATGTCTCTAGCATCACTTCACCGGTCCAGCTTCACACATTAAATAGATGCTTCAAAACAAACCTGGAGGGCAAGCCGCCAATTTGAATTTTCCAGTTGTTACTTATGACCAATAGCTGCTCCCTAAGTTGTGGCCCTGCTTCACGATTTCCATTTACGCAGGGGAAGTCCCAGCGCAGCCCGCAGGCAGGCAGGCCAGCTCAGGCACTGCACACGAGGTGCAGCTCGGGGTGCAGGAGAGGGGTAGCTAAGGGTGCCCAAAGGCAGTCCCCTTCTCCAGGAAATCTCCGTTAAAAAAGCAAACCATCACTTTTTGTTTTTTTTTTAAAGAACAATTTTACATGGCATTGTATTCCCGTATCTATCTTCTTTTGTGCAGTCTATCCATTCCATAGAAAACAAAATAGTTCCCACCAGCAATATAGCACCATATAAAACAACTGCCATTCACGTGCACAGCCTTGAAGGTTGTGCATCTTTAGGGGAAGAAGACAACCATTAGTTCAAAGTAATTCAGTGCTGATTGGGATGGGGATAATTTCCTGGCAACTAAGGATGGGATTGAGACCAAAAAAATCATTTCAAATAACTACGAAGGAGTCACTGGATAGCAACACCTTTCAGTCTCTGGAGACCTAGAATTGATTTGAACTGGTCTACCTCTTAAATGGAGAAAAGCTATTATTCCATCACTAATCTCTTGAGCCATTCAGTCCCCCTTGAACCAATTTTTTCTTCAACAAGCTATTTTACATATTTCACTCATCATCTCAGCCCACAGCCTTTATGGGAGAAGCTTATCAAATGATTTGTGTGAAAAGGTAAGTACATCTCCCTTTTGCATTTGTTTATTCTTGCGTTTGTTGCTAACACGACCGAACCATAAAATGTGTTCCTCTTCTCCTCGCCTTATGGTGCCCTGCTTTTCTTGCTACCATTCACAAATTATGACAGTTTCTTAGTAGTTTATCAAAGAACCAGCCTAGAAGCATCTGTTCTAGAGACTTTTTTTCCTGGATAAATATAAATTTATTGCCCTCAAACGTCCTAGCAATCATCAGTATGATGCTGATGCCTCCTTAATAGTTCTGCAGCCCAAAAAGGGGTGAAACCCAGGATTTGTAGAGGAAGAACTGAAGCACAGAATTGCTAAGGGTCGAATTTGCAAAGGTAGTCTTCATTTTCATGTGTATTCACGGCCACCAAAATGTGGACACAGTGCCCACAAGTATACAAAGAAGATGTAATGAATAATTAAGAATGCCAAAAATCAAGCCCTTGGGGTCTGACAATGGGCTTGCAAAAAATCAGGGCATTTATGAACAGGGGGCTGCAAATGAGGCCCTCCGGTCAGTGGGAGGGCAAAGCTCAGGGCTGGAGAGCTCGGAGCTGCAGGGCGGTGCCAGGGCCCCACTAGTGCTGCGAGAGAATTAGGAGAGAAAGCGAGCAGGCGTTCGCACTCGCACCTTCCAGTCCTCTCTGGGTTTCTGCTACGGCACGCGCTCCAGCAGCCCGTTCTGCCTCCTTTATGCCTTCTCTTCCTTGAGCGTTCCCCCTGTAGTTTCTCACACCGCTGAATTTCCTCAGCCTCCTCCATCACTCCCGGAACTGGAATCCACGCCATAGAAAAACACGCGGCTTCTTCATTTCAGGCAGCTAATCCCCCTCCCGCTCCCCGCGGGTTGCACGGCCGGTGCAGCACCACTTCGACACCGCTCCTCTGGCGGCAATTAGAGTCAAATCAGCACCAGGCTGCTTATAAAAAGGGATGTTGCTATAATGACACTATCAATTCTTCCAAACATTGTAGCTATTTATCAAGTGATTAGAGTAGAGTAACTTACTCCAGTTTTACTAGCCTATTTTCCATTGGAACTTAAAAGGTTTTACTGCCTCAAGTATGGCACTTGGACTGCTAATAATTTCAATTTTATTACATTATCATATTTTTTAGATTTATTTCTAGGTTTTGCATAAGATTCAAATTGTTACCCAGTTTATAAAATAAGATAAATTTATCTTGGTCAAAAATCACATTAAGATAATTATCTTGCCCTTTTGGCAGATAATTTTGTTTGTAATATATTGAAAATGCTTATTTTTTGTTTTTCCGACCACTCATTCTTGCAAAAGTGGCTATTTTTTTTTCCTGACGCAGGCACCTCTATCTCCCTCTCACCGGCAAGAGCTGCCACGTCTCCCCCCTTTTTCCACTTCCTACTAGGGGAAAACCAACCCAAGCCAAACCAAGCGTTTTGGTTTGACGCGGGCACCCGTGCTTCTGGCCGGCGCGGGGCGCTGACCTGGACCGAGGCGACGCTTACCGGGCACGACAGGGACCACGCCGGCGACGTGCTACGGCATGCGGGGCGCTTCACCGTGCCCCTCGCTGGCTCCCTGCCCCTCTGTGTTAATGAAAACACCGTCTCTGACGGCGGACTGAAAAGACCCTTTCTTAAAGAACGAGATGAGGTCACCAGCTGATTTCTTCTCCCTCTGCCCTCTCACCAAGCCCGGTGTCCCTGACGCTGCCGCGCGGCCTCCCCTCGCAGGGCTGCGCTTCTCTTCCCACTCCCGAAAGCAGCAGGCTGAAGATAACGCTGGAGGCTGCCAAAGCAATTAAGCCAGAGCTAATTCAGTCAGGTACTAAGTATCTGCTAAAACTCCCAAATTATCAGAAAGATACTAATAACCGGGTATCAGAAGAAAGTTGCAGCTCCTAACCCCAGAGTAAGTTGAAGTTTCAAATATTTGTTTAGAATGTATGGGTTTTCCCTTGCGCGTGTGCAGCAATATTATAAAATAATAATTTGCACTGACATGTTCTAACTTGACGCCAATAACTAGTTAAAAGAAAATAGCTCCTCCTAGTTTAAAAATTATTAAGGGTGGGTGCTGCTTAGTACTGATGGAAATAACTCTGTCTCATAATAAACTGAGTGGCATTCTGGCGTAGAATGCCCTGTGTTTTCAATAGGATAAATGAGGATATTTCAATTATACTAATATGCTAGCACATCAAGCACTCATGACAGAAGTACTAACAAACAGGCACGGGCTAATATCAAAAGGGTTTGAGGTACGATGCTGAAAGATGTACTTTTTTGAGTGAAATTCTTCATGTTTCTCAATATCTAATTCAGCTTTGCAAAAGCAAGTCTCTCCCTGCATTTTCCCCATTGCTTGAGAGCCCAGGAAGGTATACCCTGCCCAATCTTTTCCTGCTTTAATGCAGGAGGAGGAAAAAAAGCAACTCAAAATGTGAGAATGCCTAAGAAAAGTTCCAAAATACAGTTCAAACAAATTTTCTTTAAAAAGTTTAGGCTCAATTTGAGTTTGTGGTTAAAATCAGGATCTGTTCGCAAATTTGTGTTATTTCTGATGACAACCCTATGGAATACATGCAGGCAGAAATTCACCCATTGCTACTGAGAAAAAATATCTGCCTTCCTCCTTCACTGCTGAGAGCCCAGGCAACACCAGCGTCCCCTTTGTGCCGCCCCACGCAGCCAGGACCATGGGGACAACGAACACGGCAGAAGGGAAGTAAAAGGGAGGCAGCTGAGACTCCCTGCAGTGAAAATGGGTTCAGTTCTACTGATTTCAGTGCAGTCATCGAGAAATTGCACCAACAATTTGTATAAATCACAATCCAGATGGGTTGGCAACAAAAGTTTGGCTGTTTTGCATACTCCGCATCCCTGAACATTTTTCTCTTGTAAGACACAGTGAAGAAGCTGATGATCATAAATATGGAGCATATCACCCTGTCCTTTAGCTCCCTCCTCATTGCTTTAGCAACATAATACATGCGTCTCAAATAAATTAAACATGTGACATATAAAAGCAGTTCGTGTTTTTCTGGGGTTGTCAAAATCCTGAGAAACCAAAACGTTGAAAATCACTTGTCAAAACGTTCTGGGATGAAGTAGTTAAGCTGTCATCAACAGCTTAAACACTGTTTATTTGAATATGTAAAGCAACTTTGGGAAAAACTGAAAGTATAGAGTCTGTTGATCAGAGCTCTTTCTCCATACATCTTAATTCTGCTTTCCCGATCTCTTGGGAAATAAAACTTCACGCGAAGCATGAGGCCATATACACCCGCAGTGAAGTACACTGCTGCTGTGACACAACCGGTGAGACAAAGTATGACAACAGCATTACCGTGGTACTACGGGATTACTACTCGGCAGTGGCCATTATCTGACATGGAGTTACTCTCTGCTTACCACAAAATAGGAAGTAGCATTTTGCAGTAACACAATAAATAACCCATGTCATCTCTGTATCTACACCTTTTGCAGGAACAGATACAGACCCAATCTAAAAACAAATCTAAAAGTGCTATAATAATGCTGGAATGACATGCCTCTTAAGCTGTTTACAGCTGACAGACTAAGTGAAATGGTTTGACAAGGAAGAACACAGTATGTGTTGACAGCCTTGCTTAGTTCATATTTGAAAGGCAAAATTAAAGTCATACTTTCACAAGGTGCAGGATTCTGCCCACTTGAAGGACGTTCTCCTAAACAAGGCACAGAGTTAAGCCTCTGCCCTCCTCCTCCTCCTGCCTCCCGTTTTTACATGCAGGCTGCGAAGTGGCCCACCTCAGAAACCAGCCCTGACATCGGATCTCAGAAATTGCTTGCGAAAACGTATCTTTTAGCAGAGGACGGAGAAGGAGCTACAGTGAGAGCAGCCACAAACGTTCGCCCTCCGTAATTTAAGGGAGCACTGCAACATATGGGTGGCATTGGCTTTCCGTACACAGGCAGCACCGACAGGAACGAGCAAACATCATACACAGGCTGAGTACAAATCCTCTCTATCCACACCGGGGCCTCTCCCTTGATTACGGGATATGAGAGAAAAAACATAAAAACATGGTGAATCCTAAAAAAAGTAAGAGCTACGATGGGTCAGAGGAAAGGGCTGGAGACAGGCACCAGGAAAAGCAGACCAGTTTGGCAGTGCTTACACAGCTCCAGTGTGAAGCGAGCGGGAAGGCTGAGAGGGCAAACAGCCGGGCTCTCACCTCGGCCATGCCCTCGCTGCTCCCAGGGGCTGGTAACCACCGGCTGTCAACAGCTCGCGGGGCGGTCAGTGCAGTTAGTTTGGCGGGCTTCGTCCAGCTCCTGTTGAACAGGTTTCTACACTGGAAAAGCTCTTCCTAATACGCGGCCCCTCACCGTCAGAGGCCACGGGAGGCCAGGAGCATCCCCTGTCCCTCTGCTTCTGGAGATGGCGACTCCTTTACCGGAGGGCAGAAGCACCAAAGAGGGGAAAGCCAGCGCCCGCTGTCCCTTTTCTGTAGACAGGCCCAGAGAGCCAGCTGCTAGCAACGCGAGTGAATCCAGCTCTTTTAATGAGCCCTGTAATCGGTGAAAACAAGGCTGAAGCTGCCAAACGAAATCCTCCCAGTGAGGCGAGCAGCAGGGACGCTCGGTGCTTGGACACGGTTACCGCTGCCTTCGCACGGGCCCAGGCCCGCTGACCGGGAGGAGCTGGTGGCGGCAGCGCCCGCCTCGCAGTGAGGGAGGCCTGGATCCCGCTGCAGCCTCGGCCCGGGCCTAGCGTGCGGTGGCTCCCGGGGCCTTCAGCGGTGGCTCTGTGTCCAGAGCCTCTGGGCCCACCGCCGGTGGGGACTGCTCAGAGCTCCGGCAGCTCAGCTCGGGAGCCTGACCGGTGCCGAGGGGAAGTGTTTTTTCAAACTAATGGAAGTTTTGCCTACATATTTCTTCCCACACATGAAGGTCATCAAACGCTTGTGTGCCAAATGCTAGAATTGATGCCATCCTAATGAACTCTGAAAACATTTTCCTGTCAAAGCAAATAGAACAAGTTGACATCACTGATCCCGGCATCGACCAAAGAGGAAAAACAAACAAACCATCACTTCAAAAACCAGAGGGGTTTTTTGTGCTCCGAGTTCAAGGATGCGAGCCCAGCGGCGCAATGACAAAGGGGACCGCGGTGCAGATGACAGAAGGGTTACGCTCACCGCAAAGGCAGCCGGTCCCGAGGAAAAGAGACGGCCTCGGCACCAGGGGCAGGAGTGCCAGGGCACTGCCGCCTCTGGCCTTGCACCGGAGATCCCCTGTGCCGCGCAGTGCTGGCTTCTTACCTGGAACACGTGCCCCAGGCCAGGGCCTGAGCAGAGAATAAAACCTCCTGCCAAACCCTGTCAGAAGCTGCAGACAGATTACGTACTTAAAATCAAGCCAGCAGCTCTCTGCTTCACCTCCGAGAAACTTTGTCTTTCCCACGGAGCTTCCTATCCCCATGGCCTCCTCCTCCGTCTCCCAGGGGACCCCCCATCCACCCATCCAAGGCAGCAAAACCCACGGAGTGACAGCCCTGCCGCAGCTGGATGCAGGTATGGAGGAAGCGTATCTTACAGCCGTGCTGCTAAATTGGCTTTCAAGAGATCCAGGCTCATTTCTTCCTTCTAACACAGGATTCCCGCACGTCCCTTGGCAAATCTGAAACCATTCCACCTGGGAAATAACCGTTCCTCTGCCTCTCCTGCTTGTTCGGATATTTGGGACAGGGTTCATCTCGCTGAGCACAGTTTCTAGCAAAGGAGTGCCCAGTCACAATCTCTCTAGGTAGCTCAGTGTTCGGTATACAACTAATTAGAGCTAATTTCACTGTTCACACAGTACAGAGGAAAAGATGGGCACTTTCTGCAGGGCACACAGGGGGTCTTTGAGCCTGCTGAAAGCAGCCAGGTGCCGAGCACCGATGAAGCTCCCAAACGAATGTCTCTCCCCAGCTGCTACGGCCATTTTGTTCAGGAGATTTTTCACAGACATTGCTGCAGGATGGAGGTGCCGTTGAAAAGCACAGCATTAAATTTGGGAATAACGACAGAGGAACCACAGCACAATTAAAAGGATGAGACATACTTTGATGCTCCCTACATCAAATGCATTTCCATTTTATTTACTGATTTAATTTCCCGTTCTCCTATGTTCGCCCTGTGCCATCACCCACGATTTTTGAACTGAAAGGTATTATCTCGGCTCCCATTTCTCCAAAAGTCAGTTCTAATCTCAGTCACTCT
Source organism: Anseranas semipalmata (assembly GCA_013399115.1). Lineage (NCBI taxonomy): Eukaryota > Metazoa > Chordata > Aves > Anseriformes > Anseranatidae > Anseranas > Anseranas semipalmata. The sequence continues at coordinate 462,358 of VXAA01006367.1, forward strand.
CCAGCCCTGCAGTTTTCCTTCTCCTTGACAAGCCTGACCACTTAAATTTCTATCAGCACAGACAACGTTTACCCACTCCCCTTTCTGTTCCTATCTCATTTCTTCCCCTTCCAGTTTCTGTGATGCCACAATACATCTATGCCAGCAGGCAGAGCATGCAGAAATAGCCATATAGATCCTGACTATGTTCAAGAAAGGGGAAAGGTTGAAGTGAATAACATCCCGCGTATGAATGATTCCCTTGCTCGCTATATTACAGTGAGCTGTGCTTTCACATCCCGTGATGGATGTGAGTTATGGGTCACTCCCTCACTTGTGAAAATAAATGTACAACACTCGCCAATTGTTATACTGTATATTACAAAATTCTATCACTTAAGATTTATGCACTTAGCAAACCAATCATACAGACAATACAGGTATAGCACAACTGCTCTACTACCAGCTTTTTCATTGATAGAGACAGATGCAAAATCACCCTTAGTGATAAGGTGATGCTACATTATCCAGAGGGGAACATTTTATGGACAAAGACTTTATCATATCCATAGCTTGCCTTGGGTGCAGTGGACTTAGCATGTGTTAAGTGATGCTTAAGTGATTTGCTGAACCGGCCTAATAGCACAAAACACTCCTGGCTCTATTTGCTTATAAATACATTTCAAGGCACTGATTGAAGTCAGCGATGCCCTAAATGGTCTGGGACCCTGTTACTTGAGAGATATCATCTCTCCTTATAAATCTTATGTGGTAATTCAGACCCACCAGTTGTTCTTGCTTTCTTTTTCTGGGTGGACAGTGCGGTGTCTCCAACGGAAGATGCATGAGCCTGGCGCCTGTCCTCATCAGCCCTTGTGCACAACAGTGCTTCAGAGGACTGTTTCTAGGAGAAATACAAGCCTGGTCTCTTCAGTGTGACAAACATCACCTAATCTCTTGAGCAATCTTTCACACCATGTTAGCAACAGAGGGCCTGGCCGTGCCTGGCCATGCGCTCAGGAAAGCTATTGGAGAAGCCTTTTTTCCCTTCCTCTTATAACCACGGAACCAGTGCCAGGGCTGAAAAATCACACTCTGACGTGCACCTTCTGCCCAGAAGGTCTGAGCTGTCCCGTCATCCTGGTAGCACCACCAGACTGGCAGCCCTTGCTGATCCCGGCTCCAGCAAGGCTCCTGTAGAACATTCACAGTGCCACTGGCACATCTTAGCTAACGAGAGCAGGTCCTGGCCAGTTGTCCCTTATTTTTAAGTGTGGTTTCCATTTTAGGTTCATTTTAACTGTCATGAGCTGCTGAAGCACTAGTTGCCCTTATCTGCTTTCCTCAAGGGAAAGAGATACATAAAGTATGTAAGATTGCAGGTTTTTAAGATTAAATGTTATAAACACAGATTAAATTATATGATTTTTATCCCTTTAAGGAACTCTTCTTGTTCATGGCATTCTGTTCCAGGTTTCCAAAATAATTTTTACTTACATCCACAGTTAGAAGCATTTAAAACACAGCAGAGAGAGATGCATTTGTGGACATAACTGGCAAGAGAAAGCTCTGGTCTGACTGCCGGCTGCCCCCACAACTCAGAAGGTAACAGAGGAAACACCCTTCTTTTGCCTGACAGAAGCCTTGGGCATCAAGCAGCCGTTTCTTTGATTACGTGAGTAATAAAACAACTGGTGCTCCGGAGAAAGCCTGCTGTACATCAGAATAAGCTTTGGCTCACTGGAGAACAGAAGTGAGAGAAGGGCCGTGCCGGATGGAGGAGCAGGGCGGCTGGGCTCCGAGGGGTCCCCAGCTGGCGGGAAGCAGCGCCCTCGGCACAGCCTTTTCTCAAAGCCAAAAAACTGACGCTCCGGAAAAAGGACAAGGAAACTGTTGCCTTAACCTCTCCCGCAGCAGAGATTACAGCAAAGACTGTCTGGTCACCCTCTTGAGAGGGAGCTTGTCTTTTTGGTACGGCTGCCCTGATGAGAAGGAATTGAGAGAGACAAATAGCCACCCACACGATAACAGCCTCAGCGGGTTGGTTTGCTGGTTGCTTTAGTTCACTCTTCTATGCTGGCTTGAAAGGGTCAGCAACCTTCATCCCAAAGACCCTATTAGAGAAGTAGCTTTGAGCAAAACATGTAATTAACCCTTGGAACTCACTGTAGCAGGATATCATTGAGGAAGCGTATGAGAGAGATTTCCATTTTTTAAGAGGGATGGCATATAAACAACACGAAGAATGTAAGCAAATATTATCAGTACTTTTACTACTGAGAATTCATTGGTAACAGCCACTATGCTTCAGGGTATCAACAAACAAAACCAGGAACTAATCACTAATTCTTCAGTCACCAAATTAGCTGAATATGACAGGCAAAACCAGTAAGATGAATCCAGACTGCTTAAAGTCTTCAGAAGCAGCCAGTCACAGAGCCAGGAATAGAAACTGCAGCAGGTGAATGGACCTTTGGCCTATTCCATTGCGTCAACTTTTGTGTCCAGCTCTTTGCTTCACGTCTGCTTACTTGCTAGATCCCAAGCGATGGCCCTTCACAACCTTAGAAAGATTAACCAAAAGTACATAAAACCCAGGCTGACCACAAAGGCTTAACAGGCAAGTTGAAAGCAGTACATGTATAGAGAAGATTTCAAATGGAAAGTATCAGGAACCAACTGAAAACACTTTATTTCACTGCCCAGGAGACTCAAATGGCTTCTGCTAAGAAGAGCCCACCTGACAAACCTGTATGAAAATGACATCCTTGAAGTGACTTCTGTCACATTTAGAAAAAACGTAAAGTCCCTGGGTTAGAGGGACAGGGCAGCAGATGGGAGACATGAGATGCTCGGAACGAGCTGACATTTGGAGTACTTTGAAGCCATAAGACTCACAACTCTCCTTCAAGACAGAGAAGGAGAACATCCTTTGAAATGTGATGGACTATCCAGGCTGTGGCAGCAAGAGAGTGTGCTGAAGATCTGTGGCAGACAGGACGCCACAAAGTCTCCCATTGTGCTATCATTACCATCAAAAATGAGCAAGAAAACACATCTTTAGCCCTGCTGGGTGAACTTATCAGAGAGGCAGAAATTGGTGTAATTGTACTTATTGTGCTGTGTAACTAACTGACATCCTCAGGGCTCTATCCTCAGCAGCATAACTCATCCTGGATCCCTCCACATCCAGTTTGAAGCAGGGAAGCCTTTGCATTTGATCTGAAGGACCTTCACAAGCTAAAAAATACATAATTGTAGTTTCTGCTTTAACGCTTCTCTACAGAAAACCAAAATGTCGTTGCGGGTAGTGGGGTGAAGGAAAAAAAATAGCAAACAAAAGCCCCTGCAGCCTTGTGAAACACAGAAAGGGAAACTATGCTGTGAGCTCCGACAGTAATAAAAACATAACTGGATTGATTCTAGAGAATTTATTGAACAAAATTTAGTTAGGGTCTTTTTGTTTTGTTTTGTTTTTAACGATTGCACACCACTTAATTTTTATGAGCTCGATTATGCCTTTAAGGCACATTCCAGCAGAGGGCTGAGGTGAAAAAGCCTCTCCAGGGAGGATGCAGCAGCAAAGAAAGCCTCTGGGACACGCCGGAGTTGCGCTAATCCGTTCTAGGCATGCGTTGGGCAGCAGCTGCGCGCAGCTCTCGGGCTTCCCAGTAGCAAAGGAAATCTGTGGGCCCATGGCTAGGAATCTTCTGCCTCCTTTGGCGCACTGTGCACAGGAACGAGAGGGGGCTGATCCAAACCCTCCCTCGGGTTGCAGACAGCCGCAGACTTCTTTGTGGACAAATTATTCACAGAATCACAGAATCCTTTAGGTTGGAAGAGACCTTCAAGATCACCTAGTCCAACCTATGACCTAACACTAACAAGCCCTCCACTAAACCATATCACTAAGCTCTACATCCAAACGTCTTTTGAATACCTCCAGGGATGGTGACTCCACCACTTCCCTGGGCAGCCTGTTCCAATGCCTCACAACCCTTTCAGTAAAGAAACTTTTTCCTAATATCCAACCTAAACCTCCCCTGGCGCAACTTTAGCCCATTCCCCCTCGTCCTATCACCGGACACGTGGGAGAAGAGCCCAATCCCCACCTCGCTACAGCCTCCTTTCAGGTACCTGTAGAGAGCGATAAGGTCGCCCCTGAGCCTCCTCTTCTCCAGGCTAAACAACCCCAGCTCCCTCAGCCGCTCCTCATAGGACTTGTTCTCCAGACCCCTCACCAGCTTCGTTGCCCTTCTCTGGATGCGCTCCAGCACCTCGATGTCCTTCCTGTAGTGAGGGGCCCAAAACTGAACACAGTACTCGAGGTGCGGCCTCACCAGAGCCGAGTACAGGGGGACAATCACTTCCCTAGTCCTGCTGGCCACACTGTTCCTGATACAAGCCAGGATGCCGTTGGCCTTCTTGGCCACCTGAGCACACTGCTGGCTCATATTCAGCCGGCTATCCACCAATACACCCATGTCCTTCTCTGCCAGGCAGCTTTCCAGCCACTCATCCCCCAGCCTGTAGCGCTGCNAGCCCCGGGGGACACCACTAGTGACAGGCCTCCAACTGGATTTAACTCCATTCACCACGACTCTCTGGGCCCAGCCACCCAGCCAGTTTCTAACCCATCGAAGCGTATGCCAGTCCAAGCCATGAGCAGCCAGTTTCTTCAGGAGAATGCTGTGGGAATCAGTGTCAAAAGCCTTGCTGAAGCCAAGGTAGACCACATCCACAGCCTTTCTCTCATCCACTAACCTTGTCACTTTGTCATAGAAGGAGATGAGGTTCGTCAAGCAGGACCTGCCTTTCATAAACCCATGCTGACTGGGCCTGATCGCCTGGCTGCCCTGCAAGCGCCGCATGATGACACTCAAGATAATCTGCTCCAGGAGCTTCCCCGGCACCGAAGTCAGATGACAGGCCTATAGTTTCCCAGGTCCTCCCTCCATCCCTTCTTGTAGATGGGCGTCATGTTTGCAACGCGCATTTGAGTTGGGGCCTCGGTCCTGTCACCACCACTCCATCACCAAGACCTGGGCTTCCTCAGTAAGGACAGAGATCACGCAGCTCGTGTATCCTAAGGCAGCCAGTGCTGGCACGCTTGCTTTTAAACACTCTTAGTTGCCAGAAAACGTATCATGACTTAAAACATCAACAACATTAAACCGAAGAAGGAACTGCTCCTCTCACCTGCCTGACAGACTGAGCCGTGACCGAGACTGAAGGCCACACAGCCCTTCGGCCCCGCTCTCGCCCCAGCGACAGAAACCAGAACGATGGCTAGCGTGGGCGTACGTGGGACGGAGCGGTGCTCCTCAGCCCTGCTGCACCACCTCCTCGCCCCGCTCCGTGCTCCCTCCCGAGGCACAGGCCGGAGCTCTGCCTTTCCGGAGGTGTTTCGCAGCATCAAGCCCCGGGGTCACTGTACCTAAACCTCCCACTAAGCGGGCACCGCTCGTGCCGCTCCACTTCCCAGGTGAGAAGGCTGTACGCTTCCCTAGCAGGAGAGGCTTTTAGCGCCTGGAGGAAACACCAGAAATGGCATAAAGTCTGTAATATTTGGGATCCTTGGAATAACTTCAAAGTAAATTCCATCAGGAGCTAACGCTATTCCGGCTCCTCAAACGCAGCTCCCCTCTCCTCACTGCAGTCGCATATTGAAACATCCACGCGTGTTTCCAGCCAATACGTACAAGTCCCTGCCTCTCCTGCCCACGCCGAACGAGCAGCGCCCGGCCGTCCTCATCCTCATCCCTCGCGCCGAGCTGTCCCCGAGGGAGGGCTCCTGCGGGAGCAGCAGGGCTGACACCGTGTCTAACGCGGCACAAGGCTCCCCCGGCATGCTGTGCCCCGGCTAACGCGCAGCACTGCCCCGAGTGCAAACCAGCCGGGAAAGGTGCTGTTTTCAAAGTGAGCGCATTGCACTTCAATGGAGATTTTTTTCCCCCTAAAAAGTTTTAATATACACACTAAATTAAGCTTGAGAAAAGGGGACATTTCATCTTTAATCTATTTACTTCTGAATATTTAACATACAATTCTGGCACCAATCACCAGATTTAACTGGAAAATTACTCACTAATCTGTTTGCTTATTTGGAATAATTGGGTAGGCTGCCAGGGAAGAGGATTTCCTACCCTGTTTAATATCTCAGTTAGTAGTCCAATTTCAGCTTGGCGGCATAATTACTCTGACAGAGCTGTAGCCACAGGGCCTGTGAGTGGGGCTGCTTTTTAAACCGTAAATTATGGAGGATTAGCATTTATGAATTTTAAATCAGGGCTGTGGTAGGAGACACTAAAGCTGCTTAGAGCTTGCAAACCACTGCATTCAATCACCAGTCATTAACACATTCCTCCCCAGGACTTTCTGCAATCACATTTAATAAAAAGGTATTTCTGGTTTGCTTTAGAATATCACGGCTCTGTGTCTCCAGCCTAACACCAGGGATAAGGAGAGCCACTTTCCAGGAAAAAAAAAAGCATCACAATTTGAGCTGACCCTGATTTACCTCCCAAGTGAGATGTTACCGGGCTATCTCCTTCGCTTGAATCCTGCCGTTTCTTCCACCAGATGGAGAGCACGTGGTTTGATCCCTCCTATACTTAATTACAAAAATTAAAAACTGCTGAAAATTGGAGCTGCAACGTGGCTGATCAGCAGAGATCTGAACTCTGCCATCCCCCTAGCTCAGGAGCTTTGACTTGTGAGCTCTCCACTGTTGTGTTTGCCTGTCAGGCTCACAATGAATCATTATGGGGTAAATCCTTCCTTTGATGTAGGCATGTAACTTCTTTTAAGGCCAGTAAGAGTTATGTACATGCACTGAGGGCAGAATATTTTATGCCCTGAAGAAGAAGCCTTAGAAAAAAAAAAACTACCCAAAATCACACTGCTTTGAACTTTGGAGTTGCTCCACTCAGGAGTCTAAAGAGCTCTGAAGCCCTAAGACATGCATCCAAATGCAAATGCTGAGCCCTTCCTCCTCCTAAACATGTGCATCTCTCCGTGAGCCAACAATTCGGAAGGTATTTAAGTCAGTGCTTTGCATCACTGTTCCAGAGAGCAAAGACACACATAAGAAACCCACAATTTGTACATTGCGTTTCTGTATATTGAATTATACCTATATGTGTTAATAAAAATAGATAGAGACCCTGTACAGCAAACCAGAACAAAGGAGTAAATAAAACAAACAAAGAAGAGCAGAAAAACATGGCAAATTGGCCAGAGTACTACTTGATATAAAGTCTTTCACTAAAACCTGAAGAAAACAGAGACATTTAAGAAGGAGCCTGACTGAACTCCTCCCGTTGTATGCCCAGGTAATTACCCCAGAAAGCCAGAGGAGCTCCGAGGCCTCAAGACCAGCTCCAGCAGGGGACAGCCAGAATTCCCCTGCCGCTGCACGGTGACAGGGTTTGTGCTCCCTGCCCAGAGCCACCCGGCACCGACCTCCGACATAAGCAGGGTACCAACCGATGACGCCTTACGCTGCAACCAACAGGGCTACTCACTAAAGCAGCCAGACGACTTAAAGTCCCCAATCCTCATTGCAAATCCCTGGAAATTAGGCACTTTGAAAAGATGTCACTTTTGAAAATACCTTTTAATTTCCTAAATTACTTGCGCTTTTGAAAACTTCACCCATGCTAAGTACTTCGGGGGCCTCAGCCAGCGAAAGCCAACCCTGAAGACGCTAAGGAACCATTTATAGGGAGCCCCGCTCAGCTCTCCCCTCTCTATCCTCCTGGCAACCCTACACGGCAGGAAGCGGAGCCCTGGGCAACGCCAGCCCCGTGCCAAGAATTCAGCTGACAGCGGCAGGTCCCCAGGCCCCACTGAGGCTGCTGTCCACAGCATCTCGGTGACCGTTCTCCCCACCAAGGCATAAGGGGAGGAGGAAATGGCGTTGACCCTTGTTTGCCAGAAGAATCAGCGTCACCCCCAGGAGCCTCGGGACTCGCCCTGTCCCTGAGGAACCAGAGCAGCGCCCAAGCGCTAGGGGCTGCTCGTCACAGGTTAGATCAGGGTGCAGCCTGAGCCACCCGCACCTCATCGGAAACACTTCTTCAAACACCCTTATTCATACCATCCAGCATGCTGTGGGAGGGGAAGGAGGCATGAGGCAAGGAACAGTGGGAAAAAAAAAAAAAAAAAAAAAGCCATTTCAGTAGCTTTACAGTGCTTGGAAAAGCACCAAACAGCAGGATATTCCTCAAAGGGCTGTTCAAGTTGGCTTTGGGAGCGTTACTGGGATCTGGGCAGAGACAACATAAGGGCTACAACAGAGACCAGATTCAAAACCCCGGAAGGAAAAAAATAAACAATTTGGACTGAACTCCTACACGGCATTGCTAAGCAGGGTCAATTCCTTAGCATTTGGGCAAAGACCTAGGGCATGTTCTTATTCCCCCTGTACTATATAATTGCCTCAAACTGTTGGCTATAGCCAGAAGTTACATTTTAGTCCTCATAAATCAAAGGAAGAGGAATATCCTCTATATTCAGTGTTTACATTGCAATATTTCTAAATGCATCCAAATCCTTCCTCGTCCCACATGGTTTCTCTCTGTGGCTCTGAAAGTATCTCAAAACTTGCAAGAGAAGAAAACATTTCTTCCCCCAAAGGCAAGGACGAGGGAGGTTGCACCGTATATATAAGCAACTGATATAACTTTGACTTGGAAATCGCTCTTCAGTAGGCTTAATACGCTTCCTCTGCCCGAGAAATGTATAATGTATAAAGCAATCCTGCCTGCCTCCTCCTCAAAGCCACCTGAACAATCTCCTTGCATTGGCCATGGGGCTTTACGTGCAGCTCCTCCATACAACCAGATGGCTCTGCATATGGCCTTGCTTTTTTGTCACTGCAGCTAGAAGCCTTTTAGGCTTGTATAAATCTACAATTAAAAGGTTGGTTGCTGGCAAACAAGAGTCAACACAATCTCCTCTGACACGGGAGAGATTCAGTATTGCTCTGGATTCCTTCCGACTCTGTATGGAGATGGAATCCTTCTCCCCTTATGCCTTGATAAGGAAAATGGTCAACGAGATGCTGTGGACAAGAAAGCCCCTGAAGTGGCTCGCTTTAGAGCCTCATTCAATCACAGACGGTTACACTGAGCGTGGCATTATCAGCAAAACTGCAAAAACACTCCAGCATACGTTGTTTAGCTGTGGAGAGAAGGCTGGAAGGTAAACAATATGGTGATGGCCACTAGCAACTAAATGTTCGTCGAGTATTTCTTGAAGAGAATTCTTTGCTGCATGAAGAGCGGCAGCATGAATGCACAGAGTTCAACATTTGGCAGACTTAGAACTTGTGCAACCGTACAGTTGTGCAAACTGTAACCTGTCAGCATCGATGAGAAGGGGGCGGACATTTCAGCTTGCTATTCTAAGATGGAAGAATCAGTTTAAGTCTTATGTTACACATCCAGAGCCAAAGATGCGCACATCCTTGATGGCTGTGCAAGACAGGTTATAGCAAACAACCTTGGTCAGGGCACGGTAGGGCCACCAACTCCACAGGCCAAGTGCACCCACCTGTCTAGTCCTGCTGCGTGATACCATGAAATTGAGTGTTTCACATTTGTTTACATCACGCTTTTGGTCTTATGGCACGTGGTGAAACAGCTGTCTCACACGACGCAGCACGCTGAATGCTTTGACATAACCTTTCATGTTCATGTGTGAATTCCCCTTACTTCTGAGGAGCCAAGTGCTTGACGAATGACAGCTGAGACTACTTTCATTAGTGTTCAGGGGATGGTTAAAGAGTCAAAGCATGCAAGTCATTTCTCATGTACACCTTGATATACCTATATACTGTAGAGAGCATAATCCCATAAAGCCCAAGTTTGAAATAATTCTCTCGTTGGAAAACACAAGGGACACATCACTGAAAAATATACTGGCCAGGACTGTAGATCTGCAGAAATTCTGCGAGACAGGAGATCAATGGGCACGCCACCTGATCACACCCCAGGCAGCAAAAGCCTCAGCCTTGTCCTGGAAGCAGTGGAGTCGCAGGAAAAGTTTTGCACTGGTTTGTCCCTGCCTGTTACGGACAGAAAAAGCAAGGGCAAAGGCGATGTACATCGTGGGAGGACACCCAAGCGAAATCAGAAGTGCACCACTGAGACACCTCGCGTAGGGTCAAGTGTCAGATGCTCCTTATTTAAATGTCCAAATTCTTCAGGATATATTTGTCGTGCTACAAGAGGCTGAATGACTCCTTTTGCTCCACAAGCGAGCTGAGAGAAACAAAGTGTTTTTTCCTTTGCCAGTACGTGCCAGATGGTACCAAAGCAGATAAGCCCAGGCACTGGATACAGGCTGCTGAGGGAAACAGCCCTAAGGAAAGCTGAGCGCGGCACCAGGGCCTTCGGGACGCAGCCCACGCCAGCATCACTCCCTGAGCACCAGGAGGTGACGGGATGCTCCCTGCGCTCTCCCTGAAGCTTCTGCCGTTAGCATGCACAAGTGTTGTTTCTACCTGGTGTAGCTCCAGAAAGCCCCTTAGCCTTCCAGCTTTCAAAGCGCAGGAAGTCTGAAGAGCAAAACCCCAGGGCTGCAGATTACAAATGATCTATCGGGCTGAATGGATCCCAAGTCAGATCCGCAGCCGGTGAGACTGACTGCAGTGCAGCCAGACTGACTTATGCTGCCTGAGGATCTGCTCCTCTGCAGCTAGTGACATCTCAATTTCCTTTTTAATAAGCAACAGGCCCTCTTATAATGGGAAATATGGAAGGAGAGATGTAAAAGCTTATGATGTGAAAATTGATTATCATGTACTTTAAACTATTTCTGCTGTGCCCTTTGTTTTGGTATGTGTGTTTCATTTCATTACTCCAAGCTGTTTCACCATCTCTGGACTACACTATGAAATACATTAATTATCTCATTATCTTTGGGGCAAAACCTTCAGTCCTACTTAAAAACCATATTCACTGAAAACCTTCTCTGGGCTTCGTTAGGGATTCCGCGTGTGACGGGAGAGGACGGGCCTGCAGCTACATCACAACACACTCCAAGATTTGGTTCTCTTTGTGCTGCTTCAACTTAAAAGAAAAAACAGCTCGGTGCAGTTTTACTTTTTTTGTTGTTTAAAATAAAAATTGTTCTCAGGTTCCCATCTCATATGTCAAAGTGTGAACCCACAAGAACTTTTCAAGGTTTAGTCATAAAATTCCCAAATAGAGGAGAACAGAACGGAAACGACAGGTAACTTTACTTATAGCCCTGCAAGAAGGTGCCGCAGAAATATGGCAATGCCGGCATCCCGAATTAGCCTCTATATCAGATAAAAATGATCTACTACTTTTATTTCATAAATAAATCTTAATTAAGATAGCATCTTCTCAAAGCATAATGTAGAGAAAGGTAGCAAAAAAAAAAAACTCCACAAAAATCTGTGTTTCACACACTCCCACTTTGAATTTAGGACTGGGCTGGGGTCATTTTATAAAGAAAATAATGTTCCAGGCCCATCACAATTTGTGAAAGTCAGGTTAGAGTAAAAGCAAAATTCCCCACTGTCCTCACAAGATTTCTTGCCCTGTTCTTTTGTGAATACGCTAGAATGGGTGATGGATGGGAGGCTGCCCCTTTCTAGAGTTCTTGCTGTGTTTTGTGATAACTCATTATATTTCTTTCTTTACAAATAGCCCCATTAACGCTCCAGAATTGAACAGAATCATAAAGCTTGAAACATCCCACTCCCATTCCAGTAGAGCTAGAGGTATTGTTTCATGAATTACAGAGCTGCCAAAACCTGATTTATCCAAGCGAGGCCTTCAAAGCCGAGTCCCAGATATTTATTTATTTATTTAGGACTGTAAAAGAAAATACTTTTTAGTGAGATAAGGGTGATATAACCTAGCTACAGATTTATTTAAATTGAATTATATGTCTTTTATATTTCTTTAACAATATGGTTGATGGAAATGTTTTAGTCCTTGGTTGTTGGTTTTTTTTGGCCAAACTAAAAATCTTATTAAACCATTTATAGAAAATTTACAAAACAGAAGAGAGTCAAGCTCTTTCAAAGTCTCTGTGGCCTCAATAAAACCTTATATATTCTGAGATTAGAAGCCACTCTTAGTCAGATGATTCTAAACAAGACTACTATAATCCTCTCTGTTATGGAGATATTTATTTTTGTCTGAAAAACTTCAAAGCAGGCCGTGACAGATAATCAAAATCAAAATTTGCATTCCAATGAGAGTTTCTTTTTAACAAAAAAAATAATTCTCACAGTTCTTCTGTAAAGGAGAACTGAGTTCACTCACTTCAAGTTTTGGGGGTTGGGGGTGTGGTGTTTTTTGCTTTTTGTTGTTATTGTTGTTTTAATTTATAACCCATTATTCAGTTAAGTTTTTGCCACTGTTGGGCAGAAATGCTTCACCAAAGCAAGAAACGCATCAATAGACCTCAACCGTTTCATTTTCCTTCAGAATCTTCCCCAGAACGAACCAAAGAGCCAGGGATCGCCACCAACATGCAGTCCTACGGCCTTCCTGGGTGGATATTACGTGGCGATGTAGCGCTTTCCTCTGGGAGCCAGAGCTAACTCCCAGTGGCAGCTGACACTGCTTGGGCAGCACACGAGCCTACACTTCTTCACACGCCCGCTTCTATCGGTGTTTTTTCTACTTGCGCCTGTGGCGGCAGTGGGGAGCTCTGTCTGCCATCTTCCATCCCCAAGGGCCAACCCGGCTCTTGGCTTTGCCGTAGCAGGGTTCTGTTTGTCCTTTCGGGGTACTGCTGTTTCCTTCAGAAGTATTAACAAAAAAATAAAATACCCAGGAATGCGCTTAATGTTGCTCATGAAATCATTCTGGGGCTTCCAAACTCCCAGCTTCTACCAATGAAGGAAGCCTCCAGTGAGCAAAGCCGCTTCTGGACCCCCTTTGTTATGGAGATGAGACACTAAAACACTTCTTAGATCCTCTAAGGCAAAGGGGCTGGCTGCAAACTGCAAAATCGCACTCGGCGTGACAGGCCGTTCAGCTGCTCCAACCAATCCCTTTCCAATTTGCTGGGATTATTTTTACATTTCCTTCCCAGGCAATGCAGCCTGGTCCACATTGCTTTTCATGCAGTGCAGTACAATTGCTTTTTTAGCACGTCCTTTTGTTTATTAATTGCTTTAATAGAGGTCACAACAGCACTGTGTTGAAACACATATGAAGGAAAATTTAGAAAAAAAATTGCGACTGCGCATTCCACAGGCCGCTTTGATATTCTGATCTCACCCCACTCAAGTACAGTTCTCGAACGTGAAGGACAGTGGTGTAAGTCAATCTCACTTAAATGCTAGCTTTGCTCATTTAACGATGCAATGGGCACACTTGGCAGTGTTCACTAAAATCTTGTTTGATACCAATTAAGCCCTAAAAAAATCCATTAATAGTCTGAATGCTTCTCAAACCCACTCTGCAATTTATTTTGAAAAGACTCAAAGTTAGATGAAACCACAAAAATCTGCCAAAGATTCAGTGAAAAGGAGCTGATTTGGAACAAATGGTAGTTTTAATAATGATAAACCTCTGCATACCTTTAAAATGGGCTCTAAATCTGTCTCTATCCTCTTTACACCTTCAACTTGATCCTGCATAAAGCATTAAGCACAATTTACTTCTTGGAAGTATCTCTTATAATTGAAACTTTCTTAAAGAGCTACTTAGCAAGAACAGTCAGACTTCAAAATATGAATCTCTTTTTCTCGGGTACACCATCGCCATTTCAGACGTTTCATCTGGGGTCTGTTCAGTGTCAGCCTTCACTTCAACAGGAACGCATAGCCAAAATATTTGGAGGAGAAAAGAGTATTTCCTCATCCCCCATGCTATCGTACTACCTCATTGATCAGCAAGCGTTCATTTCATGGCTTGCTGAAACGTAATTTTTGAGGCCATTTACTCCTTTGGTAAGAAGGGCTGCTTTTGTTTTTGTCTTTTATGACAAAAAAGATTGCACTAACTAGACCCAAGCCTGCAGCTGTCTTGGTTTATTTTAAGTTTTTTGGGTTTTGTTTCTTGAACTCCCTCAGGTCCTAATTCTTGCTGAATAAGAGCATGCTTACATCTCACTTGCAAAAGTACACCACAAGGACGGCTTGAAAAAACAACCTGTGCTAAAGCAGAGCCAGCATTTTTGCTGAGGGCTGACCGAGTACACCCTTGGGACAACAGGACCCTGATGGCTAACATGGCAGACATCAAGCAGAACAACAACCACTTTTGGGGAGCTGCCCTGACAAAGCTTCAAGTGGCACCAGGGTATCTATTATGACTGTTCCTCTATTTCTAAGCAAAATGATATCAAACACACAGAAAAGACAGCCAATAATGAGAAACTTGCAGCTGTTCTCGAAGAAAGAAAGACTTTTTTTATTGTACCCCAATCCAAAATACTTTAAACCAGTTTTATCAATAGCGATAAATCAGTATGATGATATGTCGTCTCTTTAATCTTTTCTAAAACAAAATTTTTTGAACTTTTGAGCATGGCCTTCCCAAATGGGTTAGGTCTTCTAAGACAGCATCAAACCTTCTTTTCCTTGCTTCCCATGTCAGCCCGAATCCCAATAGTTATGAAGCATAAAAAAAAGTTCAAAGTAAAATATAAATTACCATCCCCTTCAAACACAAGTAGAAGTCTTATTAAGTCTCTAGTGCTTGAATCACGTCCCATGTCTGTTCTTTAGACCTTTCTTCCTTTGTGAGGCATAAATGGACACATCTTATTGATTTTCTTTCAACCTGGATCACCTCGATTGCTGTGAATATGGCAGACAAATCCAACTCATTCTCCCGCAGGGAACGAGGAAGAATGCAGACGAGAAGCTGGGGAAAGTCTTCTCACAGTGGGATACCAGGAGTCATTACGCAAAAACCCAAGTCTAACTGCTTGTAATTCCAAGACCTTTTTCTTTTCAGCTCCTTCAAAAAAAAATTTTTTTTCTTTTTCAACGCTGAGAGCTCTTTCTTAAATTTTTTATGAATACCATTTTGGCCATGGTATCAATTTCTAAGGGTGTTTTTGTTTAAAAAGAGAAGTATCAAATAGGCCAGCAATGGCTGCAAAGCCCAATAAATACATATAGTTAATGATGAGTGAATGTAAACAGACACTGGTCAGAAAGAGAAAGTCAGAATCAGAGAAAGCATTGTTTGAAGCCTGACAAAAAAGCTAGTTAAAACTTTTTCCTTCTAACTTGGCTACACTTTGTATTTTTTTTTCCTCATTTATAGACTTACTTTTCTAAGGACAATTGTATGAAATGAAAGGAAGTGTAAAAGTAGAAAGATTTTTGTGCCTTACACCAAACCACTTACTGTACATGAAAAAGGGATTTACTGAATCAATTTAGTTGTGTAGGGTTTTTTAAATCAAGTGAAAGATTTCAGTGAAGTGGAAAAAGGTGGCAAGAATGTGCAGCACCCCAAGCTTTCCTCCTAAAAGCAATAGAAAAGACACAATTGAAATGCAGTGGGACCTCTGTGGATGAATTAGATAGAATGTGTACAGACACTCTGCAGTGACAATCTGCTTCTGAAAGGGATATATTAAGTGCTAACTGCACCGAGGACGTAAATTGAAGACGCGATATCCAAGGACTAATTTCAAAGCACTCCTTCTTGTTAAATGAATTGCTGAAAGAGTGGGGTTTAAAAGACTTTGTTTTCCGTTAAAGGATTTGAACTACACCTACCAGCAGACTGCTCCAGCAAACTAATGCTAACATAATAAACCCACTGCTGTCTCATTACCATCCCCTGAGTTCATCACAACTGTAACGAGCTGGATTTCTCCAGTGGTTCTTAATACACCACACCAAGCACTCTGCCCGCGTTCAGCCTCTACCATACAAAATTAGCATCAGTTTTACAGGGTGAAGGGAGAAGTCTAGATCACCAGTAGTTCAACTATATAAAGTTCCGGAAAATGAGATCATCAGCAGCAGACTTTTAATGTTTTTTAATGAGACGTTTAGACACCAGTAAATACATTTTCAGTTATTTAATACTAGTTTTGAACAACGTAAAAACCGATCTCGGAAGACGCAGAAGGAATTTTAACTTTCTTGACATACAAGTTTTATATTGGCCTCTAGTTACCTCATTTCAGAAAGTAATTCTGATATCAATACGGATAGAGCTTGGGGGATATCTCGGTATAATTCTTCCCACAAATATCCATCCAAGTAAATGATGCTGTTAGTCGAAATTCACCCAGCAGGCTAGCACCAAGTCCTGCATCACCTCTGTGCTCTCCATTTCTGTGAATACTCAATATATTCACTGATCAGAAGGTCCACAGGAATACCGAGGGAAGACAAAACACTGCAAACAGCATACCTAAATATTTCAATGGCAGACAGCATGCCGCTCGTAGCACGGTACTTGAAAACAGGAACAAGGGATCAGTATGAAGAACAGAAAAAGGGTAGTTAGGCAGGAAGCCATGTCTTCCAGGTGTATGAAAACTATCAAAAGGAACGACCTGTTCCATAACTGAGAAGTTTCCTCAAGAATCAAAATTATATATGATTCCGTAAGAAGAGTCAAATGACCAGTGACTGGGGTCAAAACAGGATCCCTTCCAAGAAGACAGCATCCCCTCCAGCAGCCCAGTAGCCACAACACTAGCCAGACGTGCTCAGAGACACAGTCAGGCTTTCTTCCACCTCAGGCTTCTCGTATAACCTTGAACACACCATTTATCTCTTCGGTACATCGGGTCCTCTAGGTACACATGAATATTGTAGGGTGTTATTCAAATATAGCAGTAGAGGGAATTACACAATAATCTAATATAGTGATTTCAAGATTGGCTGTTCAGAAGAATTTAGGCATATTTTCCCCATTTTAATTTTTAATAGAGACAGTAAAAGCAATGCATACAACTTGTAAGATCCAGCTACAGCACCTGGTAGAAGAATCCAGATGTTCCTCCTTCCAACAGCATCATTAAACATGAGGCTGATGTGAAATATTTATAATGAAGGTGAATCATAGCCCACAGAGGAGGAATCTAGGGATGTACCTTCCACTAGCATCAAGCACAAAAATGCAAATACTCTGAACAAATACTGCATTAACTTTCAAATCACACGTTCTATGTTTCACAAAGCAAGGCACCATTCAGTCCTGATGCAGGTGACAGATGGTAGCAAGAGACCACCAGTTTGGAACAAAGCGTAAAGAACAGATTTCGAGGGAAACGCACCCAACAGCCCAGGATGTAGGAACCCAAGACTGCACGTGGCCTCCCGGGCCAGGGAGTCACCTTCCCCCTTTCATAGCAAAGGGCATCACAGAATCCCTTTCTCAAATTTACCCCTTCCATCTTATAATTACTTCGGTCATTTGTGCCAGCCACTAAGACTGTTCTGATGATTAAAGATCTCCTTATTTACAGACCATTATTTTCAAGCTCAATTCATACCTATTAATTCCTGTGCAGGACTGACCTCTAATTTAAACCGCTCGTACCAGCTCCCAGTGCCTGCCCTCAGCATTTTATAAATAATACTGTCTTCCTCCGAGCTTTTGTTCTGCAGAGCTAAACAAGACAAGGTGCGTGGTCTCCTCTTTAAGGTTAATCTCTCCATTTCTGTTGTTGTCTTCGCTGCCTCTCTCTGCAACTCTTCCAAACCCAATTAATCCTTAAACATGGGAAGCCACATCCATACGGTTGCTCCATGCCTTACAAGGCGATTCAATACCTTCTTAATCTCTACCAGCAAGATTTTGTCGTATGCGTGCTAGAGCCATTTCAGCCATTTCCACCGCCGTATCATGTTGGCAGTTCATAACCACTGACTTCGCTGCCTCTTATTTCTAGCTCATAAGCTTATAGCAGATATCTTATTATTAGTCCCAGGTTGGCAGCAGAGCAAAGCAGAGAATTTGCATGTGCTGACCGCCATTTCGGTTCCGTGTTTGGCTGACTCGTTTCACTCCCCAAACTGTTCAACAAGCTGAATTACCATCACTTCTACATCCTCTCAAAGAACAGTAATTCACAGTTTCTGCTGCGCCAGTGAAATATAGCTCCCTCAGAAGCACCTTTATGAGAAAGTAATTAATACTGTTGTACACAATTCATAAACCTTCCATAAACTGAGACCAACAATTTCCAACCTTCACAGGCAGATCTAAGCAGCACACATGTCCAAGAGTAGGAATCCATACAAAACACCAACCCATTTACCATGCTGTCATCATCTACTCTTAGAAACCAAAACTATTTTAGAGGATGGACCACTGACTTGCACATTTCTTCTGTAAACTGGTAGCATAAATCACATTACCTGGGGGGAAGAAAATGCATAAAGATGCGCATTCACAAGCACATTCAAAACAAGGAAGCAAATGAACTCAAATACCCAGTAGGTGCCCTAGAAGCTCTGAGAAACGTTTAAGACACTCTCTGTCCTCAAAAAATGCTTAAGAACTGTGACTAGACTTTAGTGCTGGGTCAAAATTTGTTGTCCTCAATTTTTTGAAAAAGGGTCTACAGCCAAGCATGGGTTTAGTGGTAAATACTTTCAGGCTGTTTTGTTGAATAAAGCGTAGAGTTTAAATAAAATAAGAACATCAGCTCCCTTTTTGTATTAGCTGTAATTTAAGAACTTAAATGAAGACTGGACTGAAAATCTAGCAACTATTAAAAGTGTACTATCAGACAGAGTTGTTGCCAGGAAATCTCCTTACCCACTTTTACAAAAAGTCTTGTACTTGATCAGCTGCAAAGTAAAAGTGCTGTTTAGCACAGAAGCTGGTACTGAAGAGTCCCAGGAGGCTAAGGAAATTGAAGAGACCTAGAATCCAGCCCTTCTGTTACAACAGAGGTGCACAGTGAGCAGAAATGTTAGCACTGGTCCCCTTTGGCTTTTCTATCGATGTCTGCTTCGGGGCCTTTTGCATATATCTTTCCAGCAGCTATTCATTTGCTCGTACTGGTACCTGCTGTGGTTCTTCTGCTCCCAGATCCAGTTCTAAAACACGTTCTGGATCTCGTGTCACTTTTTATCTCCACTAATATTGCTTCTTTTCCCTCTCATGCTTGACCTGAACCACGTTCACTGAAGCTGATGTGAAGACTCCAATTGGCATCAGTTAGTATGGAATCACACTCCGTAAGTCTGGCCTGTGATAGGAAACCGAGTCACAGAACGGTGGAGCTGCTCCTGCTCTGCTCAACGCAGAGCCAACTCCAGCACGTTAGTCAGGGCTGCATCCAGTCGGGTTCCGAGTATCTCCAAGGATGGAGACTCAACAACCTCACTGGGTAACCCATACCAGTACGTTTCATCACCTTCACAGCACAAAAGTTTCTGCTTATGTGAAAATGGATTTTCCTGTATTTCTGTTTGTGCACGTTGCTTCTTGTCCTGTCACTTTGCACCATTGAAAAACCTTACTCATCCCTGGAGCCCTTTGCTGTGCAAACTGCTAGGTCTGTTGGCTACGCATCATTGCCTGTGCTTGAACTTAAAATTATTTTAAAAATTATCTGATTCATAATCAAACCCAACCTTGTATAATTGGGTCTAAAAGCAACATGAAGGAGCAGTACCAGGGCTTTTGTCTTCCTTCACTTATGCATTCAGCTATCCTAGACTGGTTCAGACTGTGCTAATTTGGAAACTGAAAAGTTATACAAGTCGTCAACTGGCCCAACCATTAAACACTAACAACTATCACCACACACGGCCTCAGGATTTCAAGCACCATTTTTGTTTACAGTAACAAACTGATCTTCTGTTTGGCATAACAGTGGTCCTGAAGAGCTGATACACACTGAAACAAATTGTACTTTGACAGAAGTAAATGGTGCATTAAGCCAAACTCCGATTCCTTTCTTCCTGGCTCTGATAAAAATTGTGCTAGGCATTATTAGTCCCCACACACCTTCACAATGCCCCACACACTGATGGACAGTGAAAATCTACAGTCCATAATAGCAAATTACTGTCACCCAGCTTCCAACCCTCCAAAAATCCCTTCTGCAAAGCTGCTCCTGCTGTTCAGGCAGTTACTTAGTGACATGAGACATGGGCAAGTTCTTATGCTCCAAGTAAGAAACTTGCTGCTCAGTTCAGACAAGCACAGTCAGAATCCACCTAACCTTACTTGGAGAACCTGAATAAGCTTATTAACATAGGAACAGCTCAGGCAGGACTTTTCAGCATAAACAGAGATACAGTGCCTCCCTTATGCACTCCTGCAAACTTCAAACTATAATCACTTAGCTAAACAGCTGTGAAGTAGATGCTTATGGAGAAGACGGAGAAGACAGACAGGTTCTAGTAAGTAACTCAGTAACCATAGCATGAACTGAGTATTGCCTTCAATAAAGTTGCTCATGAGAGAGAGCAAGTAAGAGCTGGCTGGAAAAATATTGATAAAAATGGTCCGAATTCGCTAATTTATCACCACCACACTATTTCACAAAAAGGCATGATTTCAACAGACTTCTAGTTTCCACTTTTTCCCCAGCAGGAGAGCAGGACTTTGGGATGCGGAGCATGGTACTGTTTAATATGGATGTTTCCAAGGGGTGCCTTTGTTGCTCACATCCATCGGGCAGACAGCTGAGGAGCCAGGAAAGCATTGTGATCCCAAACTACCATTTTCCCATCTTTCCAAAAGGAACCTTGCAGAACTACAAGTATACACAGTGGCTAGGTGCACTGCAAGTGCAGTTAACGCCATCAGTACATCACTCCAAAGGCAGAATACAGATGACTGGGATTCTGTATAGGTAAGCACGCAGT
The DNA here is from genome assembly GCA_013399115.1 of Anseranas semipalmata. Classification (NCBI taxonomy): domain Eukaryota; kingdom Metazoa; phylum Chordata; class Aves; order Anseriformes; family Anseranatidae; genus Anseranas; species Anseranas semipalmata. The sequence continues at coordinate 483,146 of VXAA01006367.1, forward strand.
AAAGCAGGTGAAATACGTATAGTTAGCCCTTTTCTCTCTGTATATTTTAAAAATATTTAGTGACAACTGTAGCATCTCTACTCTTAAATTTCGAGATTATTTTACTTTTCTATCATTTCTCCTCATCTCTAGAGCCTCCCCAAACACATATTTTTCATAATCTACTCTTTATCCCATTACCCAGCCTCAAAATTGCTACAGTACATTACTGACTTGGATAATGGCAGCTTCTAATTACTGGCCCCTTGTCCCAGAGCAAGGTGTGATATTTTGTCATGATGTTCCGTAAAGACCATTTTTTTCATGTATAGAACACCACAATCCTCCTTTTTCACGATGCAGCCAAGCTCTTTATCTGCACAGACTCCTTCCTGAAGGATTATGTTATCAAACTACTGCATAACGGAAGTCCACTTCTACTTCTCTTCTATTCCAGCCAATATTTAATGAAATCCAGCAGCTTCCCACCTCACCTGGGACTGTATGAGGTACTTCAGCTCTCTACAATTACACATATATGCAGTCATACGCACCCTCCTGCCCATGGATGGTGCTATATTGAAGAGGGCGGTACTCATTAACTTCTCTCTTATTTCGGATGCCACAGATTGAAAATACTTGGCTGAGGTTTATGCTTGTGTGTGGATGGTTCTTGGATCTTAACTCCTGAGGAACAACAGATTGCATTATTGACCTCGATATTAATTAGGTGTCCTGTGCATTGATAGACTAGGGAAGGGAAGGCAAATAAGATTTCCAGCTCCTTAGGTTTCTCTAGAGGGTGAAGGCAGCCAGAATATAAAGGACATACAGTAGGCAGTTAATTTCAATCTTAATGTCAATTTAATGTCATGTCTGTTCCTACCTATATCAAAACAAAATGATATTTTTAATACAATAATGGCAATGATAACTACAATAAAAAGCATAACTACAACAGTATAAAATATTTTTAGGGATTGATTTTATGGCATTTATGGCTACTCATTTTTAATATGTCAATAAGATAAAATTTCCCCTGCATGCTTTGTTATTTCCCCAGTTCTAAAAAACTTTATTAATTAGATTGATTAGCTAAACAATATTCATTATATTCCTATTAGGAATAAGTCTTATATCTATAGGAGAAAATGAGTTGGAGTGACTTAGACCCTAGTGGATAAATAAGTGTCAAAACTTGTCATGCTTACGGATCAAACAGAGGTCCTGCTCCCTGTCTTATACACAGACTGCTGGGCCATGCATGGCTATATCTCTGTGGAACAGGATACGTCAGGAAACGTTTTTCTTTATCCTTCTACCATCTCTCTTATTATTGATCAATTCCATCTTGGATTTCTAGAACTTCATCTAATTTCCACATTTAATTACTTTTCTTTTATCATTTTGATGACTTAAATGTGTTAGTTCTTCAGAATACAAACTATATCACCTGGAAAGATTATCAACCATGTTCCTCTATGAAACAAAAAAAGAAGTAAAAGAAAGAAAGTGTCTACATTAAGTCTGTTTTGTAAAAATAATTTCAACTTTTTTTTTTCCTCATTACAAGGAACCTCTAGTTCTAAATCCACTTAACTTCATATTATTTTCCCCTTGCAAAGTAGGAACAGAACTACTTAGACAAAAAAAAAAAAAAAAGAGTTGAATGTGTAAAGTTTTAGACTGTAAGGTATGTTCTAAACAATAGATTAAAAATAATAATAATAATAAAAAAATAAGCTAACTTAAAATAAATGATAAAACCGTTTTCTATGGAATTTGAAAGAATTAACTGTATAAATTATTTGTGTGAAAACAGCAGCATTTCTGAAAGTAAGGCATAGAGCCCTTTTAAAAAATTCTAAAAATTAAACAAAAGAAGCCATTTTTTAACAGAGATAGGGCTCAGTGGGATTTATTAATGCACATCTTTCAGAGATATTCTTACTTGCACAATGCAAGCAGTAGGTTAGCATGGACTTCCAAATTATATTTAATTGGACAATTATTCAAAGTGAAAAACCCAACACAGTAAACTAAGGAGGTCTTTAATAAACACCTTGTCTCTTCAAGAAAAAACAGGGAAGTCATTTCCTGACCCAAGAGGCACAATTTTGTCTTTGGTAAATTTATTCTAAAGTAATTGCCGACTCCAGGAGTAACAATTTTTTAAAGAGGAACATGGCGCTCTCAGGCAGAATAATAAATTGTTCTGTGCCCCGTATGACGGCCTAATCACATTAGAAAGATGTACATGTAGTTGTCTGAGGCAAATAGAGGATGTACATCACCTGGTCTGTGAACCCACTAAGACTCATTTAATGACATAGTTTCTCCTCTCTCCAGATCAGGACGGAATTAGAGGGCAAAGACAAATGCTAATTTACAGGCAGGCTTTATGGCTCTGCCTTGCTGTCCCTGCTTTCCATTCCAAGAGGAGCTTCCACAGAAGGCCCCGGCAGTCTCCTGAAGCTTTTTTCTGATCTGCCCTCTAGCAGCCAGTACTCCGACACAAGCAGCGAGTGCCTTGTTCACAGCGTCACCTTTGAAAAGCCGTGGTCTCCTCGTGGAACCCAAACACCATGAAACCCACTATGATTAATAGTGAATTAAAGGTGCAAATCAATATTTTAGATGTTAATGTTCCCTCACCTCAGCTGGAGGAGAGCACTACCAGGACCACTGCTCTGCCTTTCCTCTGACAGGACATTCCCTTCAAATACAATGCTGCTGGTGGCAAGGCTTTAGGAGTGCTGAGGGCAGACCATACCTCTGCGAGCAGTTTGGATGCCTTCAGGACCAGCACAGAAATACCAGAAAGGCCTGGTGAAATAGCTCCAGGAGTAATCCCTGAACTCCACAAAGTTTCACCAGGAGATTTCCAACTCCAAAGTCTTTCTCCTTGTGAAGGTTATCCTGGGCTTTGGGACAGCACTGCTAAACAAGCATGCCTCAGCGACTCCCCCCACCATTTCTGACTAAAAAGCTGGGACTCCACAGTGCAGATTATGATAAAAGATTTATTTGTGGGGAGTGGAAGATTGTGTCTTTAGTGAAGTTAATAAGTTGTTTTTCATTTTAGATGCTTTCATTACAAACACTGATAAATCTTAAGGCTAAGAGAGTACGTAAGAGTAACGAGGAGTTGAAGGGCTCCTCAGCTCTTTGGTGATTATCTCTCTCTCAGCGCATTACCATGGGACATCTGGCTTCCAAATTTGTGCCTCTCCTCCGCAGATCTGAGGACCAGCCTACCAATTATACATTCACATAGGTTGTAATAAATCAACAGCAGCCAAACTCTGACAAGGTGATGGCTGTTGACAGATAAAACCGATACACATTGTCGTGCCGTTCTCCAAAAACAAACACATGCTTTTATCAGATTTTTTTTCTTTTAATCAAAAAATTGCCTCTTTCAACATAGACTCACCTAATTTCACAGAGGACTTGCACTACACAAAGTTCCCCTATCTAAACCTGAGCTGCATGTAAAGCCAGGCTCTAAAACAGGCCACGAATTCACCCCCAGCGCAGCCAAGGAAAAGCCTGCTGCGCTGACCCTGGGCCAGCCCAGGCCCCAAGATCATTAGCCTTTTACTCCAAGATGCACGTTTTGTGCAGAATAAAGGACTGAGCCTAAAAATACGAGGCGACAGAAGACTTGGGTTTATTCATGAGGCAGGCAGGGGCTGGATAGCGTACTTTCTTCAGCAAGGAACAGGTACAGCAAGGACCCATCCTGCACGCAGATGTGTGTGGCGAGCGCTGCCTGGCCCTCACCACCAGGCCTCAGAGGTGGCCGGCTGACAGCACCGGGTCCCCCTCGCCCAGCTCCAGCCCCTGAAAGCTGTGTGCCTGCTCTGCGCTAAGGCTGCACACCAGAGGTGGATCAGCTCTAAAGTAGAGCTCGCAGGGGCAAGGCGAGTGCCGCTCTCGAAGGGGACCTCAAACAGCTCGCTTACGCAAACGCCTCGGGGCAGGTGGGAAGAGTTCCGCCGTCATTTGTAAACCCTGTTAGGGGAACAGGGTTTTATCCCAAAGCTTCTTAGCACATGGTGGTAATTTATCCACCGTCTTAGTCCTGGTCTCTTCAAGGGAGGATATTTTCGCACCAAATGATGTGAACTACCTTAATCTCCAGAAAAGTCAAAGACAGAGAGACCATCCAATTCTGGCAGTCCCCCTGTTAATGGAAAGAACGCAGCACCATCTAGCCCACCAAAAACACTTAATTCCTTCAGAATTTCTTGCACATCATGGAAAATGGCATCTATCAGATGTCTCTACAGAGCTTTGAAGCAAATGTAGCCTTTTCTAGTGAACTGACTGGACAGAAAGGTAGCATGTTACCCTCCAGCTCAGTTTTATTCTTTGACAACGTTATCTCCTGAAAAGAGCTCATCAGACACATGCTTTGAACTCTTTCTTATTGATTTCAACTCTTTCTTTTATCTTTCTAACTTTCTTTTCCACTCCACTCCCTCTAGTTAGCATTCTGCTTTGACCCTAGAACTGACAAGTCCCTGAGAAATAAAATAGGGCTATGCAAACTCACAGTTTAGGCATCTGTTCCCCTTTCTACTAAGGGAATACAATTCCCTTGACATACACACTTCCCATTCTCGTTCATAATGCTGAAAAAAAAATTAACTGGGGACAACCCAGACAGAAAATTAGTCTGCATTGTGACAAATGCCATTCACCTTTACTTATTCAAGTATAGAATCAGGTACTGAAACTTCCAGGCGTGTCCTCCATCACAATTTTTTACGTTTTCTCTCATTTAAAGTTCAGTACATGGAAAATATAGCCGTTGTATGTTCTGGAGATGTTATGCAAACCAGTGCATCCATCTTCTTAGTATTCAGCCCTACTCTTTAAGAACTATACAACCTAAGATAGGTATGAGTTTTGTTTACAAAAGCCTCTTACGAATGTGACTCTGTAAGTAAACATTCTTGTAATTAATGATTCTAGAAACTTACGTATTGTGGATTTTTAGCTATGAAACACATGCAGCAGTATGAATAATATTAGAATAAGAATCTGAAATTTTCAAACAAGTCCAAGGAAATTATTCAGCCAACTCACATTGTAATTCAATGAGAATTACGTATCTAATTCCCTTAGGTATTGTCAAATTTTAAAAAATGTAAACTGAAAAAGAGATTGAAGCCAAATTCAACTAGATGGGGTACAAGAGGTCCCTGTAGGGAATTTCACTATCAGTAAGCACTCAGGGAACCTTCATTGACTTTGGTACAGAATTTAGTACTCCTGACGTGAAAACTAGAGCAGAATATGAGACAAAATTGAATGGCTCACTCAACTACTGCTGGTAAACCAGGGAAACTCAGAAGGGAGATATTAGCCTGAATACTCTTTAATTGATATTAAAATTAAAGATCATTATTCAGTCAACGAAAAGAGAAACCAGAAAACAAATTACTGGAATACTATGGAGTCCTTAAATTAAGCTAAAACTGTTTGGAGCACTAGAATGAAGAAATGAATGGCTTCTCCTGGGACACTAGGCTTAGGTCCCAGTAGCAGCGGCAAAGTCATGTTCCGTAACTTTCAAAACTGGTTCACTATTTGCCATTATCATCTCATCTAGCCAAATGTAATCTTTGGACAAGATATTCAAGAAAAGCGCTCCGCTAATGACTACATGGTCTTCTAATTTGGGCCCACATTTATTCATAGCTACTGCCCTCACTAGTTTTTTTTTTTTTTTTCCTGCTTCCTTGATTTTAGTCACCAAAATCTTCACAGGTTTTATTTCACTAATCTAAGCAAGCCAGATTCCATTATTACTTCCACTAAGAAAGGTTTTCCATTCCCCTGATCATGAGCAGGTTCCTCTCTGCATCCTTCCATTTTAAACACAAATGCCCAGAATTACACACCTGGGACTTGTACAATGACACTTACACTTTCTTATTGTTACCGGCAATGACCAGCCATGAATTGTTCACCTAACTCTACTCTGTTTGATGCTAGGTAACTAAACACAATTAGGATAGACCTGCAGGAGCTCAGATTTTGAGCTTCTCAGTTGAATAAAGTAAGCGAATGACTGACTTTTGGGGAATCTCCAAAAATTACGTTTAAAAAATGAACAGACAACATGCAGGAAAGGCAGAGTAGATGGGATCTGAGAGGAGGAAAACAAAAGTTTATGACACCAGTTATGAGAAAATGTCAATTATTAGCAGGACTAGTAAAAGAACAAAGGACTGAAGGGAGGGACTGAAGAATTGAATGAAAGTAGGTGGGAAGGTTAAAATTAGGAATGGGAGGGGAGCTGACTAAACCTCGAAGTTCAAAGACAACTATGGATCTAGATTTTCATGCGCTCAGGAGACCAGAGAGATTCACAAGGCTGAGGAGATCACGTTATAGTTTTAGGATAGTGATGAATTGCATGAGCTGGAATATAACAGTTGAGGAGGATTCTGAAGAAACTACAGTAACACAATAGGCTTGATAAAAATATATATATTTTTATATATATATATATATATTTTTTTCATATATATATGAGTTTGTGATTAGGGCTCCCGGATCTGGCTCTTCAGGACCTTGATCAACTCCTTGCTCTGCCACAGATCCCTTGTACGACCTTCGGCAAATTTATTTGACCTCACCTCTTTATCGCATCCATTTCCCATTCGCAAAATGGAAGTAACATTTTCCTCTCTTTCTCTTCTTTTGAAGGCATAAGCTTTTCAGAGCAAGACTCTGTCCCTAATTACGTATGTGTACAGCTCCCAAAACAACGAGGCGCTCATCACAGAAACAAGCAATGAAGTAACTTACCAAAACCAAGGATATATTGCAATAAAAAATACTTCCTTAGGGACAGTAGCTATTTAGATGGCATGCTGTATGACTGAGTCAGTGGCATAATGATGATAGCAGACAGTAAGTAACAACACATTCTCTGTCAAGAATAACCTGTTAAAAAGAGTCATGTACAAGAGGGGAAAGCCAATGCGATGAGTCATGACTTGTCTCGTCTACTACGTTACCAAAGGTTACGCTAGACACAGCATGAAGGACGGTAAGAATTCCCTCGATATACAGTCCAATGGAACAACTCTTGCTCCTGCTGCGAGCTCTGAGGTCTCCTCTGTAGGTGTCACTCTAGCTGCTGATGGCCATAGATAATAACAAGTTAGGGTAGAGGCTAACCAGGAAATGATACCACCTGCTCCCCAACATAAATTACCAGCCCCTCTGGGTATAATTACTCTTGCCAACACGTCACATGGTTATTATATTCACTCTTATGCAGAACACAGTCCAGGAGCAGATTCTGCAGAAAGATTAAGTTTTGTGGCATAGCTATGTATTCATTGGAAAAAACAATGAATTTGTTCCTGAGATGGAAAAGAACCAGGGAAAAAAATCCTGTAACACAGACAACAGAATCAGCCCCTCCGCTAGCAGTCTTAGCAACTGCACAACTGAGCAGAGAGGGAAAACACACCGAAGTGAAGGGCACCCTCCAGCAAGCATCTCTCCTGGCTCCCCCAAAGCACGCGTCTCTTTACTTCCAAAGATCAGGGCTCCCCAGCTGTGATTCCCCAGGTGACAGTAACGTGTGCATTATTACTTGATGCCACACCATCACATCAAAAGTCAGTAGACTTTTGCTCTGTCTGCAGCTGAAGTGACTTTCACAGCACTTTTAGACACCTGTTTGTGAAACAGGCAGCTGTGTCAGAAAGAGCTGAAGCATGAAAGTTCAGTGTTATTGCTGAAACAGCTCAGGTGTCTCTGAACTACCCCATGTTGTCTCCAGCCTAATGCTACACTTCTTGAGCAAGACTGCATGCTATGCTGTCAGCAATTCAGTCGCTGCTGTTCTATTGTAAGTGCTTTAGAACAGAGCCTGACCCTTAACACCCTCTGAAAGACTCAAACAGTGAAGAAACTGAGCAAGACTCTTCCCCTGCTTCTCCTTAACTGGCTGTGGCTGAGCACACTGACCACTTGGTTTTGATGCCCTTCTGGGTGCACCGACACAGAAACTGTCAGATTTTCTCCAGGTCCCGACCAGGACTCTGCCCGAGGCCGACAACTAGCTGCTGTGGTGAGAAGAATCCAATTTCTTCAGCTGCTCTTGAGCAGAGATGGCGTCAGAACCATCAGGCCATCTACCCCATAGCCAGCAACAAGGACGGCCTAGGATTTGGTGCAAATTCACACATAAACAATTGAGATAATTCACCCTGATTTAAGTTTTAATTCACATTATTTCTGTGCAGAACCACATTGAAGGCCTAGAAACCATACTTCAACCAGAAAAAGGCTACTTACTGAACGATATGAACAGCACAATATGCCAGTGCCTGCCAAGGGTCTCTCTCGAAGATTGCTTATGATTATAAAGGTAAATTATTTGCTTGTATAAAATAATAATTAGAAAAAGTAAAGGTCATTCATCCAGATACAAACCTGGCTGCAAAAAATCATCAGCATACAGAGTTAGCAGGCATATTCATTGCTTTATAAACAGCAGGCCGGGATAACATTATATAGTTTGCAATCTGTATTTGTTCTATGTGAATCATAGCTTTGCATAATTTTATCACATTCCTGCCAGGCAAAAGCAAACATTAAAAGAAATATTAGAAGCCAGCCAGTTAAATATCCTAGAAGAAGAAAAAATCCTGCAACTATCTCCATTTTAATGACTGATGAGCATTATTTCATCTGTGTGATTTGGTAGCTTGTGTGTATATTTTTGCAGAATCACTTTAAAATAATTTCTAATATGTGATTAGTTTATTTTGATTGGTCTAATATTGTTACATTGTACTAAAGCACTGATACAATTGCTTGGACTTTTTATATATCACATGATTGATTAGGTGCAGATAAAGTATTACTTCAAGAGACCTGACCTTCAGTGAATCATCTGAGATGAAGAGAATTTAAATGCTGTATTACTTGCACTCAGCACCAGAAAATGTTACAGAAAAAAAGAAAAAAAAAACACTTACTGAAAATTTCTGCTATGATTAAGAACATTTTCCAGTAACATTCTTCCTCTCCATTTCCCCTGCTGGAAACATTCCTCATCCCTAAACTCTGCTGCAAGAGCACGTGTGCGCTACGAAAGCCGCGCGGCACATCCCCAGCTGGCAGAGAAGCGCCTTCTACACCTTTCCCTTTCTCCTACAGCCCAGGAGCTCCTTCCAGGAACGTGGGGACCCACGGCTGCTGGAAGGGCTCGCTCTTCTCTCCTCCGGGCTGGCAGCGAGGCTTCAGCCCAAAGCACCCCCGTGCGCCGTGGCTTCCAAGGGAAGCCCTTCAATGCATTGGAGACACCGCAGTCAGGGGGGAGCTCCGTGGTTGGAGGAGAAGCCTGGCTTTCTTCGCCGTCTCACGGTCCGTGAGGCTCATCTCCCCCGTCTCAACACCCAAAGGACAGCGTGGGAGAAGGAATTAGCGAGTTGCAGTCGCAGTTTAGTCAACTCCGCAGGTTCCTTTTGCCACTAGCTCTCTCCCACATACTGAAAAATCCCAAACTCCCACTCAAGCCTCTATCTAAAGGCTCAGCAATATCCATGAGAGAGAAACTGGGCGCAGAGATGGCAGCAGGAAGCTTAGGCATATTTCCTCCCACCCACTGTTTTGCTCTAAATATACAGGAATTTAAGCCTGTCCCCAGTAAAAAAGTATTCATCCCAGGAAACGGCTACTCAACTCTCTCCCAGCGTAATCCTTGTTACGCCTTCCTTTAAAAAGAAAAAACTAAAAGGAAAGAAAGCACTACGTAGAGCTAACCACTTGGCAAAAGTAGTTCGCTACTTTAAAGAGTTTTTCTCTGAACCATTTACCTTAAAGCATGTCAGAGCCAGCATCAAAGGCAGCCGTGGCATTGGCGGAGCACACGCTGTCACTTTCTGTGATTGAAAGGACGGTATGTTTTCAAACAACTATACCTGTGTGAAGTGTCATCTGATCCGACTGCTCAATCCCGATTAAAGGGGAAAAAAAGGGGAGAAAGAAATGGGCTGTTCCATTCAGAGGTGAGACTACACTGATGACATTGTCCAGGAGTAATCTGATGGAGACAGGATAACCACGGCAGCCACAAGTGACTAGCTTAGTGACAGGGTGCATCTCGGAGTCATGGCCATATTGAACATGCAGTTTGGGCAAGGATGCACACCAAGGAGAGGTGATTTAGAAGTTGCATCTAGCAACAAGCAAGATGTGCCAGGAGGATTTGTGTTCTGCAGATTGTCTTCCCCTTCCCACAGAATGCTCCAAAAATTCAAGATTCAGCACTATCAGAGGAGCCTGAATCAAAAAGGAAATGGCGTTCTACAGAGCAGCTTTCAAAACTGTCCTTGGCCTTCAGGAGAACCCTACTAAATCCCAGCAAAAAAAAAAATCAAACTCAAAAGAAGAAAACGGGAAGTCATGGAAGCTGTTGCTTATGACATTTAAATTGATACAAGTAAAAAAATACAATATATACAGCAAGGAATAATTTAGGGTTGGCAGGGGGGGAGAACTAAAATATTAGATGAGCTATCTTTCTGTTTATGATTTACCCTAAGGCTGTTACTACTTCTACCAGTCAGGGCCGAAGTACTGATCACTGCACAAAGTCACTTAAAAGTAACACCAGACTCTTAGTAGCGCCACGAAAACAGTGTTCTGCCTATGTGTGATAAGAAGGCATTTAAATTTGCTCATTTACACAAGTTCATCTGTTTGGGACCTAACCAGGAAATGTATGGCATCTTGATAATTCATCACGTTAAGGAGAGTGTGACTCCAGCAGACTTTGTTCTATTGCACTGCATGTTATCTCCCTGTGCATTCCCAGGGCTACGCTATAGAAGATTGCAAGGTGACAGAATATGTTCATACAGCCTCTAAGTGCTACTTTGCAGGATGCATTGTAGTCTGGTACCCCGAGGCACTAAAGTGTTTAATGATGTTGCTGTATGTCGTTGGTTAGTATTCTCTAGGTTGATCTTATAGAAAAGTATTCTACATTATAAATTGAGAAGCTAAGTTAATATTAGTGTAGAGAAACTGCTAGAAGAGGTTGCTCTTGCAGGTCTCTACGCAGGTGGGCACAGCTTCAAAGTTTACCAGAAGCCCTCTGGCCAGCCATCAAGTCTGTAATCCTTAAAACGACCTGGCCCTGCTGCTGCCCAGTCCAGACAGGCAAGACTGGAAGAGCATCTTGTCTCCTGATGTTTGCCTTCTGCTCTTACCTGTAGCCACATACAAATGGACAAAAGAAAGCTTAGCTATCTTTTTTTTATTAATTTGCTTTCCAGGGCCCTCATGTAAGTGAGATTTCAGACATCATAACTATTCAGTTAACCAGCATTTTTATTAACTATCTATTAATGTCTATTATTGCCATGTTCTCTAATGGCCACAGTAATTTCCTTGCTTCCAGCTATTATTTGTCTTGTACTTCTCTCCGTGTGCACGCGTGTGTGAGTTAGAGAGACCGGGGGGGGAGGGAGAGGGGGAGAGGGAAAGGGAAGGAGGGAGGAAGAAGGCGGCTGGAAAGTGGGGGTCACAAGAAAAGTGGAAATGGAGCTGCAGAATTACAGGCACAGCTCACAGTGACACCTAGAGTCAATCCTGCCTAGTTCTTTCCCATTGCAAGTCCTTGTTCTCCCACTCTGTCTCTCTTGCCCCCCATCTCTCTCAAAAAGCTTTGTTCATAGCTTTAACTGATGTTTCTGTGCTTAGGCTCTACCTCTGCCTTATTTTAAAATAAAAACATAAAAAAAAAATTAAAAAACACACACACAAAACCAGACATTCCACTTCAGCAAAAATGCCACAGCTGTTTTCAATAAGGCTAGAAAAATCTGGAGAGATTGCCAGCACAAACCACTTTCTTAAAACAAAACGGGACATTCTGAAGATTTGGAGAAGAAACATGGGAACTCGGCATTGAGATAACCCCGAAGCAGACAAAAGTTTTTTACTTTCCCCATAAAAAATCCTCTGGATTTAGCCGCGTGCAGAGGCTTTTACAAGCACCACCTGCAGGCGCTACGCAGGCCCGCTGAGAGCTGCGCCCAGGGCACGTCCCGCGTCCTCACCTCTGCTCTCCTTCCTCCTGGCGCCGGTGACCCTATCGGGGACGCATGTGAAGTAGGTTATGTGGATAATCTCTCTTGATTCTGCTATTTTCCATTTTCAAGTTCAGCTTCCAAACTAACCATTCCTTAAATATTTGTGTGCAGATGTACATGATGCCAAATCCTTGCATGGCAGCAAGAAGCCCAGAAATAAACCTGCTGGGAATATTCTCGATTGTGATGGAGAAAAAAAATTGAAACAGTGATGCTCAAGATATTATTCACAGCTAAAAGAGTACAATCAAATATAAACATGAGTGACAGCAAGTAATTCGATCAACTATTCTGACCACTGAGATGTTATTCAGGCCTTGGTTTCTAAGAAAGGCAGTGTCTTTTGTCCCTTTGACTTTGAGTATGTCTGATTAAATGAAAGAAATTCATCTAATTAAGATATCCAGAGTACCATATTCAGCTTTTTGTGATTTATTGCAGAATTTTAAAAGTTAACTTTGTTTTACTGTGACTTTTATATATTAAAATTCAGGACCATCCACACAGACTTTATCCATGCATATTTCAAACTCTGGAAGAGCTCAAGTTTGAATTAGTGCTGATGTGTGGACATTGTTCATCATTAACACACTGCATGTGTGCCCAGAAGAAAGGTCGAGGGATCCTGAAATATAAAAAATGCCCAATTGACACCTGCTACAGAAAAACGATGCTGTGCCAAGCCAAGTTTAGATATCTGTTTGTGAAATGGGTGCCTGATAGAAAGAGGAGGTGGATGAGAGGGCAAGTTTATGTAAGGCACTTGCCATCATCTGGCTGGTCCATTTTTTGAAAGCTGTACCAAGCAGTACGGCTATAACTTGAAGAGGACAAAACATTGGGTGCAATGTTGAAGAATAAAAAGGTAACGGAATACCCAGAACCTGCGACTGTGTAAAACGTCACTTTGCATGAATAGTGTGAACATAACTTTAACTCCACAACAAAGGGAAGTGAATACAAATCTTAGTAGAAAACGTGAGTTTTTTTCAAATCTACATATTTTCCCTATAAATTAGTGATAATTAAATGAACCCAACGTTTGAGTTGAATGAAATCTCAGTGAAACTCACATGGTAAGTTAATTTTCCTAAGAATCGCTTACAATATGTCTAGCCTCAGCCCCAAAATCTGCAAGTTGAGCTCTCTAGACCTATTTGTCTTTAATTACATGCTGTTATTCCATCAAGTGGCATTTAAGGTCTTACTAGCTAGTTGGTGTGAGGAGGAGAAGCTCATGCTAACAGACATTGTTCAGTGCGAGCTTGCTTTTCTAAATAACCTTTATAAAAGACCTGGTTCCCTGAATCACAGATACAAGAACAGGCCGTTTCCTGCTCAGCAGTTCAGGCACTCCAAAAGAGCTCTGTACCTCTGCTTCCTCCCGGCCATACCTACAATTGCCCTCCTCTCCTCCCTTCCTGCGTCTCGGGCACAGACACGTACAGCTGCCAACAGCTGGTGCCTCGGCTGCTGCACTTGCAGCCTGCTTCCGAGAGCGCTCGGAGCGCCGCAGGCGGGCTCCGCTTGCCTGTGTAAGCAGCAAGGTGGGGCAGAGCTCCGTGCCCTCGCTGAACCTCAGCATCAGTTTGGAGCCTCTGTCCTCAGCCACGCCGACTGCACCTTCTCTAGGGACCCCCGAACAGGTCGTACCCAAAGGGCGCTTCTGTTTCAGAAGATGTGACTTCAAGCAAACTTTCCAGAGTAATCAGGTAATACATCTCACGGCATCAACAAACTTTAATTTTCTGTTCAGATTCATAGCAACTCCGTTTCCAGTCTTCTTTCAAATGCTTCCCTATCTTCCACCTCCAAATAGTTCCCTCGATGATCACATGTCCAAAATAAATCCAAGGAAGCACCTAGGGACCTGTACCCTCAGAGCTGTCTGTAACAAGGGACAGAACCATTCTGGACTGGACACAGAAAGGACGGTGTTGAGGGCTATGGAGATCCTAGAGTTTGAAAAATGCATATGTTTACTATGTTACATGCCATCACAAAGTCCTGCTGGGCACTCCGAGACCATTCACAGGTGCTGAATGAGGATCTGAGTACTTGGGTTTATCTCACAGACTATAACAAAGTGCCATTAGCAGATTATTTTCACTTCTTGTATTACATCTCTAGCAGACAAACAAGTAGGGCTCTAGAACTGTCTCTCTTCCATATCAACTTCATGTTCATAAGTTTTAAACACTTGCAGTTAACATTTCTAGCTTGGGAAGCTCGTTGAAACATCTTTCCCATTTTTGTGCAACAGTGAAATGTCAAGAAAGGTGGAGCATCAAACATTATCCCCCAACCCCTAACCCTGCTATAAGGGGGTACAGTTCAACTGGACATCCTTTGGGTTTTGACCAATTAAAGCGTAAACCTGCAGGAACTCAAAACTTCAAAACTGGCAGATGTGGGATCTGGGGCGAGCATGCTGTTCAGGTGAACACTCTGACCACAGGTTTACTTCTTTCCCTTTGAAGTAGGCTGTCATCCATTTGGATAGAAAATGAAGTGTGAAATATAGAGGCTTTACAACATGTAATGACTGCAACAATTTAGTTAAAGCTGACTTTCAGAAGGCAAGAGCTGAGTTTCAAATTAAATTCCTTATCAGTGGCCACCATGACAGAGCGTGTATTTAGGAAATTATTTACTCCAACATGACATAATTAATTGTACTATGTTCTATAGCCTCTGCGTGGCATTCTAGGCACCGGACAAATAACATATAAAGTTGGAACTCAAACCGTGCGGAAGCCTATCAATTCATGTATGTTGCTCTGGGCATTCACTTAGCAGGTTTCTGATGAGAGAATGACTGATTTTTTTTTTTTTAAGTCTGTTTCCTCCCAAAATAAGACAATATTATCGTAATATCCATGGCACTTTGACATCTTTGCTAAAGAAATAATGAATCGTGTGCATGTACGTGTATACTTCTGGAAGGAGCTCCTGGGCTGTAGGAGAAAGGGAAAGGTGTAGGAGGCGCTTCTCTGCCTGGCAGCGGCTGGGCAGCCTCCCTGCGGGAGCAGATGCCCCTCGCCACGCTGCTCTGCAGGTCCCAGAGGGTCCCCCAGGACTTCGCTCTCGGGGGAGAACCGTACAACACGATGCTCCTGTTACACCCAGGCAGGCGCAGAAAGCTTCGTGGCGGAAAGGAGGAGTGCTCGACAGCAATTGCCAGGTGCAGGTCACCCACATCAGAACATTACCAGGATGCTGAAGCCCAATGTCTAAAAAAGCAGTTATTTAGTACTGGCGAAGAAAGAAGTTTCTTTCTCTCTTGCCACCCATCTAAAAGATTAATCAGATCAATCATGGCACATTTCTTTACAGAATTCTATGACTTAAGTGCTACAGACATTAGCAACATTTCAATCTCCTGTCTCTGATCCTGAAAACATCATCTGTTAGGGTTTTTGGCAACATTAGAAGGAAAACCAAGCTGCTTAAAAAAAGAAGGAACATTTCAGGAGATATCAGTGTCAATCTTTTCATTTGCTCTCCCTACCTCTCTGCAAAAATTTACATAGAGTCAAAAATATGGAAAACTGGCATGGTTTGTGGCACTTTATAAAACCTCATTCAAAACTAAAATGCAAGCAGGGAAAGAAGGTTACTGAGCACCGCAGTGATAAACAGATCTCCTGCTTGCACCGAAGATATGTGAAGAAGCTACATGTCAAACCATTACTGCACTACCACAGAATACCCATATGGGATTAAAGTTGAGAAAAAAAGCCATGATTTTACTGAAAAGTGCAAAGACAGTGGCCTTGCACTACTGTCAGCACTAGTGGTTCTGAAGAAAAGCTCTTCAAATTCAGATTATTTCTCATTCACATTTGCCATTACTGGAATTTTTCCTACAAGGTCCAATTAAGAAAAATATTTCTTCTCTACGAGGCAAATTTATCAAAATTCAAATAAACTCTTTGGTGCATTTTCTGCATAAACTGATCATGAATAAACATAATCCTGTTGCTCTGAGAACAGATGCCACCCTGTAACTCCCTGCCCCCGACAGCTCTGCTCCCGTCATGAAGGAGAAGGAAATTGTTCGGCCAAGTTTACAGAATGAACCATAAATCATAGACATCGTTGCCAAAGCAAACTCATGTTTCTTTTATGAAACAATTGCTCCTAAAAGAATTTATATTCATCTTTATATATATATATATATGCATTTTTTTTTTTATATAAAATACACAAGGAAAGGAGAACATACTGTTCTGTTTCTCCTTTAGAAGTGCTTGATATTTTTCAGTTCTGGTTGAGAAAGCAAACATTTGCATTTTCACGTGGCTTTCTGAAGCTGGTTGCATGGACCAGGATGCAGTGTTTTGAGGGACCTGAAGTACATTAAAATTGCTTTGGAATATTTGAGTCACCATTATTCAAAAAAGTACAATTTGAAACTAGAAAACCTCAGGGATTTTTCTTCAAGTCAGATGTTGGAAATACGAATGAAGAAAGACTCGTGCATCTTCGTGTACATGCTAAATTTCAGAGCTGGATGCTTTCTCAGGAGTTTTTAAAAAAATCCTCCAACCTCTACGAAGAGCATAAAGAGAGCCCAGCTGTGGCAGAAGTACACGTGCAGCCGTGCTCTCTGACAGGCCGGGGCCCCCCTCTCTTCCCACGGGACATACCAGCTTTCGGAGAAAGACGCGACCCAAAAGGACCGTCGTGAGCCAGCGCCGCCCGCAGAGAGGCGCAGCGGGACGCGGGCAGCTCCGCCGAGCGCGGGGCCACCGCGGGGCAGAGGAGGCTCCACGCTTGGCTGCGTTGCTCCAGCACGTCTGCTCGGAGCACCAGCGCTGGGGAAGATGGCACGCCGGCCTCGGGCTCCAGGTAGAGGAACAGGATACGCGTCCGAAGCGGTGGTGAGCAGGGACGCTTGTGGCAGTGAGGGCTGACCTCCCTGCCCGCTCCCCGCTCTGTCCCGCGCAGTGCTCAAGATTAAGGTTCTTCCCCAGCCGTGATAACTTCAAAGTTCTTCGTCACATCGCATCTGTTCTGAACCTTGCTCCGCTCCCCTCTAACCAGTTCCGGTACTTTCCTGCTTCAACATGCTCCTGGCCCTCTTCTTCCTCCTCTTGTCCCTTCATTTTTATGTGACGGACAAATCACAGTCCAGAACAAGAGCCCCAGCACGCTAAGTTCTGTGCCAACATCTTGAAAAAGCCATCCCCGTTGTGAACAGTGCAACACTTCTGCTTGGTTGTCCTTACCCTTTTTATCCTCTGCAGCTACCTGCCACCTCCCACTCAGGAGGATTAAAATCCCTACCACCACAAGAGCACTCCGCAGTTCCATCAGGTATCACATCCAAGCGCCTTGTGGCAGTCCGTGTCCTTTCCACGGAGCAGCACAATTTATGACAGTGACAACACAAGAGCCCAATGCCAAAGATCTGAGATCACTTCTATTTTGCTTTGTACTTGCTTAACACACCCCAAATGGAAGGCACTATTTATTACACATTTTTGCTTAATTGATGTTTTCAGATGAGACAATGGCCACTGCAAATGATAACTTTTGGCAGGAAAAAGTCACATTATTTTCTGATAACACTGGATATAATGTGTGCCACTCAGAGGATGAGCAATTTCTGCCATTCCGAGTTTTTCATCTGCTTGCTTGTCATACCAAGTGTATGCATTACCTAATTAAATAACTCACGGCCCCATAAATCGCTAAGCATATGTACGGTACACACTCAGTGATCCGCAAACCATGTTACAATCCACTACTTTAAAGCTTTTTGCAAAGTTAAAAACCAACAACAGACAAAACAAAACCACAAAAGCTGTGTTCACCAAACACTGTGCCAGTGACCTTTCTCTCTAGTTTCCATGGCGTGTTTGTTCAGTTAACTGCTCAAAACATTTTTAATGCTATATTCAACCCCTGCAAAGTCAAACCAACGCATGACAATCCATCAAAATCAGACAGATAACAGAAGGCACTTTCTGATTCCAGAATTATCGTTGTCTGATTCTAAATGACAAGAAATGAAACAAAAAGAGCACAGAGCTTGATTTTCCAAAGCAAAATTAAGCCCAAAGAATTATAAGAGAAAAATATTTTAGACTGAGATCCTACAGAAATGATATGAAATTTAACAGGATGAGAATGTATGCAACAAGACGGCTGCATTGCCATACATACAAACTTTGTTCGAATAAAAGGTTTCTAATAGCATGGATAACTGAAGACGCTGCAAAACAGAAATTATGATTCTGACAACTAAAGCAAGGATGTGATTAGGCCATTAGGTCTAAATGCAAACTCTTTCCCCAGCGTCCATCTCAAATCTAAAGATTAAGTATGTAGTGATGAAATGTTTCAATTATCTCCATTCATAGCACCTATTACTAATTAAAATGTACAACTCAGAAAAAAAAATCAAGTTGTTATACAGCTGGCTTCACGTAAAAGGCTTTGTTAGCACTGTTAGACAGCGTAAGTTTTTAGTAAAAAATGCAACCTAAAATAGCTACTGACCAGTTAAAAAGAAGAAATGCTCCGAGTTCTTTGAAATGAGTGAAATAGAAGTACTGCTATGTAGAAACATCACCGCTGTAGCATTTTGCTAACTCAAACAGGTAAACAGGATGACAACACGCTTGCTTTTCTCTCTCCCTTTCCCCTCCAAGCTCCAGACTGGCATTTAGGTGAGCTGTCTTGTGGAGGGGACAATGCCATCCCAGGCTCTTCAGAAGCTTCTGCCTCCCAGCTCTCCCAGTCTGATTCTTATCTCCCGGTGACAGTGGAAAATGAAAGATCACACTCACTTGTGGCCCCAAGAGTAGCAAACAAGTCCACGGAAAGCTCCGAAAAAACCCTGGCAGAGACGTTGAACCATATTCTGTCTCCAGCAAAGAGGAATTGGTGGTGGGTAAAGCAGTAAGAAGAGTCCCAGCTGCTAGTGGCTAGACACCTGGGGCACTCTGAACAAACCAGATACCCTGGACCCAACCAGGAATCTAACTCAGCAGGACTGGGCATGATCTCCTTGCCAGGTATGTGAAAACACGTAGTTTGTCACTGTGATCCTCTGGCACCTGGACCCAACGTTAAGAGGTGACACACTGGGGGAATCCAGCAGAGCACTTCCCTTTCAATGCGAGGGTCAGGTCGCGTTCACAAAAAGCTGTTGGAAAAGCAACAGAATGTGGGAGAAAATGTTCTTTAAAAATAGATGTAAGCCCAGGGAGCAATTGCGATTTCACCATTTGCTTCTTGATGGGTGAACATTTCAAGATTAAAAGTACCTAAAGATACTTGATTCTGCACAATTGTGCTGCAATCCTCACGAGGACTTGACGCATATGCAGACGTTCTCCAGTTTAAGTTAGGTTGGAAAATGTACAGTACAAGAACCCGTTCTCTGACTTCTGACCTGTCTTTTGTGATTCGAGCTGGAAAAAGGAGTTGTGGGGGAAGCAAGTTTGCGATGTGTTACCTTCCAAACCATTTCCCTATAACTTTAGAAGAAATTGTTAGGTTCCACCCCCCCTCAGCGATCAGCCACTAACCCAACAGATCGCTTGTCATGCTAGACGTGTCAGCTCCCGGCCACCCAGCCACCACCTTCTCACTTGCCTTCTTCTCTAACCCGATGGCAAAGGGCAAGCAGCCCCTCTCCAGCACCATGGGAATTTCACACGTTTGTCTGACCTCTGCCTTACAGCACTTCCCACGGCATCTTCCCTCTGCCAACAGCAGCGACATTCAAGCTCCTCTGCTTGGTTCTCCTCCTTCCTCTCCCCCTCCACACCTCCCTCCAGGATCTTGCTCTGCTACGAGAGCTATGAAGAATCATCCGGTTGTTACTGGGTCAGCACACTGGGGAATGGGGAACAGTGGGACTCGCTGATTTGTCTAGTTGTAGACACACTAAGGTTTTATTTGTAATTCTTTCCTTCAGCCAGAAGGCCTTACCCTGGAAATGCACATGCAGAGCAATAGAACAAGCGCAGTTCACGCACGAGCACCTTCTAACACACCTAAGTGACACCAGAGTAAGCAACAATAAGCACAAGGAACTGTGTCCGATTCTCACATTTGTTCCTAATGATAGACAAAACTTTTGTTTCCAAAAATCCCTGCTCTCCCTACTACTTTTGAGCTGCAGCAGTTATCCAAAGTAATAAAGGAAAACACATCACGATAACGAGCCTGTAAATATTTCACCAGCTACACCCAGAGCTTATCCCGCTGCACACTTTCAGCCTTAAAACTCCTCCTAAAATTCTGTAACCAGAAAGGCGCTCTTCCAAATTGCAGCCAGAAACCAGCCGCCCCAAGCCACACACACCCGTGTCATCACGGAGGATCACCGCGGTGCCTGGATGCCTTTCAGACAACGCAGCTCTAACCCGCCCCACGGAGAGCCCCGCGCCCCTGCCGGCTCTCAGGCAGCCACAGAAGCACCCTGCGAGGGCGGCCAGGATGCTGAGCGTGGGGCCAAGCAGCCCTCGCGGCCGGAAAAGCCTACGGGATTTGAAGAGCGACACCACGAAGCGGGGGCTGTCGTAGGTCTGGCTCCCACAAAAAGCCTTCCGAGATCCGCGTCGTTTAACAGAGAAGGGCAGCCTCTCAGCACCACGGTTTTATCCTGTCCCGCGGGGCTCTGCGAGCGCTGCTTTAACTTGCAAGCGCCGAACCTTCCGCGGAAAGTAAAGCACGGGAGAAGCACGCTTTTAGTTGCTTACCAGCTCCTTAAAGCCACACTTCAATGCACTTCTAGCCCAGAAACTGTATGACCTGCTACAAGTAAGCTTCTGCACATCAGTTACATTGAAAAAACACTAAAATCCAGTTTTATCCCAATTTCATAACAGCCATTTGAATTCCTGAAATTTCAGCCAAAGATTCAAGTAAAATCATCACAAAACAAAAAAGAAATCCCCAAACAGATGGAAAAAACACATTTGCTGCTTGATCCATAGGCAGCATGTATCCTGCAACTCTGATGACGCTTTGCAAGTCCAAGCACATTGCGCACAGCTCCTGCAGAGCTGCTTCATCCTTGCATACACTTGTAAAGAAATGGATGAGGCAATCCTAAACTACTTTCTGGGAGCATGGATCAAATTTACTTGTTCTGATCCTCCACAACTTGTAGCCAATGAAACTCACGCCTCCGCTACAGCACAGAACTAGTCTGCTGGGCGCTTCCCAGCGATAAATGTTTTAGAAGGTCATTAAGAAAAAAACAATGGCATATTTTAATTTTTAATAAATATGCAAAATGGTTAGACAACACTATTTCTAATTTCTGAATAAAATTGCAAAATGGAAATACTAGACCTCAGGCCTTCAACACCAATGGTTATAATATATGTAATTTCTGAAAATATTATTTTGCAGCGAGTTTTCTTTCCTTTCTTTTCTTTTGAAGGAAAAAAGTCTAAATGGATACTGTGAAAAAAAAATCAAAATAGTCTTTTGTAAACTTCCTGAAATAGAAATGTCTTTTCTCCTGTAAACAAACTCCAAAACGTCACGTTAAGGTACAGAAGATATCCCTACCTGGCTGGTGGTTTGGTAACCACATGGAACTATTACATTCTTGCCAGTCCACAAACGTGTTACTGAGGATTTTCAGAGACAATGTAAGAAATGAACGTGGCTTGGTTGTCCATGCCCAGATTTTCACAAATATTTAAATTTGCAAAACTGCTAATGTTTTGGCTTATCTTTTAAAATTAGAGAAAGAAAAGAAACAGTTATTTAATTATTTAGCAGCAAAAGAAGCTGTGGGTAACAAAATACATTTACCCTCCAATGTAACGTGTGTTCTCTGACAACGCAGGCTATCACAGTCACGTTTTCAGGGACTAGTACATTTAGAGGGGTTCAGATTGTGCGAAAAGTAAGATGTATGTTAAAACAACATTTTAAAAAATATCATAATGTTTAGCTAAGTCCAGTTCTAACATTTGNGCATCTAACTAAAAAACAGATGCTCCATACTTCTGCGTAACTGTATCATCTTTTGATATTCAAATTTATTCTCATGGTTTCTTCCCAAGATTTTCAAGTTCTGTAAGTTTTCGATTTTTTACTGCCAAAAGCCCATGAAACTAGAGGTCAGAAATGACATTACTGAGCACAAACGTTTGTGGGATTAATCTTCAGGAAACAATTATTCACTTTCACAAAACCAGCAGACATTTGTTAGAAAGAAAATAAGCTTTTACCAATGAAAAATTTCCAACTGGCATAGCAGAAAACATGGCAAAAGATAAGCTAAACTAACTGCTTTGCTTTTTTGCAAAATCTAGATAAACACAACTCGACACAAATTTATCTTGTAGGATCTGCGACTCTCAATTGCAATGCAGCACAAGAAACCTCCTGGTAATTGTCAGCTCGAGAAGCTTCAGCACGTTATGTACAAACACGCCGAGGTCGCATTTACAGCTGACGTAAACCAGCACAAATGTAAAACCCCAGTATATCGAATCCGGTGCGTACATAAAACACAAAATAGATGTGCCAATGTACAGTGTCTGAAATCCATTCCTTGAACTTCACATACATCCCACGAGACACGGCTTATACCCCATTTTTGCACAACGGCACCAGACTCCCTACTCGACTAGGGCAGCGGGCAGGGGCGAGGGCCGGCAGCACCACGCGGTGCCGGAGCTGAGCTGGCTGCCGCCCGGCTCTCAGCCCTTGGCACGTGCTGAATTCAGCCCTCGCCAGCCCCTACCCAAACCACGCTGTGCTCTCCCTCAGTACTGCACTAACGTGCTGTTTTTAAAGGCTTCTTCCATGCTGTACAGGTCTTGGCTGCTGTAAATGCCACTGTACGGAACCGTACCAGATCTTCTCCTTCCACAAGGATTAACCATGAGAAGCACGTGGCCTAATTCTGCAGAGAAACGCCAGCTCAAGCAGCAGTAAACACTTCCATTCAGATGTGGGCTAGTGCCAGTGTGACCGCCGGACAGGCGCGACGTGCGCCGGGAGAGCTCGGCTGTGTCACCAACACAGAATGGGGCAGGACCCGAATTCCTGGAAGTTCTCGCAGCTTTGGAAAAGCTTTCCCCCAGAAGCCACACGACAAACAACTAAACGCCAAACTGCCACTCTCTGTGAAGAAGGGAAAGGCAAGCTTGTATCACCATTTCTCTTGATTTTTAATATCCCACATCAAAAGAAAATATTTTGGCATATCCATTTTACATATTTCCATTCCTGAAACACAACGTCTGCTTAACACACTATTCATACCCTACTGGGGACAAATTCTACTTTCACAGATACCCACACAACTGTGGTGAAGTCAGTGATTAGAAATGTTAGAAAAAACGGACACACTTCCCAGGATTATTTTCCTGAGCGGCTCCTCCTGTTTCCTCAGCCTCAGCTGCTCCTTTTTTCCGCTGCCTCTTACGTAAGTCTTTGTCCCAGCTTAGATGCCATCCGCTGCATTTGAGGTGTTTGTTACCTGTGGTGTAAGGCATCACCTGGCTTTGCTTACATCTAGCGGCCTTTATGAACTCCTGCTCGCTCGCCTTTCCTTCCGCTCACTTGGATTTTGGACGCAGCGTGCTGAAGTTTGGCCGGATCCACAGTAGGTGAATCCTCGCGCTTACCGTTCCGTGCCTATGACTGTACGATGGTACTTTGCCTTACCTCAGGTAACAACCCTACTAAATGTGTTTCATTTTTTATTAAACTTGGGCTTTTTTAATGAAATATAAAACATTGATATTCCTATTACATCCCACAAGGGAAAAGAAACACCATTTGCTATAATCAGGGGAAATGTTTTATTGCCTCAGACATGCATTTATCTCCCTCACAAACAGAAGTCATAAAAAGAACATACAACTGCTTAAATGTTACTTGATGTACCTTAGGTCCCAATTGGTTTGCTTTAGGTCCTGCAGTGTCTCGTGGAATTAAATCCAGGCATGAACACAGGTTAATGCTGCTCCTTTCCTTTCAGCAGAGCTCTGTCGGTCTGGCCCACACCCCAAGAGCTTTCACTTCAGACTAACCTGCGAGCAGCTCTGTGGGTCTCTCCTTTACTTCTCCTTCCCAACGCTCCACCGATTCACCGCTGACTAATTAATTATAAACCTCTGTTCTTAAAGCTCTTATATAAATCTCTGTCCTTGTTGCCTTCCCGCGGATCTATTCAGTGATCACACTCTTACTTAAATCATATAAGAAAGACTGGTCTGTCCCTTTTATCTGAAAGGCTGTTAAGGAGGCCCAAATTCTAAAGCTTTTTGTAATGAACCGTTCTTTCTTGAAGACAGTTTACCATCAAGCATCCTTCCAGGTCTCACGAAGGGCTACACTGCACAAACCTAGCTGGCAGTTGTCAGAAGAGAAGGCGAGTCCTTTCGCGAATGGAAAGAAGAATAGACTCGTCTTTCCGCTTCTGTCCTTTCTCCGTCGTACTATCAAGGCACAACTGGAGCTCCTACAGCAATAGGTATTTTTCTTTGCTAAGATCCATTGTTGGAAGCTCACTGGTATTCTGAGTTCCTAATTCTAAACCCACTTCCCTCTTTTTTAAAGCCTGCATGTTATTTGTGCCTAAAGGACCTTCTTTGTCAAGGCTGCCATTTTCAGAAACTTGATTCCACTTTCTTCCAGGGCCTTCCATCTTCCTCTCCTCCTCCCCACAGCAATGCTCTCTTAAAAAACTCTCTCACGTGTGCTGCTATTCAAAAATAAAATCAGGTATTTGATCTTTTCTGTCAAGATTTCCATCTTATTTTCTCTTTCCCCTTATTCTGCCACACGTTCCACCGCACGTCATACGGTTAGCTGAACAGCCACTGTTTAACAGCACATATCGAAAATACCAGAACAAATAAACATATTCAACACAATGTTTCACTCTGAGATTTGACATGAAACATGAGCAATTTGTGAAACAGTATTTCCAAGCTTTTCAAATCTAACTTGAAATTCCATACTGAAAAAGATGGGCCAAAATCAGAATGACAGAGCTAAAAAATTCTGAACTTAAAATTTAAAAAAGTTCTTCTACAATAGCCATTGTTTATCAGTCATGAAACGTGGGTTTTCAAGTCTCAGATTTTAATTCTGTCCTCTGTGCCAAAGACTGCTTTTTAGAGACTTAAACATAGATACTGTGACTTGTCCCCTTGAAGCTAAAGGTTCATGTCCCCTTCAGGTAAAATACACGCTGTCCAGAATTTTTCATGCTCAAGGTCTGTGACTCAAACTCTCCTACAGCTCAGCTACTATCCAGGCTTGAACAATATAAGCTCTAGCTCATGAAGAGCTGTTCCAGTAAGTGTGATTGATGGACAACGTAAGACAATTTTCATCTTGATCTCAGAATCCAAGAAAGCAAGTTTGCATGCAAGTATTGCTTGGAATATCTGATGTAATAAATTGATCTTGTCTTAGCTGACAAAAATAAGTGATTTGTGTATCACTACTTTTTAAATGATCTTCCCAAGACATGATGCTTTTTTTTGTTTGTTTGTTTTGGGAGGATTTTTTTAAAGGAGAACTTTACCTGAAATTTTGGAGGGTAGTGAATAATAAATGTACCAGCCTCTGCTCAGACGCACCTGAGCATTCTGGATTTCCAACTGCAAACCCATTCAACAGATTTATGAACTCCCTAATGCACTTTTGTCATTGCTATACCTTCAGGCCCATGACATTTTGGATGCACGGGAATGCCAATTCTGCAAAAATTCACACAGCTTATTCACACAACAATAACAGTTGACATTTTCAGTGGCATGTGATCAGGTTTAACCATGATTTAAGGTTGAAAGTCAGCAAATCATCACACTTCATTCCCTTCTTCTTTTCTTCCCCCTTCCTTGATGTTAGGCTATTTGTGTTTTAATTGTAGATCTGTATTTACAATTTAACTGAAGAATATTAACTTTAGATATCTGGGCATCCCTACTATTCACCAGTAGGCTCCCTAGTAGCTACTAAAGGCTTGTGCGCAGGTTTTGGACCAGATTTCTACTTCTCCAATTCCAAAGAGAATTCCTGAAGGAAATCAGAATGAGACAAGTTCACCAGTCTAAAGAAACAGCTCAGAAAAAGAAAATCGACTCATTCTTTTAATTTTTTAAGCATCACTCATCTCTCTTCAACTGTGTAAGACTTTGCCCTGTAAAAAGCACAGAGGGATGTCCTCTACAAAGTACGTTTTGCCAATCACACTCAGGTGTTTGTAAAATCGAGGTTTTGTAAGATACCTCCATTCATCTGTCGCCATTTTGCCACAATTCCTGTTACAGGGGAGCATTGAGAGCATTTAAGTCACCTACTGGAGTTCTGACACTTCATAAGCATTTAACGTGTCATCTGAACAACACTAAAATGCATTTGCAGAAATATACTAAGAGTTTAAGGCAGTAGTGAAGTAGAAAAGATACAAACAAGTTATTTCGTACCTCTGCCTTTGAAAATTCTACTTCTGGGAAGTACACTAAAAAAAAAAATAGCTAGAGCTTCTATCCCCTGCCCTCCCAATTAGGAGAAGGAACAAGATCTCATGGCTCTATAGCATGCTTTCCGGGCTTGCTACGCACTACCCCCATTAGTTGTTTGCTGGGGGAAATAAAATTAGAAATGTTTTATTATGATTTCCAAATTACTGTGTAACAAATGCTTCAATAATCCTTACAACGCAAAAAAAAAAAAAAAAAAAAAGTCTGTTTTGCTCAACAAGCAACTGACAGCTTTCTAATGCAGTTACATTAAAGTGCTTTCCTGAGTGTGCGAGGCACTTTTTAACTAGCTCCTCGGGGCATTGTTAGATATCATTGCTTACAGCCACTGAGAGAGCCACTGTGCTGTAATAGCGCTTCCCACTTTCTCCTGATCAGTCAAATACAAGAGATGACTTTAAGGACAAGAAAAAGCCTCAGCCAGCCCAGGATCCCAGATACCAGGCTGTCTCTTTACATACAGCGGGGAGCCCAGAGCGAACACAGCCCTCTGGAAAAAGATGGCTTTCAGAGCACTGGAAGGAAGTAAAGAACAGCTTCTACGGGTGCCTCTTCTTAGGTTAGTAATTTGCATGTGCTCGGAGCCATTTTGAAAGGGGAAAATAGTAGTTTCTTATTTTCTGCATAAAGCATATAGAAGTCTACTAAATGAGTAAACTTGAAGTAAATCTCAAAGTCATCTTCACTAAAGGAATGAGCCCATTTAATCTAAACATGAGAAATTAGGAATTAGAGAGGGAACAGAATGTGTATTTTTGAAGTAAAGAGATTACTGAAAATACTTTATTAGATATTTATTTAAGAAGCTAACTGTCATAAATTTTACAGCTCTTCCAAGTCATACTTTGTGGAGATCAGATTCAGAAGGTATTAAGTTACCATCTACAGTAAAAGGCACACAAACTGCTCTTGTTGAATAAATCCTTGATAGCTATCAAAAATTGCATCCAAAGTTCAGAAGCTTCTTTGCAACAAATCGTCTGCTCAGCACTGTCAGCTGTTACTGCCCGGCACGCTGGGAGACTGCTAATAAAGCAAACATGAAGTCGCAACCCGTGGGGCTATCTTCAGGTCAGATGAAACGCTGCTTTCCAGACCCAGATATGACATAAGACTAATCAAACCTAGCCAAAGCATTCTGAAGCTACGTGACTACCAAAGCATTATTTCAGAAAGGAGTTGAAGGGTTAGGTCTCCTTATCCCTCTTTAAGAGATCCTGAAGTTTCCCATCCTGCCCTGTTCCCACCTGCTGGGCAGGGGAGCAGCAGACAAAGCCTGGGCACCCTCTCAGCAAGTGCTTTTTGATAGCCAAGTCTGAAGGCCTCCTACCTGTGGCACAAGGGATGTTGTTGATACTAGTTCTGTCTGCTGGGTTTTGTTCTGTTGTTGTTTTTTCTTTAATTCCTCAAAGTCAGAAGAATCGATCTACACTGGGGCAAAATTACAAAGATGAATGAACTCTTCCTCAACATTCGGCCCTCATAAAAATACAGGACAAGAGAAGATATTCCAGATACCAGCTACAGCAGCGTGTGGTAGCAGAAAAGCAAAATATCATTCAGTTTTGTAGAATAAGACTGAGATGATTACAATGCAATTGAGTTTTCCACAATGGAGATAGATGACCATTTACTTTCTTCATTTATCCACCCACATCTGCACTTTTACATTTCAAGAAGTTGAAACTCTTGCATCATCCCATTTATCTAAGGGATCAAAGGAAGCAGACAACCCACACGGAAAAAAATGTGGCCCTGGGATATATGTTGAGCAGTTTTTCAGTAAATCTTATTTACTTCCTCTGAGTCTTCAATATCTAAAGCTTTTATGTATTCATTATCAGCAACATGTCGAGTAGCATGATAACTTGACAAGGTTCTATTCAAGCAGCTTAGCGGGACATGCAGTACTTACACTGCCTGATAAGAAAACATTCAGAAAGGTCACATCCTCCGTTGTATTCCCTATCTCTCTGGGCAGCAGCAGTTCAGGTTGTTTTGAAAATGAAAGTTTCAAAATATTCCTGGTAAAAAGTGAGCGAAATGCAGTTTGGTTGCATTAGCACACCGGCTATCAGTTACTATTACTGTTTGCAATACTTTCTCAAAACTGGATATTAAAATAAAAATCCTTGCCAAAAAGCTAACCCTGTTGACTAAGGATGATTAGGAAATGAGTGGCTGGTCAGCTCAGCATAACTGTTAGGTCTGGGATGTAATGGTAATATCCCACTGACTCCTGCAATAGGAAAATGGGTCCCACCTTGACCCCGACACCATCTAACTCATGTAGGAAGTCAGACAAAGTTTAGAATAACACAGACCAAAACATGCATCCCGACTGTGGCTGACTTGCCTTATACAGATAGCAAGGAGGATCTCTATTTTGAAAGTCTTGTTATGTTTGAGACCTACAGAGCTTGTTCTGTGCCACTCATTTTGCAGAACAAGGCCAGAAGACAGTAAAGTACCTGGTCAGATTTCACCGAGATCCAGAGATCTTCTACTGCCTGAACAGGTAGCGACTGGGGCCATTCCAGGACAAAGATGACAAGCAGTGTGCCTCAAAACAGGAGGTTTACAAAAAGACACGCTGGAGCCACGTTTGTCACACTTGGTCCCTGCTTAGCTGCAGTTTCTGCGACTCCAAGGGGAGCTGGGCCAGACCAAAGAAATTCTTGCTGTTCAGGTAAACGAACACAGGATGATAGCCCAGCTACCTCTGTTATGTTAACACCACCAGTTAAAAATAAGCTACTCAGACCTATTACTCCCCTTTGGGTGCGTACTCTATATACGATGTATGATATTGTCAGGGATGCATTGTTTGCTGCATAGCCTAAAGCATGTGTGCTTAGTCACAAAATCTTTATATGTAGGCCTACTACAAGTATTAAAAAGTACTTTAAAAGACAATTTCTCTAAGTTGCAGTTCCTAGCAGTGAAAAGCTGCCTGTATTTTCCAACTTGTCATGCTGCTTATTTCATTGAACAAGTTGAGCTGATGAGGTCACCTACATGGTTACCTCCCTCAGCCATTTATTTTATCTCATGCATGCAGAACTCTTCTGAGAGACTTTTACATGCAGAAAAATATAAATGTCATTATTGGATATTATTAGATAAATTGTTACCTTTTGATGATCTTAACTAAGAACAATAGCCTGACCGTCAATCTGGATCACAGCTGGATGCTGCCAGCAAAATGGTGAGATGAATAACAGGAGCAGGGCAAAAACACTATTAGACAAATTACAGAATCATCATTTACATAAACACCTGCTCATACTTAAACCTTTTGAAAGACAATCACTTTATATCTTGGTAGGTACCACAGCTCAGTTTAATGCTCAGATACACGTGTTTTTCCCCCTCGCTCAGAATGCTGCTGGGATCAGAATCAGCAGATTAAGGAGTTGCTGTCAACTGTTGTGCCCGAGGGAGGATTTTTCTTGTGATAAGATGAGGGGCTGCACTTGAAAAAAATGAGAGGAGTAGAGGGGCGAGTACTCATAACTCCCATTTCTTTAATTCCAATTAAAATCAGCCACACCATCGATTCTTGGTGTATTTTTGTTAAGTCTCACTCAACGACAGAAGCCTAATTATTGTTCCTATTGACAACTCCTGTATGTAGAACTAGAGGTGACTCCCTAATTCAGTCAGCAAATGGCAGCAGATTCGGGATGGAGGGTGAAACTCTCAGTGCCCTTAATTTGTGATGTCAAGCCCCCTGTGGCCACCCCCTCTGAGAAGTCAATCAGAGGCAACATCTGGGGTGACGTGGCAAGCTTCTGCAGGCAGGCAGAAGCTGCTTCCCACCAAGGCGCAGCTCCACGCGAGCCGTAACTGCAGACAGTGCCACTGTGCACAGCGGGGCTGAAGGAGCAGGTAGCAGAATTCTCCCAGGTTTTATTGGCAGATAATGATTTTAGTGGATCAGAGGGCAAATTCTATCTCAAGGTGATGTTGATATGCTGTTTATTTTGAAGATAAAAGGAAATGAATCTGACTTTGTCTTTGTACCTGGTTCTCTTTACAGCATCTCAACAGCATGCCTAGGACTTCAGGAATATGTAGATTCTGACTTGGCCTCAAATCTTGTGCTAGGGCTCACTGTTCAGCTTAACACTTAAACTATCTTGCTCTTCAGAAACTGTGGTCTTGTTGTGCCATTTTTTCTTTTAAATAGAAATTACTAATAGCCAATTGAAATCCTTATAGTAAGGGTGCTACAAGGGTAGACGTGGTTCTAATTCAATCATCAATGGCCTCTGCATGTTCCAGTATTCATACTGGGTAAAAGGAAAAAACACAGCAAACCACCCTTCCATTGATAACACATAATTTTATCATTTGCAGAATCTTTGCATGCAACCAAAGACTTACTTTAACCCTTAGGGTCTGAGCAGAAGAAAAAGAGGGGTCAGAGACCAATGTCCTAACTTACAGAGTTAAGATGTTAATTTGGGATTGAACCTGTTAATAAACCATATCAAAGGCAGTTTTAATCACATGAGGAAGTCTAATTAAATTAAAAGGTTTTCACAGGGAGTGTCTTCGACCTGTTTGTTCGAAGTTAAGACTAGTGATTGAAGTCTCACCACAGGGATTCCAGGATGTGAAAGCTTTGGGATTCCCCTCTGGCCACCTTTGATTCTTACTAGATTCCCTGCCTCATGCAAAAACATCACAGAGGGAGATCTCCAACCTCCCAGCCCGAACACATCTTTACCGGGAAGCTGCTCTGCTCCACTGCCTGCTTCACAAAAGCGGCCTGGAGCCAAAGGTGCAGCAGCAGGCGGCTCCAAACACTGCCCCAGAGCGTTTCCCACTTAGAGCAACGACCCTCAACATTCCCTCCCGATCGCAGCTCCTCAGAGAGGCCACAAGGCCAGGCAGGGTTCCTCACCCCCCTGCCGCTCCCTGCCATCTAGACCGCTGCCACTCTTGCTGCGCGGCTCAGCCCCCCCAGCACGTGCCCGGAACCTTTACGTCAGGGACGGAAGCCCTAAGGCACCGCCAGCCATCTTCCTAAGTCGGGGCCCCTCCGGAGCACAGCTGTCACGGTACGTTGGTGCGGCAGCCAGCACACCCAGGCTGTGGCCTGCCTAGGGTCCCTACCGCGTTAGAAACAACAACTGTTAGGTGGCTGTGGAAATAACATTATTCCATTTAAGGTTAGGAACAATTTAGCCTCCTAGAAATGAGCTCAGATACGGAATTTTTAAACAGCAGAGCGGGGAGAAGTCATGCACTGCAGTCACACGTACACTCTAAAACATGTTGTAGGTAAAATCCACATCTGGAGTTCCAGCAGGAGAAACAAGAGAGTCCCGAGACGGAGCCATGTAGTGAGGAGAGCTGCACTGAGTCCCTACGCACAAAGACGCTGAGCTGCAAAGCAAACCTCGCTCCTTCTTGGAGATAAGCTCGTACAGATGGGGTGCAAGCAGGGGCCCCTTAACCTGCATTTCTGTGCACATTTGAGCTTTTGTAGGGTGCACCTCAAGGAATACAAAACATGAAGTTTTCTGAACACGTGAATTAAGAACCCCGGGGAGCAGCAGAAATATCGATTCGACAGCCTGCTGTTCGGTGCAGAAGATAATCATCGGGGTAGCTGCTTTCAAACGCACATGAAACCCCAGGGTAGGGCCTTTCATCACCTATTAGCAAAGCTGGTAGTGCTCAAACAATTGACTTACTCATTTCAAAATGACTTTAAAATATTTAATTATGACAAACACAGAAAGGGCTGAACACCTCCATCTTGACCGACTGCAACGCGCGTCCTGAAAGATGCTGTCTGATAGAATCAGGTCGATCCTCAGTTTATAAGAGCTGAAGAAGAGCTAAGAGATTTGTTTGCTCTGGAGTCCGCAGGGGCTGTTTCATTTGGAGTAAGGAGGAAAGGTTTCTTTTTTTTTGTCTGTTTCTAGAGCAAGAACTAAATTAGACACAAAACTCTTAAACCAAATTAAAATAAATGAGTCTAGCTCAACCTCCTCAGACCTATGTTATAAATCCGCCTGTTCTTTCTTTTCAGAAAGTGAGGAGATGATTTCTGATCAACAGTCCTGTGGTTGACAGACTTCTAGTAGCATGTGACTGTCAGGCCATTTTAAGTGTATGTTTTTACAGGTAGCTTTCTTGGGGAGGAAAAACGAAACGCGCGTGTGATGCAAACCTGAAGAGAGGAAGGCCGATGATGGGCTGAACAGAGGAAATAAGGCAAACTATTGAACTTCTATCTTTAAGCCATCTTTCAGCAGGACCACAACAATGTTTTTTGGGTTTGCATTTTTACGTTATTCAGAAATATGCAGGCTTGAGGTATTGACTTGAAAAACTGGTTGGGAACCTTATGCAGAAAACTTCATTTAAAAATGGTTCCTAAGAAATTACAAGCATGTGAAAACAAAAGCTTGGCAGCATAGCCCCGGAAAACCTCAACCCCAGCATTCATTTTCCAGAGAAGACAAAACATCAGACTTAATTCCATGCACTCCCTACACATCGCACAAAAATCTGGATGTCTTTAAAAGAATAATCACCATTTACATGAAAGGTTAAAAAAAAAAAAACTACTGCTCTCCTTCCTCTGCAGTAGTTATTGCAGAAGCCAATGTAAAGATAGGGTTGCTAAATTCCTCCAAAAAACTTCAAAGAAAAGATGTGGAAAACACACTGATGTAGTCATGTGAATCTCCCTGATCCACACCAACAGGAAATCACAGTTAATTTTCAAGCAGAATCCTGTAAGAATTTCTAGCAATTACTAAACAAGCCTGAGTACCCCATCTCCTTTTAAAAATTGAATTTGATAAGCCACAAAGCAGTGAGAAAAATTCCAGGCCTCCATATCTCCTCACATATGGATCGATAGAGCATTCATGAGTCCAGCCCTGTGTGATGGCAGGGATCTGAGCAGTCCACATTATTACTGTACTGTAGTTCATTTAATGCTGCAACTATAGCTCATTTAATGCTGTGCTGGCTTCTCTTGCATTTTCCTCATATAAAAGTTAAGTATCCACTACAAAAATGAATCATCTAAACTCCAGGTAAAAGCTATCACAGTATGAAAGTAGAGATCATGCTGTGAAAATGATATCAAATGTTATATAAAAAGAGCTATCCTATTGAAAGTGTTTGTGGTTTGTAGTTTACCTCCTGTTAGCGGCTCTCTGTATTGATTTCAAAAACCTGTTTAGAAAGCTAAACTCAGAATTTTTGCAAAAGTATTTGAAGTGCAGCCTGTTAGCATCTTTTCATAAGTGAAAAAACAATGTATATTAAACACATTTACGCACAAACTACATTAGAAGAACATGAAGGTTGCAAAGCAAAGCGCTCAGAAGTTTTAAGATGCCATAATTAAGATCCTCTCAGCAATCTTAATGCAGCCCCCACTCTCTGCTGGCTATGCAACACCGCAGGACTGCACGACAGCCTCTTCCCCCGGCTGATCCAACATCGCTCATCCTAAACCAATACCTGGATCTGGCCTGAGCAGTGAAGGAGACTGCCTGCCTACACAATCGTCATTTGCTTTTTGCAGAGAGCAGGAAATATGAGATGAGCAAGGCAAGGGACTAAGCCAGGGGTTGAACGGTCACAGGGTTAGCACTCGAGCCCTGCCCTTGCAGATTAGAGTCAGCCTTCAGCACCGGTTCCTGCGAGAACCACTCCTGGGAGCGCTGGGTACCGCGAGTTTTGCTGTTCCTCCGTCCCTGAGGTCCCCGCCCGCCGCTTCCCATCGCAAATGCTTCTCATGTGCTTCCCCGCTCCCAGTCTTACAAGGATCTCTTTGCACATGCAACCCTAAATGCCTCCAGTCCTCCCCGTCCAAGTTCCCCATCTCAGCCTTCGTTCAGAGGGCTGGAGCACCTCTCCGGTGAAGAGAGGCCGAGAGAGCTGGGGATGTTCAGCCTGGAGAAGAGAAGGCTCCAGGGTGACCTCATTGCAACCTTTCAGTGCTTAAAGGGAGCTTATAAAAAAGATAGAGAGTGACTTTTTACAGGGGCAGATAGTGATAGGACAAGGGGAAATGGTTTTAAACTAAAAGAGGGGAGATTTAGATTAGATGTTAGGAGGAAATTCTTCACTGTGAGGGTGGTGAGGCACTGGCACAGGCTGCCCAGAGAAGCTGTGGATGCCCCATCCCTGGAGGTGCTCAAGGCCAGGCTGGATGGGGCCCTGGGCAGCCTGGGCTGGTGGGAGGTGTCCCAGACAGTGCGATGGAGCTTATCAAACAGATACAAGAACACACAAAATGTATTTTTGACTTCTTTTTTCCTGGAAAGAATTCTCCCCCCGCCCTCTAAATTTTCAAAGAGACAGAAGTAGACTGATGCAGGCATCCAGAATAGAAAATTTCAGCAAAGATAATGCTGAAATTATTTCACAAAAATGACAGAACTCTAAGAAATTGCAAGTAAAGTTTTAAAACAGGTCGTTTAGAATCAACATTAAGTGTTATGGTATTGGCTTTTGTTATTTGAATCTATAAACAGGGAAAAAAGGAGCTTGTAGTGGCATTTATAGGCTTAAGTAAGAAAAAACTAATACCTAAGTTAGGTCCCAGGAACGTATGTTTGACGTGACTTAGACCAGGCCTGAGATCGTGTGGTTCATCACATCATTCAGTGCACAGGTCAAAGCTCAACAGCCCAGCTTAAAGGAAGCCCAAGCACTGCTTTTGGCTTGCACGGAAAAACATCATCAGACTTCTCAGCAGTAAAGAGCACAGGACTTGGATACTTGGGAACTCTGATCATAAATACGAACTCATTTCACTTATTAAAAATTGAGGGAACCAAGAAAACAAGTTACCTCTGTAGATACAAAGACCCAGAATATGCAAGTGCTTACTCCACAGCCAGATGATCACTGGTACTTAAGCACGTACCCAAAATCCTTCAGAGACCTGACTGAACCCCAGAACTCCCACCCAGCACGGCCCCATAGCTAGCCAGGGAAGCTACTCCCAAGGGCCAGCACCCCACTCCTCCGAGACACTGTGATCCAGACAGCAACGAGCAGTTACACAAATGGGCCTTGGAGCTACAACTCCTCCTTGCCTTCCTGCTTCACCCTACAGCAGAGCCAAGTGCTTAAATACAAAGCAAAAGGGCATTCACTTTCACTGCAGTGACTTGCAGAGCCTCCACAATGCCCAAATATTTTATCCATCAAACAGCATTCTGGATGTTTCCTGTACTAGAAAGAAAGCCACATACAGCTACGCTCAGAGCACAGGCAGAGTGTACGCACAAGCGCCAAGTGCACCCCTACAACACTACCTCCATCCTCCAAAACAACCTTCTGTTAAGGGAAGCCATCAGGCATGTGCCCGTTTGGGGGAATTCGATACCACATCCTTAAAAGGCCAGAGGTGGATGGCATTTACTCACACCTATGCACCCTAAAGTCACTTTTCATCTCCATCTATACGTTGGAAGCACCTAAATTCCTCAGCTGCTTCAGCTATTTCTACTTTTAGCTCTAGAGTAGCACTTTGTTCATTTTCACACAAAAGCCTGTGTGGCATCTCACCTCACTGAAGCCAGAGACTCTCTGTTCCTCTGAAGGATGTGGCCCCCAAAGTGTTCTTCTAGAATGCCCTCTACCTTCTAAAAATCAGATTCGCTAGTAAATGCAGTATACGAGGAGATGAATTCATCCCTGGAAGCCAGAAATTAAATGAAACACAATGAGGATGCAAGCAGCAGAAAGCCTGCAGCAGAGGCCAGACTGAATCCAAGCGGGAAGAGCGCTGTCCTTGGAGGCGGCAGGCTGCGTACTGGGCTGCTGTCACTCAGTGCTCCATACAGCCTATGGATTTGCAGAGGAAACTAGTCCTACACAAGAGCTCGATACGTTCACAGACAGAGGTTTGATATGAGGATAATTCAGTTCAGCAGAGAATCAGCAGGGATTTTTTTTTTCCTGCTCCGCAGTTAGCGTGCTTCTCAGACTGACGCTACCAAAGGGTTCAACAGCACTGAGTGTCTGCAGAAGACACAAGGGTCGAGGTAAAGATCAACGCGCACAGTTGCACCAGGTAGCACAGATGCTAAAGGAAATGGTGTTTTATCTGGTTAGCCACTAAGTGGAGCTACTAAGCAAGAGAGGTAAAGGAAACTTCTGTTTTGATTAAGTCACCTTTGATGATGCTGGAACTCCTGTTTAAATCCCCACACAAAATGAAGAAGTTTGATGTGTCAAAGGAGTAGCTCTAGTTGTCCTGGTCACGCATTTTTATACTGGACTGCACGTGGTATCTACTGAAGTTATTACATCAACTGTTGAATGATTTTATCTTACAAGGAATCATTTTATTCCAGCTGATTCCCAATCCTACTTCCAGTAGTTGAGCTGTGCCGTGCCCCACTGTGTGTACCTACAAGTGCATGACCATGACTATCACTGTAATGAGAACTTCACAGCTGACGCTCTTGAGAAGTCTTTGGGAAGTAGTTGGGGTTCCTCACTGGAAGGTTAAGAGATGAGGTGTCACTCAACAAGTGTGACTGCTCAGACACTGCGCTGTTGGAAATGCACAGTGCTTTCTGACCTTAACTAGCCACTCTGGTACATCCATGGAATAGGTCAACTTCTTCCCTGGCTGTCAGTGTAAAATTAAATGCAGCTTCAGATGCAACCACTTTGTTCAACTGCCTCCCAGGCCCATAAGAGGCAAAGATCCCCTATCAACGTATTACACAGGGTGATAACACACAGCCTTCTCTCTGACTCTCCCAATGCAGAACGCACCATCATCCAAGCCCAGCGTCAAGGCGAGAGATCCAGCATGGCTGAGGCTCAGCCCTGGTAACAACAGGGTGAAACAACCTGGCAGCTGGCCCCAAGCCCAGCTGGTGCGAGAGCAGGCTGTGCCTCTAACAGCAGCATGGAGCTTTCTTCACCCTGCTCCCTACACAGCCAGTGGACCAAAAACATTTACTTCACACATGGTGCTCATTTGTGCTCACAATGCATTCAGCAGTTTCTTACAATGTCCTCTTCACCGGCCTACATCTCAGGGCTATCCTGAAAATTGCGCTGTTGCAGAAAACATTATCTATCACGTGCCATTTCTGAGGGTCTGCATGCTTCAGCAGATCTCTGATCATCTACTGGTTCCATACCACAATATCATACGTGATGCCTTTCCCTAAAGGCCAAGGAGCTATGGAACTTGGAGCTGTTCTCTCCGTGTCCATCCCTGAAGGCATGCTAGTTGCATCTCTCTTACCAAAACCACTGAGGTGTGCAGGTAGAGCATCCTTAATGGGCAGCCTTCAGTGTCACAACAGATCCTATCTCTCGTTTAGAATAGGCATGGAAAAGCTACAAGTTTCTTGTATTTACAGAGAAGTGGGGGGTTACTGGAAACTGCATTTATCTAGCGGAGGGGATGTAGTATTCAGGGAAAGACTTATTTTCATGCATATTGAGGACGTTTAGAATATCATATCATTCAGATACATCAAAAAGAAGAAAGAGTAATAGGCAAAGAGAGGCATGGGCCTGGTTCAAAGCACCAAGAAGTCAGTCAGCACAGCAAACACATTGCAGAGCTATGACAACACCGGAGATTGTGATCATCGCCTCTTCTCAGCAATGAGCTCAAGGAATGGCTCCATCTACCACAGTCAGTAGGAAGGATATGCAAGAGCCGAGCCTAACTCAACATTAAGGGTGAAATTAAACTGGATTATTTCATTAGAAATTCAGTTCTTTGTGTACAGTTCTAAACAGAATATTTAGGGATGTGAATCTAGCTATTTATCACGGGATCTTTGATGAGTCATGCAATAAGCTAGCTTAATACTTTGTGATTTCCATACGCATTAGCCCATGACAAGGCATTCAAGTCATGACTCCACTTAGTCAAAGAACATCTGCAGTGCATGTGAACGGACAGAAGCGCAAAGCGCATGCCCTCTCCTCATTGCAACGTCGGGATATTTTAAAAAGGGGTAGGTGGAATCGCAAGGAGAGTTCGTGAAACACTTTGCTGAACATACTCCCCGGTTCTGAGATGGGATTTGGCTGCAGCGCACAGCGGAGTATGTTTTCCTGTAATCATGCAGTGCTCCAATAATGCCAGGTCATTTATAAAAGACCTAACTGGAATTACTAGATAGTACATTGAAACTATTGTCTCTTCAAAGCTACTGTAGCAAAATCTTCCACTGATTAATTGCACGAAGCAAGACTTTTGACTTTTAAGATCTTTCCCGAACATTCCCCTACAGTATTGCCAGCAGTTCCATGAGATGCTAGCAATTTAGCTTATGAAAGGTGGTGAAGTTAAAAGCTTCTTTCATCAAGACAGTTCTGTTAAAATTAAGTCATGGGGTTCCCAAACATTAGAAAAAAAAAAATCTCAATAGAGCTTTGTAATCTTTTCAAATACTAGAAGGTCACTTATGTTTTCAAGGCCGTTTAGCAAGGTCAGGTTGTAATGAGCTGCAACTACTTTATTTGTGATTTGTGGCTCTGAGGGATTAATTGTCCCCACTCTGTCTCATCCACAATCTAAGGCCGAATTGTCAAAATGATCCATGGCTTTCGTCCCCAGGCCCATGGTTTCATTATTAAGGTGCGTTCTAATCGATAGTAGCATTTTTAACATTTTGCCCCTTACGTTTTATCAATCCTTATTATCTAATGACCAATACTGAACTGGCACAAGGTTTTTCAGAAACACACTGACAGATTACAACAGGCAGTCACATGCA
The DNA here is from genome assembly GCA_013399115.1 of Anseranas semipalmata. NCBI lineage: Eukaryota > Metazoa > Chordata > Aves > Anseriformes > Anseranatidae > Anseranas > Anseranas semipalmata. The sequence goes on from VXAA01006367.1 coordinate 522,518, forward strand.
TTTGTAATTAGACTTCATTACCATTATAAGTGCTGAATGGGAGCAGAATAGAAAGGCAGAAGGAATGCACCCAGTTCACAGAGCTCGTCCCATTTCTTAGAGCTCCCAGAGTCCAAGTCTTAATTTAAAGAAAAAAAGAAAAAAACAAAACACCACACTCGACAAACAACAAAAATTTCAGATCTCTGTCAGGTTAATATGTTCCAAATACTCTGGTATCAGAAGCTTTGAAACCTATCTGGCCATCTCAAAGCTACAAAGTTCTGTCTTGACAAAGAAAACATTCAATGCAAAACAAAGCACGTTGCTTACATTCAGTGTTCTTAAATTTGCTTATTTCAATTACTTTGATTTCCTTCTCACAGTTTAATCTGTTCTCATGTTGATGAGGTAAATACAAACATTAATTTTCTTTTTCCCCTGGAAACTGGAACTATGACAGATAATACTGTGTCCCCTTAGCTAAAGTCACTACTGGTTGAGAAGGAAAGCTGAGGGGACAGATTCTCAGATGGTGTAAACTGGCTCAGTTCCACTGAAGTCAATGGAAATCCACTAATTTACATGTGCTGAACATCTGGCCCAATCGTGGTCATTAACAGAATATTACCCAAGAGTAACATTTTCCAGGCTACAGAAAAGCTGAAATAGTTATTTTACATTCCATAGCATTCATTTTCCCTCCTTTTCTGTGGGAAGGGAGTCCTGGGCTGTCTAATGAAATGGCATGCTCTGGCCTTCTGATTCGGGGAACCTTGCCACCTCTCCGATCTGCCCTTGTCAAAGCGAGCAGTTTCCATCTCTGGACAGCACGCTAAACTGCAGGCCTCACACAAACACGCACGAGTTTCACTAGGAACAAAGTGTGACACTTAGCATTTCAATGACAAGCTCAGCGCATACAGCGATTTAGAGCTACAGCTAAATATGGAAACATCCATGTGTTTGTCCACACTATCAAAAGAGAAGAAAAAAGAGAACCACCATCACAATATTAAGTCCAAACTGAATTTTCAAACCCAAATCTGAACGAAGTCCTAATTTGTCAATTCTGAAAATATAAAACTCCTTCTGGCTTCAATTAGCTCAAAATTTTATTTATCAAGCCTTCAAATTTGGCATTTTTCTGAGAGTCTGGTCTGCATGCTTTCAATCCTTATGATTGTTGGGTTTTTTTTTCTTCCCAATTACATTTCAATTTTCTGAAGTACTTCTAGAGCTGGTAAGCTCCTAAGCAAACTTAGTCTGCAGACACCTGAAATAGTGGAAAGGCTGGCAAGACTCTCTTGATCTCAGCAGAGACTTAGCCATGAATTCTGATACTGGTATCTTAAATGCAGTCCTCACTGCTGATCACTGCAGGCAAGAAAGAAGCGTTATGAAGACTTGAATGATGTACTATGACATCTCATTTCCCATCACAAATTAGCACTACCTAAAACATAAACAAACAAAAAATCTCCACCAATAATTTTCACATTAGCTGATAAATAACCGGCTCAGACAGTCCATTTCCAAGACTGGTGTTTTCTTTAAGACAACGGACTGACTGCAAAGGCCTCATCTAAAGCAAAAGGAGACATCTCTGCCTGTGCCAATTCTGACTTTAAAAAGCTACCACAGTTTTATGAAGTTTTGTTCTTAAAATATATTGCTTATACTACTTGTGGCTATGGGCTCATTTTCTCAAGCCCAACCTGAAACATTTTGTACACAGAATAGTATACATGATTATACGAATACATTCTTAAACCTTTTGAAATACGAAGTGAGGTCCTACAAAAAGTTTCTGTGTTGAAGGTCTGATAACTTGGGCTTATGCTGACTTGTGCCTGGTGAACCCCCCCACACACCCCCAAAAAAAGAAGTACCTAATATCTCACCTCCTCAGCCTTGCCAGACAAGAGATTGACCATCTTCCTGGAGAATGCGCTGATCCTGTTCACCTCTCGGCATTATTCTCAAAAAAGTCCAAAAAGGCGGTAATATTCTTAATACTCACGTAACATCAGCAAACTTTTCTGCTTTGCACAAGGAATGGCCACAGACAAATGTCAGTGCTAAGATCCCCTGCGCCCCAGCACCCCAGCTACGAGCCAAAGCGCTTACTGCCAGGGCTGCCAGCACGACACCGACATGTCTCACAACTCTCACTGAGCCTATGGATAAGAGAATTGATCCTCCCTTACTACAAATAGCAAAGGTGCTCAAGAGCTCTAGCCAGCACTAGATTATATTTGTCAGGTAGACAGCAGTTCGAGGTCATTAAATGCCCCAAACATTTATTTTTAAAGGATTACTTCATAATTATCTGCTTTTCCCAGCCATAAACTTGTTTCTGTTCTGTATCGGCAGCACTTGTCCATTTCCTTTTTTCTCATGCAGGCAGTCATACTGCATGCCAGCTATTGGGTTCTTCATTTAACAGCAAAATGTTGCAGTACCTGCAGCAACTTTATACAGAAATCAAGCAATGATGTTCAAGAAAAACTTTGCAATAAATCAACACAATTCATTGCATTCAAAGTTTTTACCATAATATGTTGTGTCTTTCCCCCCCAAAGCTCACTTGAAAACATATTTTAGACACATTAATGAAAGACAAATTTAATATAATGGGGAGAAGGAAAGAAGTTAAAAACAAGGTAGCTGGGGTCTGAAGCAAGACAAAACATGTTTGGTAAGTTAACCCCAGTAGAAACTCCTATTATACTGGATTCCCTTTATGAGGCACAAGATGTACTACTGTACAGAGAACGACATTCCATTGCAGCTGGCAACATGAGCTCTGAAGAGCACCCGGGTACCAAAGACATCCGACCGTAGGGACGCAGACGCCTCTCCTTCCACGCGCCGAATGGGACGCGGCAGTCCCCACGTGGTCGGGTGCCCCCATAAGCTCAGCCCCGGCCTCCGAGGCTGCACCCCACTTGGGAGCGGAGCCGGAGGCTGCAGCAGGTTCCGGAGCCCCGACACACGCGCTGGGCCCTCCGCTTCTGGCACTCCCACCGCGGCAGGGCGGGCGAGAACCAAGGCACGCTCATCACCTCGGGTAGAGCACCCGCATAAACGCGCCCCGAGAGAAAGGGGGGGACTCGGCAGGAAGGCTGTCATCATTAAACACCGCCTTCACTACAAGCACTGTCATATGGGCAGACATAAGCCTTTCCATGTCGCTTCTTGACTTGTTTCTTCAAGGAAACTTCCGTCGTGTTTGCTCAAATCGCTACGTTCCTAACTACAGGATGTGAATTCAGCAAGAACAAGGCAATTGGGCCAGCAGCCATGCTGAATCCGGTTTTTCCGGTGTAAGCTTGTTACGTCCAAACATTTGATTTCTACACCCAGCAACCTCCTACTTCTAAACCTAAGATATTATTCTTTACTATAAGCGATAGAGATAAATCCACTTAAACAATGAAAGAATTTTAAAAATAATTTATACAAAAATTATCACAGCAGTCACTGAATCAAAACACAAGAGTTAGAAAAAAAAAAAAAAAAAAAAGACTTCCATCGACAGGACATTAGGATAACACCAAAAAAAGCCAAACTTCTTGAATCCAACAGCAATGAACATTTTCTCAAAACACAGAATATTCTGTCTTTGAGAGTCCACAACAAAGAAATATCTGCCTAGTGATGTCACAGCCCTCTTAATAGCCTAATCACATCATCATCCCTGCGTGGGCAAAAATGATCACACCTTTGCTGTGAGTTTCTAGCACAGACAGTTATTCAAGCTATCCTTTCAACAGCATGAGAAATTTCACTGGATATCAGGTCCTGAAACACCCCTCACGCTCCATCCAGAGATTTTTCAAAGCATGACACCACTGCGATGATTCCGGCATTGAATTCGGGCAGATGCCTAGTAAAACTCAGATCTCACAGAATACACACCTTCTCTGAGCACGGCAGTCCTGTAACAAGGCCGTCAAGACTGTCACCATGTTGAAATTCAGAGTGGCTAGAAAGTCTCCACTGTATGTTTCCAAATAAACATTTTCCAAGTAAATAAATTACACTCTAAGTGATCTGACTCAAAAATAGATCTAGGTAAATAATGGAAAAGGGAGGAGGGAGATGGGCACGTTGAACCACTGAGCCGCTTTGGCCCATCTGTGACTGTCAGAAAATTCAGAACAGTCTGTAACTGAAACCATCAGCTCAGGTATAAATTCACTGAACCAGTGTGACCTCAAGCACAAAGTTCCGGTTATTATATGCATGGCAGGCTCTCTGAGCAACAGAAATACACAAAAAGTCATAGATACTACTGGGACTTCTTCCTTCCTCCTACACTGGGGGAGTTTCTGGCAGCAGTAAAAAGTCCTCCTGCTCCTGTTATGTTCATGTTGTTTTGTACTTGCAGTAGTTGAGCATGAGAAGTGTCCCGTGACCTAAAAGGCTGAAAATACTATATCACAGCATAGCTGAATGATCGGCTATGGGCTATTTCATTTTAAGCATAAGTACTTCTGATCATTCTTGTTTACCTGACTTGCAAACTATGCACAATGATGACTTTTCTCTTAATCTTTTTGTAATATTACATCCTTCCTGGATTTACTGCATTAATACCAAGTACTACACGGAACAACAAAAGCATTCATTCTCATAGCCCTCTTTTTTAAGAGGAAAAAAAAACAAACAGATTACAATGTGTTTTCTAAAACAGGGTAAGGATTTCATCTATGAATATAGCTAGGTGTCCAGCTTCACAGATCTTCTCCAAGAGTGGCATTCTTTGCCAGCCTTTAAAAACAAACAAACAAAAAAACCCACCTCCCTCTTCTCATGTTCCACTATGCTTACCAGGCTAACAGGGAAGCAACTACCTACTTTGCAACACAACAAATGGGGAAAGGAAGTTTGGGCAACACAAACCAGACAGTCACCTGCTTTTGAAGAAGTTACACAGCCTCTTTAACACTGCGCAGAATAAAATAAACCTTCAATTTTAAGATTCCACAGGAAAAAAAAAAAAAATCAGAATAGTCTTTTTCCAATTAAAATAAAACCAACTACCACCAACAAATCTAAAAAGGAAATAAAAATCTAAAATCGGCATTGGGATCATCATTCTGCTTGGGGCCCCCAGAATTTCTCAGTCAGACCTTCTCAACTCACTCCAGAAAGAACCCCACTGGAGTACCCCTGAGGGAGATGTTATTCAACACTAGTGCAGCTGGCAGAGCCTGTCCTTATTAACACATGTTGAGATTCATCTAACCTAGCTTTAGACACCAAAAGGTTAGACATTTAATTCTGAGTTTGTCACTGCAGGCTTTTCTACAGTCAATGGAGAGAAACAGGCATCTCCGGGGGGCAATCCATCTGACCTGCCTACTTGAGGCTGAGATGAATCACTCTCTCAAGGTGCCCATTTTTCCTCAACTGACTGAAAAGGGAATCTAGTGTGACTTCCCCAGACTTAGACATCTACCTTTCTGATATCTTGGTGAAGACACCCTATTTCCACCCACAATTTTTGGAGCTCAAACCAACATCTTTGGCAAACCAGCAGCATTAAGTATCTGCTCTGTCAAACTCACGTTTTCACACCAACTACCAAATTACATTTCTGTTGACTTTCACAATCCTATCACTTATAAGACCGCTGCCTTTGTTTTAATCAGTTGCAGTTCCAAGCCAGTAAGTCCCCACAATAAAAAAAAAAAAAAAGGCAAAAATGAGTTCAACTTTGTTGCAGTAATAATGCTTTGGTTTGTTCTGTCCTGTTCAAGGCTGACTTCCACAGGATAACTTCACTGAACTCATCAGTGAAGCACTTTCAGTGCATACACTTCTATTATTATAAAAACACAATGAGCATCTTTCATCAGGAACTACATTCCTCCCACACACACACACAGCCCCAACAATCTTTTTCTTCCCAGGCACATCCATTGACATGGAATTTCAATTTTCAGTTTTAAACCTCTGTAACTTCATAGCAACATACAAATTAATTACAGGATACTCTACCAAAAGAGAAACTGTTCCACACATCTCCCTTTCGTAACAGAGGTCTTCCAGCTACATATTTTTCCAATGCGATAAGCTGATATTAGACATTCAGAAAGGTCCTTTCAATTATTATTTTTGGACAGATGATCCATTAGAGCAATACCCACCATTAGCACTGTACTCATGGATATACTCTATACCTTAAGGCTAAATGAGCCCTCAGATAGAATCTAATCCATGATCCATCAGCATTTAACTTAGATGACAGTCCTATGTTTTCCCTTTAATGACAAACTCTTACCGCACGTCTTCTTCCACCGACGTCCAACGTATTCCCCATCTCTCTCTCACCACGTCTGAACTAGCACCATTATTTCTGTAATATATAAATATGAAATGTTCTTTAAGTATTATATTGCCACCTTGTTTACTTTAAGCATGCTTTGGATGTTTTTTTCTTGTTTTTAAAAAAGTCACAGCTAATAAAATAACTTTAAATAGTAGTTAAAATGATGTATTAAGAAAACAAAATGGGGAAAAACAGGGGGGAAACCAAGCTGAAAACCTCTTTGCTACTAAAGAGATCTCCTTTATGAACTTGTTCATTTTTAATATATCACAACTATCATCACCAAACAAAAGATAAGAAAGGTTTTGGCACATGACCAGCTAGAACAATGAAAAAATTAATCAGTTTCATTCAACTCTATCCATTTATTTCAGTCTGCCTAACCCACAATTTCACTCTATGGTGCGCTGCTACAGAACAATCTATTTGCTCAAAAGCGCGCCTCCAGCAGTCAGTCGAGTTATTAGGTATCTGATTACCGATCTTCTTGCAGCTGCCCCGTGGCAGATTCTCCTTTCCTGCTTGTGTGAATGCAGAATACGAACCCCGGCTCGCGTAAAGCTGCGAGTAATGCCAGCTCTGAAACTGGAGCTGTCATCTACCAGGGTCCCATTCACTTCCTGAAGTTTAGCACTTTTTAACCACCGCTGTGCTTAACTACCTGCAATCAGATGCTACACTTAAACGTATTTTTAGGGAAGCACTCCGCAAGTTTTTTTTTACCACGATTCATAACAGTCCCACAAAGGAATGTATTTAACCAGAGGCTTATCTTAAACCCATGGCTGATCTCAAACGGGAAAGGCATGCTGTTTTTCTCATAAACAAATACAGCAAATACGCTAAGGACAGCTCTAAGATGTAAATCACTAGCAATTTATTTCCCAAGCAAATGTTCTATTTACGTGGAATCACTAAGTACCACGCGCTGAAGTTAGGAGACAGGACAGGGCACTCTTCATGTACGTGGATACTGAAGACATCAGCTGTTCCAGCTCATGTTCTCAGCTCCGCTCTCTCCAGGTGTCATTCTCTGTGCACTAATACACTATCAAGAATTTTTCTTAAGGAAAGTAGCAACTATTTTGTTCATAGTGTTATTTTTATAGATTAATTTAGCATTGATTCCCCTTCACACTCTCTATACAGAAGTCGCTAGTGGCCTACAAATTTCGGTTAAAAAAATGCATTGTTTTTGAGTTAAAAACAGAAAAAAAAAGAACATGTTTCTGGAGGATGAGAGCTACATGTAAGAAATGCTTTACAAATGCAGTAAAAATAATAATAATACTGCCCTTATGTGGAGACCTTCAAGTCAGTTTCACAGCAGGACAAGTTTTTATTACTAAGATAAAGTCCTGCAAATATAGATTTATAAGGGGCACAGTGACACTGATTAGAAATCCTTATGAGTGTCCATAGAGTACAATTTAAAGGCATTGAATGAGTCCACAAAATTAATTATGGTTATTTGGAAATGTTTACCTCCATGTACTGGCTACAGGTAAAAGTCATTCGAGTTTTAGGAGCAGGTGCCCAGTTTTAATACATCCCCGTAAAGCTTAGTTTTTGGTTTTAAGGAGAGACAGGAGGAGGCAGTATCTGCCCAGGTACACACACCCCATAAATCACAGCACTTGGAACCTTGGCTCCCACAGTAAAATAAAATGCCTTGATATAAAATTAATAGCAAGTCAGAGAAAATGCTTTCTCTGATGGCTGTTGGGAGGTACTAGCACAAATGAGCTAACGATCTCTGTTAAATTTCTAAAAGAAAGGTCAAAAGCAATCTTGTCGCCCAGACCCCACCCTCGCTCTCCATCCGAACTGCTTTCATGGTGGCAATACCTGAACAAAAGCTAAAGGCGTGCAGCTAAATTTGGCCAAGATGAGTAACAAGATTTCCGCTGAACTCACTGGAGACAGGATTTCACTTGTGGAGAGTAAAACATCACCTTCAGTCAAGTTTTGGTCCCCCTTCATCAAGTCTGAGATCAAGCATGTTCACACAGCGATGACTGCATGTTCCATGCCATGATCTTCCTGCGCGTGCTCGGGAAAGCAAGGTGCCCGTTTTATGCAGTTTGCAATCTAAAACCAAGATCTGCAAGAATCTATGACTGAACCTGCCTGTTAAAGAAAAAGGCACCCCTCGTAGGGATTAATATTACCCTTGGTGGGGAAGCTGCTCCCAAACGAAGAAGACAAGACCAGCTAACACTGAGAACGTGAAGCATTCTGGAAACGTTAACTAACACCTACGGTGTTAAAATAAACATCACTTCTCTTCTAGCGCCAGCTGGCACTTTCATTTAACTTGCAGATCACTGGTTCCAATTCCTTTCAGGATGGAACGCGCTCTTCTAGCGATCCGAAATAAGCGCCTTTACCAACACATTGGACAAGCCAACAAGAAACACTGCGAACACAACGGTGCCTGTGAACGTCCACACTGGACTGGAACGACGGTACAGCACCATCACTTCCTCCCTCGCAGAGACATTTTGGGGCGGCAGTCAGTGCAGCTGATCAGCAGTCATGCCCAGCTGTCGGTCAGCAGCTGTTAGCGCTATTCAGCCCCTAAAAGCTATGAGAAGCATCACATTTTGAAAAGAATGGGATCATTTATGACAACAGGCTAGAAAAAACCTGCAAAAAGGTATGTTTGCATCAAAACTAGTTTGTACTACACAAGAAATAAACGCACATCATTAAACATCTTCCACGGTTCAAAAATACCAAGTGTTACTCAAAATTATGGGCAGCCTTATGTGATCTCTCATCAAAACAAAGCCAAAGTGCAGCACTCTTTCGTGTAACCCCTCATATATTGTTTTGCTGCCCAGAGTTCATCGCATCCCTCTGATATATAGCTTTTCTATACTTTGTATCCCACTGAATAATTTTCAGCCCTATGGAATGTTAGTAAAGTCAAAATTTCACACGGTATGTGTATATGTGAAACACAGCACTTCTTCCACACAAGTATATTCACTTGCATTGCTCAGCAGAACGACAATATACTATTCTGGATAATCAGCTCTAGAATCTTGCTCCACAGAGTATACCAAACACTTAACAGCAGAGAAACAGAGCCTCCTTACACTTCATATGCCACAAGTGTTAATTGTGCAATGTTGCAAAAGGTGAAAAAAATTGTTTTGTCCCTTAAGCCTTCAATTTACTTTCTTAAGCATGAAGCATTTTGCCCCGCTTTTTAGTGTGCACAACTAGAAATAATTTTACAATGTTCTCATGTATGGAAATGCAAAAATAAAACCTCTGAATCATTCAGTAAACATGAACCTGGGGTGTTCAGATAGTTGGAACAGACTGCAAACAGGAAATATGAAATTTTAAAAACAATTCCAAACAAAAACAAAAACAAAAACAACCCAACTCTATATTCAGCAGCCTTGAATGGAAGCGGATGAGACTGTTTGAAGACTTTTCTGCAGATACACAGCTCTACACCGAGGTAGGAAATAACTGATCGCTGCTCCCCTCCTCCGTAACGAGCTCACCTGGCAGCCTCGGGAGCTGACCGAAGCGGCACCAGCGACTGGCAGAGACGAACGGAGGCACCACTCCGTTTCAAAGACGGGCTGTTAACCGGCTTCAGTGACTTTTCATGCAGCCTACCTGGTTTGTCTGCGGCTTTAATACACTGGTGGCTACTTATGCAAAAAAGGGGAAAACTAATTAAATTTGTTTATGTATGTTATCGTGCGGAGCACTCATTTCCAGACATCAAGCTATGAATCATTAAATAAGTGCTAAATTGGTCTCGGGGGATAGATGATGCCTCGGCGCCGGGCAGGCCCCCATCCCGCCATGGCCAGGTGTGCTCCGCAGCGAGCGGGCACAAAACCGCTTTGAAGGCCACGAGCTGGGGACGCAGCCAGGTCTCACACTGCGCGGCAGCGCTAGGAAATCATGCAAACAGCGACAGCCCTCCTGTCAGAGTTACTCCTCCGGTTGATTAATGAGGGCATTTGAAAGACAATTAGCCAGAGCAGGTTTGGCTGCAACTAGCTTATCAATCAGGCACCCTCTATGCAAAGCACTGGTGCCTTCTTTTGTTTTGCTGTTGCAAAAGAATTGTATCGGTGATACGCAAACAACCAGGGACCTTCAGGTGGTATATGAAAGGAGAGCAGAATGTAGCAAACCACAGCTGAAATAGTAAAAACAAAACAAAAAAACCACCACACACCACTGCAACTTTCACATCGCTGGGTTTTTAGCTTGTGTATGGCAAATTCCAGGCTGCCCAACTACATCAAACACCGCTGAGTTTCACAAGGGCGAGTTTAGGCAAAGTTTTCAACAACAAAGAAACCCAACTCTGAATGATCATATCTGTAATGAAAAAATAAAATAACCCTTCATTGGAAAACCTACTGTGAGCCCTTCTCGCTGAGCTTCAACACGTTTCAAACATGAATTGTTTCAATTTAAATAAATGAATTTGTTGCAATAACTCGCCAGTTTGATTTATCCATTAGTAATGCACCCTTATCACTCTTCAGCTACCAGCCCGGGTGCAATTTAACATAACAGCGACTTTTCCCGGACAGCTGCTCTCCCAGGAACACGTTTCATTGTTTTGCTTTAGCCAAGAGCTTTGCCTCAACTGGGGCAGACCTTGGCCCCGTAAGTGATCAGCAACATGGAACAGACTATTTAAACCATGGCAGAGCTTCTTCTGAAGATTTGCATTTCCATCAGAACAATTTTCATCAAACTAAGAAAATGATTTTTTTTTTTTTAACCTGTGAATAAGTAGAGCCAAATTACTGACTAATGTACTTAAATTGCCCAGCCACTAGATCTGAATAAATCCAAGCTTGAAAGAGTAAGACTGAGTCTGAAGCGTGATGTACCACTTTTCCTTTCAGTTTACAGTTAATTTTCCCTGGTAGTACCAGATCAGAAGCATTTTTAATGCATGACTAGTACAGTACTAAGTGGATATATCTGCAATGCTAGCAGGCTTTCTTTAAAAAAAACATAGCTATAATCTATTTCAGAAGTGAGCTCACAAAATAGCTATATCGTGTGTGTTTGAATACTGAGCTAATAAAGAGGCAAATTAATCTCTGATTAGATTAGCTAGAGTACAAAGACAGAGGGAGCTTCAGCAGAGCCAAAAAATCCTCCCGGTTGCTTCCCCACGTTGGACGCACACGGTAGCCCAGCAGACACGGAGAGAGGACTGCAGTTGTTATCGGAGCTCTGGAGCAGCTCCCACCGAGGACTCGCAGCGTGTCCCGGGGCCGATCCCAACCGCTTCTGTCGGGCCCCGCAGCGGCACCCACGAGGGGAGCACTGCTGTCAGCTTGCCACGAGCGCTTCACCCCCGGCCCTGCTCCGGGATCCGCTGCAGAGAGCCAAAGGCTGCTTCAGTGGATTTTAAATTGGTCCCCACACTCCTCTCAATTACAGAGGTGGTAATGAAGTATTGGGAGATGCCAGTCAAAAAAATAAAGACAACCTAAGTAGGTGTGGGTATCCAGCGAGTCCCCACAACTTCATTCAGATCGCGAATAGTTCCTCATTTGTCCATGGTTGGAATTGCAAGCACAACTGGGCAAAGGCCCACGTGGTATAGCACGGCTCGGCTCTGGGCCGAGCTCTTCCCTCGCCCGCCGTGCGGGCCCTCATCCATAGCGCTTATTGGAAAGCCTCTGGCCAGCGCAAGCCCCCGACCCGCACCTGGGCGTCATCCAGGAGGGGGCTGCTTGGCATCGACAAAAGCCACGCCATGAAGACGGCAGCAGCGAAGCCCTGCAAACCCTCGTAGGGCTGTATGTGAGCCCGGGCCTGGCCGGGCCTAGTTTACTAGTGCAGACATTGCCGCCGTATTCTACTTTAACCGGATTCGGGGCACGCTAATTGGCTCCTTGCAAGACAGTCGTAAATGCTATGACAGTGCTTCGGCAAGAAAGTGGAAGTGCTGGGATAAATGCAGGCTATAACCTGCGCTATTAGCTTGTGATCATTTCAGGGTAGGGGAGATCAAGTGGACAGAAATAGGTCCACTATTTTTATACAGATTAATACAAACTGCCAGCTTCCTCTGAATAACAAAAGGTTAGAAGGACCCCGGGCAAGCAACAGAGGCTTTGGGTTTTGTCATCACCTGTAAGAGAACAATTGCCTCTTCCTGCCCTTATTCATCAGTCAGAAAGCATCCGGACACTTTGCTTTCTCAGCAGTCTGATGAAACAATGGCATGAACGAGAACAAATACACTGCTACATATCCCAGCTATTTCAAACCTGAGGTTGATAGATGGTTAAAAAAATGTAGGGCACTTCACGAAAGTAGACCCTTCTGTTTCCCATCAGCTATCCACACCTCCAGCCACTGCCGTCTGCTTAGCTGGAAATGCCTTTCGTAGGAAACAAGCAGAGATGTTTATTAAGCGGAGATGATTAGACTGCAGGTTTGACTGTTTCGTGGATTTAGGTCGTGCTACCTACTTTTCTATGATGTCCACAGAGAGTTTTTGCAATGTATTCTGCCTCAGAAGTTGAAACCCAAGACAAACTTTAAAGAAAAAGTCAACAGCTATAGTAAAGAAACACCCTGCCCTTAGCTTCCCAAGGCATCAGATTGCTTTCTGGACAACTGCAGACATTTTCTTCTCCCTCCCAGCCCTGACACGGTTCCTGTACCAGCTGACTCCTGTAGAGCACACCTGGGGAGAGTTCGGTTTCAAATCCAGCGACAGTTTGGTGAAGAGCGCCAACTTTTAAGATGTGCCCTGCTATGTGGATCAAAGAACCTGGCCAGCCAGAAGCAGCAAAGAAATTTTGCCTCTCCAAATATGCCAAACGGGATGCAAGATCCACACGAATATGTAGGCTTTTCCCAAGATAAAAAAGTGAAGGACAGTTGTAGCCATGACTGAAGAAATGTATTCTTTCACTATTTATTTGAACCTCTGGCTCAGGTGTAGTAGTTTAATTGACTTTCATAAATCAAAAAATAAATATATAAATTCACCCCTGATCACAAGGTGTATAAAAATGACCTTGTATCCTTCCTCCTTGTGAGGAGTCGGAGAAAAGCTATCTGTCTAGGACAGATGGCTTTCACCTGGGTCAAAGTGACAGAATATGCATCTTGGTTGACATTCCATTAACTACAATTTAGAAATTCTTCCTTAGCCTTATGCATTTTTTAACGCAAGTAAAGTTTACCTTGCTAATTGGTTCGCTAAGTAACACATCATTGTTATTAAGAGGAGAAATGAAAACTTGCTGACCTAACATCCATGGCTATGATTATTCTTGTCAATTATTTTTACATCTGGAAAGCCAAACAAACGTTGTATATAAAAACTAAATACTGCATTTGGCATAACTTCAAATTAGCTGTCTCACTGTGCTTATAGCAAGCAAATTAAATGTCCTGAATAAGCATTAATCATCATAATAGGCTAATTATTGTCAGTTAGCTATTGAATAACTTAGCTACTACACCTCACAAAGAATTTGGAAAAAATGTTAGTAAGAACATTCTGGCTACCTAAAAGCAAAAAAACAAGTTAGAACTTTTAATCAGCAAACATTTTCTTAAAACAAGTATGTACTTATTTTGACTAGTTTGATCATTATTCTGGTTTTCTAACATACACACGCTTATTTTTCAGTAAATTATATTTAAACCAAAACCATTTTTGTATTAAGATGGCTTTGCATCTCCATTATTTAAAGACTTGGTAAGTTTTAAAACATTAATTATCACGTTAATCAACAGCTAATCTTTGTCTTCCTTAGCCACACAGATAGCTACCACAGTACTCACAGACGGCAAGAAGTTAAATATTTTACACAGAACTAAATGTTTTAGAAGGGGTAAAGTATACATGAATGTAGAACCACTACTTGGAGCCAGGATGTTAGGACCTCGGAGTATATATTTAATAAAGGGGTGATACATTCTGAATGCAAATTGATACCCAATGCTTACAAGGAACCGAAGCACTTACACGAATACACAAAAGCCAACACGTTCAAAATTAAGTCTTCAGCATTTAAAAATCTCCTTAAACCAAGCGTGCAGTCAGCTTTCAAGACAACTGCCTGGTATTTTTCTGCAGCATTTGTGAGGAGAAGGTTCCTCGCAGCCGGTTCCCTTTTATCCCCCCGCATACCACATTTGTCTCATTTACTTGGAGGCGTCCCTAAGGTGCTCACTGATGCAGAATTCTTACACTGCTGTAAGCGTGTTCACCTTCACACTGCCTGCGGGACCGGGAAGACACATGGGCCTTATTTACAAATGGGAACCCGACGCAAGCAGTGCGATTTCTGCAGTGTCCCGGAGGAAATCTACCTCAAGAGTAGAGATCGGAATCTCCTCTCCCTGACCACAGCGGGATGTCCCAGGACATTAGAAAGGGCTTAACGTTGCACAGAAAACCTGCACAAAACCAGTATCAGCTCCAGGACGCCCAGGTCTTCCTTCACTTCCTTGACCACAAAACCATGTCAGGGGAGTATTTCTGCACTTGTGTTTTTATTTCAAATTGCTCATGTACCTCAATTTTTCTGCTTTGTAGCATTCCATCCATAACACAGAGTTGAAGAAGCATGAAAGACCACGACAGGATGCCCCCAGGGATAATACTGGGGGTCTGTAAGGGAACAGTTAGCAAGGCATTACTGGCAAACAGCTACTTCCAGGAGGCAACACGTCCTACCAACCCACCGCTGCCATGTAAGCGCCAGGGATCCCACGGGCCTGTCTGAGCACCTCGCCTCCTAGCAGCTCCTGTCCAGCGCTCCTTCCACTGCAGCCTCAACACCTTTTAAGACAACAACCGTTTCACAGGATGCAGTTGCCATTTGTTTAAACTTGTTTCCTTTGTACAGCCTTTAACCGGGTGCCTCAAAATTATTCCAAGAAGGTAGAGTCTATGTGATATGAAGTGATAAAAACCTCAGGATGCTCTCCCTCATCACTTGCCACCAATCTTTGTCCGCAAATATTCTTGGCCATATTGCTGCGCTTGTTGGCCAGCGTTCATCTTAGCCCAGACATAGCAGCCAAAGGTTTTTGAAGCCTAAATACTCTATGTCCACACCATCCACTCATTAGATTTGTAATCACATGAAGAAACTGAAAGCTTCCTTGACAAGCTGTTTTCATGACAAAACTATGCTGACAGCCACAGAGCAGGCTCCCTTCTGTAATTCTTTGTCTACTGAATTCACTAACAACTTCCCCATTAGTTTACCTGCAATCAGTTGCAAGCTAATCCATACAAATCAAACCATTCTGCTCACAGCGCTCTACGCTGGCACAATATTATCACTCCCTGATTTAAAATACGTGCAAAATCACATGCTTTAATAAAAATAAACATTGCTAGACCAGAGATCATCTAAGCCAAGTCCTTTAGGACTCTTGCATTAAGGTCACTTAAGCCTGCTTGAACTAAAAAAAGTTTATAAAAAACATTTCTAATTAAATTACTAATTGGTTTTGAAGTTGTTTATTGCATTGACATGGTATTTGGACACAATACCAGGTTTCTTTCCAAATGCAGCACAGAGTATTTATTTTGATCATATCTGGTGTGGGGTTTTTTTTTTGTTTGTTTGTTTGTTTGTTTGTTTTTGGTTGGTTGCTTGCTTGCTTGTGGATTTTTTCCCCCCAGTATAAAGAATTTTGAAGTTCCCATCTATAAAAAGACCTATATAATTCTTTGGGCTCAGGATTTTTTGGTCACTGAATATGCTACAAAACCTACTGTCCTGGATCCTGTTAGCAGGATCCCTCATGTCTTCGTTTTCCTTTTCGATTTTTATACTTCATTACTTCCAGTTTATAAGAACTTAAACGGAGATATCAATTGATATATAAGGGTATATATAGCATAATAGTCATTTATTCCAAGTGTGACTTCTATTTCTCTCTGACACGGAGTGGAACTTCTGGCTTTTTCAGTCTCTGATACTCTTAAAATAACTCTCCATTTTCATTCCCATTTTTCTGCTTGCATTTTTCAATTTCCATTGCTTCTCAGCGTAGCTTCACCATTCTCCCCAGATTAAGATATTCCAGTTTAGAGGAGCCCAACAAGAAAGCAAGATTTAAAGCCAAGAGGCACCTCCTTTGTCCCTTGATGGGAAGGCAGCATTCCAATTTAGAGCTCTGCCACGCACCACCGGACAAGCACATATTTTGGCATTCACAAATGAGATCAGCACACCTCGGGGCACTGGGACCCCAGGGACATTCCCAGCTGCAGCCGGGCCGAGGCATGGAGAACATCAACACTGGAACACCAAGTCCCCACCAACAGCAGGAGCTGACCTACCTCACTACTTAGACTGATGAGACCAAGGAGGCATTCCTCCATAAGAATTTTGCTCTTTTTTTGCTTTGCAATTCACTGGTACAAGTTTGCCAAGTGATAAAGGACTGAAGGGGAAGGAGATGCGACTAAAAAGAAGAAAAATTGTGTTTAGGAAGAAAAGGAAAGAAATTTGCTCACCTGAGGGCCTTACAACAAACCTTCCATATGAGGACCCTATTTTTGTTTGTTAATATAACCACATCCGAGTGTAAATAATTCTCTTTTGAACAAGTTTGTGTCAGAAGACACTCAAGAAAAACACAGCTGAGGGCTAACCTTTCTCCTTCACTCACCCACACAGACACAATTTTTGATAATATTTTTAGTTCATTTTAGATCAAAAGTCAGTCATTGCTGAATGCCTATGCTAAAATACATATTGCAAAAGCCCTGCAAGAAATGAGTAGGTTTACAGTGTCATTGCTGCTGAAATGAATGTGAAATTGAATGTAGTGGGAAGTTTCATAGACTTTCTGCAGGGAAAAGAAATAGAACCAAGAGAACCGTGGAATATTTATCATAAAGAAGTTGTCCCCTTGTCCTGTGTAGCTGTGTGTACTCATGAAATCCCCTGGAAATGGCAAATACTAGCACCTGATGTGATCAAGTACTTCTACTCAAGTCAAGGCTTCCCTACCGCAATTATGTTAAACTACAGAGAATCCATTAGGTAGATAAGAGCTGGACAAATCCCAACTCCATCCTGCTCACACACCTCTGCCTGATCATGTTTATCTTCTCACAAGAAATAAATTTAATTATATAAATTAAGCCATCTATTTTGATAAATTTACCACTAAATTATCTGTAAAAAAAGTCCAATCTAAATGCACAGATTTATGAAGGGTTAAGGATTATTTTTGCAGCAGCTGTTAGAAATTATTACAATTCAAAGGGCATAACCTTCTTGCTGCTCCAGCAGACCTTGACCTCAATAGGAGAACTTATGTGAGATGATAGGGGAAAATATAGAAAACAGTATCAATAAAGCATAGATATGACAAAAACTCCAGAATAATTTTTCCATCATTTTAAGTGTCCGGAATATCAACAGTTGTTTTCCCACTTGTCACACTGGTCGGCAAAAGTCATGCAAGACCTGACTGGGTTTTTGAAATATCAGTGCAACCACAAAATTATAGGCAGAACCTAAAATAGAACTGTAACAGCTAGCCACTTTATAAGTTTTTTTTTTTCTTTTTAATTCTGCAGTCTATTATGCAATGCACAGTGGAAGAATTGCTGCATACTTGGGCAGACAAAGTACTTTGATAAGATGGACATATCCACTGATCAACAATTTGTGGAGTATTATATGTGTTCAAGTAGTGAACTAGACTCCAGCTGTGCTTCGTACCTCCTGGGTGATATAAAACAGTAAGTATTCATTATGACCTTTAGTCAGCAGCTTAATGGTAATACTAATGGACCCGCAATAAAATTTAGCTGACATACTACTTAAGAATATTCTTAGGCTATTTTGTGGCATTAAGTTGGCATATGTAACTACATTTAAACTCTAGATTAAATAACAAGTTTTCAATTATGAATAAATCTTGCAGCTAGAAGAATTTTGGTAGGTTTTGATGCAACAAAAATACCTGGTCACAAAGAAGCCTCTCTAGCTAAACACTAGCATTTAAATTTTAGCAGACAGGGCCACATTCTCAGACACTGAAGGTTAGCATGAATATTACTGTTTACGTAAATGGCAGCCCCTGAGAGAGCTTGGTTTTACAGACATAGCCCAACACAACAAACACGCCAACCATCACAACAGGGGCAAGGCTGCCAGGCTGCTGTGTTGTCTTACCAAAGAACCTTCCAGGAGAACCAAGCCTTTTGCAACGGTGAGATTTCTGAGTTGCAGTTGCCCACATCTGTGGTGCCACTCAGACTTTGTCACCCACCGAGGCCCCGCAGCCTCACCCCGACCTGTTCCCCTCAGCCCCCTTTGCATTGGGATTTTATTTTACCAGACAACTGACCGAGGGTCTTCCCAGAACACCTGGGCATGCTTGCACAGGCTGATGGAAGAACTTAGTAAAGCTTTGCTTAAACTGCAAGGAAGTACGATGGGCCTGGCCTTCTTCAATTGCTACCCCTCTTTGTCACTGTGACCTTTAAAAACCTTAGATCGTCTCATTATTTACTCTCATCTCTCTCCCTCTCAAATATATTCTTTGTATAACTTGGTAATTTGTGTTACGTATTCTTGGGTTTGGATCACCTCCACCTTTGCCACCCTGCTTAACCACCCAGTTCAAAAAATCTAGAGACAGTCTGCTGAAGACGTTTAGTTCTCAGTCCCAGCTCCCGGGCAGCGCGTGAACGAGCCTTGCTTCTGTTACACTGAAGTTCGGAGGTTTCTGGTTCCGAGATGGGTATTTCTGTAACGTGACAGACGTGGCCTGATCTGGGACAGATGTACTACCCACCTAAAGACCAGAGTTAAAGAGATTTTTTTATAGCTTGAGGATAGCTTTCTGCAGAGAAGCTGAATAAATTATTGAAATTGTAGTCTCTACATAACCATAGATATGAAAGCAACAATAATTTACTTCTAGAAGGCTGAGTGGAAAAAACATTTTCTTCCAGCTTCCTATTTTACCCTAGGATTTTATTTGTATTAATACAGTGCAAATCCCTACTCATTCTTTCCAAATTTTCACATAGGCCTTTCTTGTAATCTTTTATCTGCACGTTATGATTTTAGGGACACAAGTCTCTTTCAGAATAGCACTGTGTGGCTGTTATCCTTCTAGCAGCATCCTCCGTTCTTCCTTCTGGTATCACACAGCCTACATCAGTCCTATGGTAAATCTAAACTAAGACAAGCCCCCAGCAAACGTTGCTTTACTTCATTTTTATACTATGTGATACAAATACATCTTTTTCTCCTACAAAACACAATTTAAGAAGTGTTTGGAAAGACCTGATGAATCTAATTTGGATTCAAATTTCAATTTTACACTCCTGCATTCGCCCTTTGAGCACTCAGCAGTACACCTGTCTTCTGTGGTTCTGGTTTCTCTTCCACACACATTTGTACTAAAGTGTAATTTTTTAAGGGCTTATATTCACAAACATCCCAATAAAGCCACTGACACTAGTTTTATCCTTTAAATTTCTAATGCTACTGTTTGTTCATGTAATTGGGGGCATAAAGCCATATTATTTGCACATATTGAAATGCTAAAGTAGATCCTATTGGAGGGGATTTAAAGAAAAGGGGAGTCAAAAAAATGTTGATTTGGAGGCTGCAAGAGAACAGTGCCGAAAGACAATGGTTTTGCTACAGTATTGTCTATGAAACCAGGACAAGCAAATGCATACAACTATTAAAAAGAATAAAATATTTTCCAGGAAGGATTTTTGGAAGTGCTGAAAACGAGCCTAACTTTGTTCCCACACAAGTCTGACCACTGACTTCAACAGCAGTAAAGCTAGACGAATATCAAGTCCTTTTTAAAAATCTGTCTTCTGTATGCCAGCTTCGCCCACAAAATCGCAGCAGAAACGATGGGTTGCGGAGGCAGCATCGCAGCTCCTGGGACGTGCAGCTGAACATTATTTACCCTTGGAGGCTGAGGGAGATGGTGATGAAAGGCAGCCTGCAAAAGCAGGGCTGCAGGGGTACTAACAGAGCTCAGAGGGGCCAGGGGACAGCATAAACCCAACTGCAACACCAGGCTCCTCCTTACTTCCCTACGGGTCATTTTGCTTTCCACGGGACAGAAGGGACTTGAGCAGTCCCACAACAGCCACCCACTTACCAACACAGTATCAGGCTCTTACTACAAGTTTATTTCCTCTTTGAGCACTGGGCATGCTACACATACTGCTATAATGCAATTTATTCTGTGCCACGTGATGGAGATGGTGCTAAACAACGTCATTTCCGTAATTGTCATAGGGAGTGAGGTCTGTAGTTTCCAAACCCAGCCTGCAAAATAAAGGTTGCATCCACTGTGCAATTCTCAGAAACTGGCACAACCCAGAAATGCCCAAGCCAGCAGCAGAAGCAGGTTCATCCCAGCAGCATAAACTCGCCTGACTCTGGTGAGCAGTGACTGCCATGGTGCACGCACCCAAACAAGACAGCCTGCGCGGAGGGCACGCCTTTCCATTAGCTACATGGATCTGCCTTACCCAAGACACACGCGCTGGGCGCTGTGGAAGGAAGGAGATCCTCACAGAAAAGCCCCATCTCCCGGCAGCATCGCACAGGCACCACCATACTCTAGGTTGTATGTGCTGTCGCTTGGAGGATCACGATACAGATTATTGCTAGCCTTTCTTTCTCCCCCAGATAAGCCTGGGAAGGCACGCTTTTTGAGAGGTGGCCGGTTAGGCAGCACGCTGCAAGGAGCCCAGAGCACAGGCCCGGCCGTAACCTCGCTCCTCCACGCGGCCTCCCAGCACGGCCCAGACGGGTTTCTGCCTCCCCAGCAGCACGCAGAGCGGGGAAGCAGACCATAAGCATCTATGTCTCCGTAAGCACCCGTAACAATACGGGCGCATTCCAGCGAAAACAAGGCTACGCGCAGGGGCTGTGCTAAACACTACAGTGCCTAAGAGCAAATTACTCCGATCACACGCTTCCCACCACAGTCTCTTTTGAGAAACACCCACATACAGTATTGCCTTGAATTGTTTTCTCCTTTTCCAGATCAGCTGCTAGAAACTCGCCCCTTTTCCACGCTTTCAGTTTTCTTTTTCTGCAAAGAGAAGGCATTACCACCTAGTCTTTACACTAATTAACTATCCCTTTTAGCTATAATTTTTCTTCATATAAAACATTTGTAAAAGGTCTGTTTTTCCCCATGCCCTCTTTTCTCTCTTCTGGCTCTTCATTATGACCATGCCTAATTGTGATGAGCTGTCCACCATTTACTCCACAGGATTGTATAGAGCTTTGTAATGTGCCTGCCACTGATGTATTTACAATTGGAAGCAGTTAACTCTTTAGTCCTTCTTCCTTGTTCACAACAATGAACCCCGTGAGGAACTAGCGCTTAGCCCTAATTAAAGATTTTTAAAAGTCTCTATTTTAAGCCCGAGTACTCCAAATTGAGCATTTGTCAAAGGCCCGGTCACAGCCCCAAATGGAGAGGGAAATCCTACAGAAGAGAAGAATAAGACTATCACATCAGATAGGGTGAAAGTTCTTCTCAATCAGCATCTTAAACACGTAATCGGTATGGGATCTATTAGGTCTGCCTTGTCCATACAAGCCTGCTGATCCCTCTTCCTCAGCTCTGCTACAAACACTAAATTTGCTGATATTTGTAATTTCTTTTCCTGAAGAGAATCTAACTCAATTGTTAGAATGGAGGGGGATACAAATATGAAACCAACTCCTCCTTCTGCAGTGGGAATGCCAGCATTTATGCATCAGGAAAGTTCCTCAGAGTGGTTCCTGATGTAAACTCAGCATAGTACTTTAATATATCGGGGAAATCTCTTGCTTCTATTTCTCTTTCCAGTTAAGAGACCACATCCAAGAGCCATTGGCAGTTTCTGCAGTTCCAAGATTGTTTCCCCATTGTGCAGCAATTCTAAACTCTAGCTCCTTCACACTCCTGTTTCAGCTGAAGTTCCCTCAAAATTACATTAGGGTGGTTCTAAAGGCTCCGCATTCAACTATTTGAATATTTTTATTATTTTCTTATAAACTACATGAATCTCCAGAGTTCACATCTATGGACAAATATGAATTAATGGTTATGCCTGTTGATCAGCTTTGCACTGGACAGTGATTGTAACATGATGAATGATTCTTTTTGTTAAAGAAAACAGAACATAACATTTGACAAATGTTGTATATGTGCATAGACAGACACCCTTCTGAGCAAAAATGGCCATATGTTGGTATCTTGATATTGACTATATGTCTAAAACAGAACCGCTTAAAACTTCTGCGCAGTGCCGACAAACCACTTCTTTGAATATCTCGTCTTACACATTTTCTTTTGCTAAGGATCTCTGTGCAGGTTGAAAGAACACAGCTTCAGAATACACTTACAAAATGGGCAACTAATATCTATACTAAGGAAAGGCAGGAAGAAGAAAAGTACCCAATTTACATCTATTAAGAGAAGAAATTGTGACGAGATCTCCTGATGTACATAAGAACTGCTGAAAAACTGGGGCTTTATTTCTGATCCGAGTCATATCAAATAAATTGAGGCAGCAGGGCCATGCACCTTCGCCACAGATATTTCCTCAAAAAAAAAAAAAAAAGACAAACTTAACTGTACAATGTTTGTTTTGTAACACTTTGAGATTAAGATACTAAAGAATATTTACAGTGGTGCTTACTTTAAAAAGTAGATTGCATATATTTTTATGCAAAAAAATAAAAAAATAATAAAAAAAAAAGAAAAACCACAAAACACTCACTTTCAGCTAGATTCCTGGATTCCGGGCTTTAAGCTGTACAGAACTGCTAAATTACAGGCATTTTAAAATTATGTGCTATGAAAGCACTTTTTTTTTTTTTAAATCAGTGCAGTGTGATCAAGCTGGGGAGAGGAGTGTGTGTGCTGCCTGTCCAAGACCTGCCTTGCAAATGGGTAAGAGCAGCAGGCAGAAAACCAGAGCAGCCCATGAACAGAACATCAAACTACACTTATTCCCACTCCCCTGAAGGAACCAGGAGAAAAATGGTGGCACAGCATACCTGAAGCTTAAGTACTTTTAAAAATTACCCCAGGATTTTATTTTATTAAAAAAAAAAAAAAAAGATACTATATGGAGCTCTCCTCTTCTGTTTACATTTCCCTCTTAACATATTTGTTTATTCTGTTGTAACTGCTGTCAGCAATGTCAGGAGCTAAGGTGACAGAATTATTCCTGCATGTCAGCATAGCCTGCCATCCTGGGAATTAAAACCAAGCAGCAACAAGGACGAAGAAAGCTCTCCTCTCACAGCTACATTTTGTTACCCCAGCAGCTTTCACAAAGGGCCAAGGGACCACCCTGGGCAGAGCGACCTCCTGCCACAAGGACTCGGCTACGGTTACTGCGCTCCCACCTCCGCTTCCCCACCTGGGGGAAGCCCACACAGAATGGGAGTTGTCTACAACCCTGGGCTGCAGCAGTTTCTCTTTAGCTGTTCCTTTCCCCCACAGTGGCTAAAATGTGCACTAAACGCCACACCAAACACAAGCAGAAGTCTTGTTCATGTTTTCAGACCAATCTTGCAGCTTTATCTGAGACCGGTTCTCTGAGCAGATACATCTTTCCTTCTTCTCTAATGTATTTCTGCAACCCTGAACAGCAGCCCACCGTTTGCTCGCTAAGCATAATTAGCACGTTATCACCAGCTACATTCCCCCCTTCCCTTTGCACCTCCCAGGCACCACTTGCATCTTCAAGCCACCCCCCCACCAGCAGGGAGCCGAGTCCCTGGGCTGTAAAGTTAACGCTTCAGCCTTGGGTGCTAAACTCTCAGTGAGCATTTAACGCACGAGCAACCACTGCACACAGTTTGCATCAAGCCTACTGAACAAACAAGCTTTCTAACCTGCAAACCAGGCATGGTGGATCTCCCAGCCCTGGCCACGTGCTTATTCCGAGGCCAACAAACCTTTTGCAGCAGACAGCAAACATCTCCTCTCCTTCTGGCCCGGGCAGCCCAGTTTCTGCCCCCAGGAAATCAACATTTTATCCAGCATGCAGGCAGGCTGTGCCCCCTGTGCTCAATTACAGACCAGCTTGCTAAGAGTTCCCAGCAGGTAAGAGTAACTGATAAGAGGAGCACATCAGCTGGTCTCCAGCTTCTAAGGGACAGCTGTGGACTTTCTATACTCTCTTTTCGATGGGCAAGAGTTTCTCAGTTTGAATCGTTCAAGCTCTCTACTTTTTGCTCTTCCTTAGCAATTTCTGTCTCTTCTTTATTCCATTTAGGAGAAAGGGATCCTGGAAACTGTTCTAGCCTGACCTGTGTCCGGGGAGAAAACACACAACGCAGCCATGCTATTTATGCACTTGCAAAGCAAACAAAAACACAAACCCTTAATTTTCAGCCAGGGAAATAGGTTTTCTTCTAGCCTACAGGAAAGCAATGTATTCCCAGTTTTTTAGGTTCTGGAGACAGTCTGCACTAAACAAAAGGGGGGATTTTGTTTTGCAAATAGCTGTTGTTCCTCATTTGTGTACCAGAATCCACCTCTCGAGCTCCGGAGCATTCTGAGGTACAAACCACGGTGCAACGCTGCCTGGCAAAGCAGCACTCACAGAAAAGAGGAGCAGAATGCACAGCTATAGGAAACTGTTTGCATCAAATTCATTTCACAATGACGTTTTTTTATTAATAATATCTTTAGAGCCCCCTCGGTTTCCAATATGTTCCAATTATGGTTGTGATAGCCCAGGAAAACTGAACTTTTCTACACAATTCTCGCTAATATGGCCTGCTACTTGCTCTTATTGTTATTAGAATAATTTGCTCCCAAGTTCTGAAATGAACTCTGTGCCCAAGTAATTAAAGCTCTTAAAGTTTCTAGTCCTTTGTTTAAAGAATTCGTCCTTGTGCTCTCTATGCCCCATCAGCTACCTAATTAGCAGAGCCTTTGCGTGATTAAAAATTCTCACAGAGATTCTGCTGGATATTTGCCTCTCTTAATGAGTGTTTGTGGACAGCTGGGAGCGGGAGCTGGTTCCCTCCTCCCAGGACCTCCAATGAATTCTGCAGACCTCTGTCAGGGCCCAGGAGTGAAAGCTGTCATTTTAGTAATGTGGATGAAAATTGGTCAAAAGCACTGTGGTCCTTGAGGAATGAAAGGCCTTGAAATATAAATGAAGATGAATATTCATATTTGGTTCAATAAGTGCCAACTATTAATATACATGTCTGTCAGTAAGAAAAGTCAGAACTTATTCAATTGTGCCTGGCATAATTTGGCTCCTAACTCACAATTATCCTCCCATTCTTTGCATTACTTTGCAGTTAATTTTTTCAGCTAAAAACTTGCAGGCGAATGAAAGCGTTCCTATTTCCACAAAAATAAGTACTCTTCTGTCCTTCTATTAAGAATCACCTGTGGCTTTTTCACACACAATTCTGACTATCTTGCTCTGATTTTTCATATCTCATTCTCTTTTAACATCAGCTTTTCAAAATAGCCCATCACAGGCCTCTGCAAGTATACCAAGTTTCGTTACAGAAGTTCTCATTAGATTCCATATCCCCCTCCAACCCAATTCTAATTTCCTATCTGTTATGATTTTTAAGGATCGCTCAGTTTTCAAGAACTGCAACAGTAAACTGAAATATCACAGAAGGTTCTTTTTTTTTTTGGGGGGGGGGGTTGGTTTTGCTGGTGGTGTGGTAGTTTTTTTTGTTTTGTTTTTAAAGTGTGGTATGTCTGGTTTTGGAAGGGATGTCTGAGGACACTGAAGAAATGTCATCCTGCTTTATTATTAGCAATAGACTGCTGATTTCTGAAAGGGAAGACAAAGATTACAGAAAAATCCTACAAGTATTCAAACTAGGCAATCCAGCTTCACAGGAGAGTGATCTCTTATGCAGTGACATTTGCGAAATTAGAGCTAAGTAATTTTCCTAATCAATATATTCCCATTTATCACTTTGCCCAAAGCCCATGTGCACAGGAACCAACATACATATTAGACACTGCTGAAATCACTTAGATCTTAGAAGAATAAAAAGTATTGGAGAAAACACTGCAAAGTGGGATTACCACTTGGTTTACGAAGTTAAGATGATTGGATAAAACTGAAACTTTTTGTATATGAGCAGAAGCTACATAGATCAAACACAAATAACTGAAATATGTTTGGGGGGAATGGTGGGGGGAAGCAGTGAGGAGAGCATTCATTTGTTTCTTTAACCACAGTATTACAGATCTCCATCTCGGAAAAGAAACCCAGAGGTAAAACTACCAGGAAACCTGCTACATCACCAAAAGGTCACACAGAGGCCACACGCTGATTTAATTCAGCTTTACGCAGGAAATCTAACAGGACCAGATCCTGCAGAGACATGCTTTGCTAAGTGACAGAGGAACATTTATTGTTTCAAACTTTACTTGGTCAGGTTCCTGCTGACTCCTAATGGGAGTTTGCCTGAGTAAGGCATAGGTAGGAATCAGTGAGGCTACAGCCTACGGGAACAGCAGCTTGAGAGAAGGCTGTGAAACACCGGAGTCATCGTGGAATGAAACCAGCACATAAGAAGAGAAAAGAGGGCCTGGGTATTTTGATGCAAGTGACCAGATTCGTCTCTCATTTATAATGGTCCCGGTCCATTAGCTTCAAGGTGGAACGTCTGTGAAGCCTGCAAGTTAAACAGCTTTCTGTGCAAAGCTTTTGGGCTAGCGAACTTTTCTTCCAAACCATCCCTGTCTACATTTCATAACGCTTATTTCTGTTTGTGTCACTAGGATATTATTATTCACTCTGCCTTCTAGATGTAGATTTGTTTCAGCAGAGAATGGTGATCAGCTGTTTTCACTGGCAGTTTGAAAAATGGAAGAAGTAAGCTAGGACAGGTGTGGGTGCACATTAGCAAGGCAATTAGGTTTGGAAATATTAATTTATCATTTGTAATAAGGTCGTGGATTATAGATCTATATCCATGATATACCTATTATCTCAGAGGTTCCAGTTCAAAGGATCCAAAACAAATCAAAGGGGAGCATTTTTTTCTTTTTTTTTTTTTGAATGTTTCGGTTTGCCTGTTTCTGACCACCTGCCAAAAGCTAAACTTTTCTTGGCTTGGAATTAAAAAGCCGTGACTCCACCTCTGCTGCATGATACTCTAAACAGAAGCCATAGGACAGACACAAGTCCAAAATTCAACTAGAGTGGACTGAAATATTGTGAGCATTTTAGGCTTGCGATTAAAATTACTACAGGTCCATGAAGTCTGTATTTATGTGCCCTTGTTTGTCCATACCTGCATAGTGCTCGTAAGTCACAAGCCCACATGCAACAACATCCCATTTTTCAGAATCCTTCTGAGTTTCTTGGGCTTTCTGGGGATTTAATATCCAGTCTACGTCAGGAGAAGGTGCCGTTTGTACTGCTACTACTACTGGTCAATTTTTCCCCCCAACATAATGAACATTAAAAAAACAAAGGGGAAAAAAGGTAAGTTTAGAAAATAACAGAACAAAAACATCTGCAAGGTTGCCCCCTGCATTTTCCGTGATTTCATGTAGCACATTACTAAAGTACCTTGAACATAGCAATTGCCATAGCAGCAGACCAAGGGTCAGCTAATTCTGTCTCATTTGCAGAAATTAGCAGCATACAGCTGCTTTAGAAGACTGTTCAACAGTCGCATGTGCAACTACCAGATAATCCACCCCTTCTTTATTTCCACAACTCACTGTGCACCTATGCCCACAAAAGGGGAGCAGCCTTAAAAAATATATCCACCTGTGAGAACACAGAAATCCGTGGAGAAAAATAAATGAATCAGCTCAGCAAAACGTATGAAAGGAATGTAATGTTTTAATTTAACGTTTGGCAAAGGCTCTGCTGAAAAGGCAGGGCTGGCACCACGCTCCAGGGTACGGCGCCTAGCTCCGACAAGCCGAGCGGAGGCAAACTCCCACGCCAGGAAGCCTCCTGGAGGCCAGCCTCCTCCTGTTCTCCACGATGCGGGCACTGCCTGCGAAGGCGCCCGGCTGCGTGCTCAGCCCTGAAGACACAGCTGAGCTTAGAGGGCTAGACGCAGCAAAAGCAGGACAGGAGAGTTAAGAGGGCTGCGAGAGTCAGCCAAGTGCCGAGGATTACGGAGGCATTCGGTCTCTCTGCGCTGCTCTATGCACTTGGATATGGAGGGTACCGCAAGATTCTAGTAAAGAATGGTGCTCGTATTTAAAATACTTGCAAAGCAATTATCATTCATTCTGCATATTCAGAAGTTAATCTTTAGAAGTTGATCTGTTCATTTACCTTGCTTTTAAAGTGAGCTTCTTTGTTATAGAGGTACAGTGAAAGAAGTCAAGGAAAAGAAAAAGTGTTTGATTTTTTTTCTTAAAGATTTTCTTTTTCCACAACTATTCTGAACACAGCAGTATTAGGTTCAGAAATTGTGTCATCAGCCACACGTGCTACAGTAGATGAAAGTCCTGTCTCAAATCAGTATGGGTATCTTGGGGGGATCATTATAGGAAATGTGCACAGAAGAAATCTCTTAAGGAGGGATTTGAATTGAGACAGGGAGATCATTTGACATACAAAGCATTGGGGGAACATGGGAGACTGAGAGATTGAGAGCAAGGGAAGGATAAACAGGAGGTAGGCTTCTTTCACATAATAAAACCATCACACGTAGCAAAGAGACTATCTATGACTAGATACCGTCACAAAAATGCACTGAAATTGGCCATAACTGCAAAGTCAATAAAATGCTCTTAATCTTTCAATAAACAATTTATTTTTAAAAGTTATTTTGGAGCTACTGAAGCTCCTGGGGTGGGGAAGTAAATGCATTTTAAATGTGCTGTACAGTATGCAGTATCACAGATTTAAGTTTCATTTTATCAGAGGTATGGTTTAGACATTTGAACTCTGGATTAGAAGCCAAAATTCCTCCACTCTAACGCCAACTCCTTTTCTGGCTTTCAACAAATCGTTTGAGGTCAGATTCCAACAGCTCGCCTCATGCAGGAGGGCAGGTCCTACGCGGTACAAGGGAGGGAAGCAAGTTCGCCCTTCAGATCGGCCTGCTTCTGTAACTCGGGTAAAATATTCGCTTAGTTTCTTGCAAGGCGGTCACCTAAATGAATTATTGTAGGTAACGTTTGGAAAGAGATTTGGATATGAAGAATACTAAATAGAGCTGGACAAAGGTTTTGGTTAAAAAAAAAAAAGGACTTTTCCAGTTTTAAGATAAAAGTCCCTTAGAAAACCAGTGCAATAAAAATTGCTTTGCAGACATGTTACTTCTCTGAATTTTCCTATCAGTCTCCCTACTTCATTCATATAGAATGACTACGAAGAGAGGAACAAAGAGGGAAAGAATAATGGCAAAACTAAAAATATTTTTAGATGTCAAATCCCCCTAAACAGTCATTGCATTTAAATACAATCTTTCATTAGGCATTTGCTTTTAAACACAGGGCTCAAATAGTTGCTCAGACTGGAAATCATTCAGAGAATACAGCATCACAAGTTCTCATTTGCTAGCTTGATCCCATCTCTGTCACTTTAATGTCTCGGCAACAGTAGGAGGGTTTGGGGAGGTCATTCTGGCAATTGACTGTTTCATCAATTATTACTAACCCATTTAAAAAACGCTATGACACTTGCATATATTTTCATTACACAACCGGCTTAAAACAAACCTCACTGCCCAGCTTGGAGGTAGCACTGCACTGTGCAGAAATCTTCGCTCAAGATTCAACATCGGTCTCTTGCTTTGGAGATGACTTCAGCCTAATTTAATAGGGACTGGACACTTCATTAAAACATTTTACTTCCTCCTCACCGCATTCTGCACTAACCCCTTCTGACAGGCCTAGCACAGGACTTTGTAAGGTATATGCAACCAATGCCAGTTCAAAATACATTTATCCAAGCAAGATGCTTTCAGCAGCAAAATGAAGATGCGTTATCAGGACTAGCATTATAAGCCACTTCCAGAAGAGGAGTGAACTAACCTAGATTTGTATTCATTTGCAATAGCCAACCATACTGCTACAGCATATTCTTGCAGCTATTTGATTGAAAGCTGTGAAGCTGTCTAAGTCCTGAGGAGGTGCCAAAAAATTCCAAGATGTTAGGAAGTCTCTTCCCCAGGTGACAGAAGGCCGACCACTGAACAGAAAAAATGAAGATGAACAGATCTGCAGTTTATGAGGTCAAAATGTCAGATGCAGGGTGGCCATCAAGAAGCAAACCCAAGACAACAGCTACTGCTCTGAAAGTCAGTTAAGAGCAGCCGAATTACACGTACCTCTATGCATACATAAGTGCCTACAAGAAAGGACCTAACGGCACCAACAAAACGTGTTAGAGAGCTTATCCTTCGCAGCACATTTAGACTTCTCAGTAGCTTCAAAGAGAGACCAGGGTAAACCTGCGATCTAGATCCTGAAATTAGACCCAAGACATTCCCTTTATCGAGCGATTAAAAGCAGAGGCCGAATCATAAACACGCTCAGAGAGCGCCCATCCAAGAGCTCAGCTGCCTTTGGGGATGTGCCCGCAGTTCAGGGCCTCGGCTGCGTAAGCACGTAGCAGTGCTGAAAGGACCAAGGACTGTCCCTGACTGCAGCTGGCTTCGTAGCTTGCAGAAACAAGCTTGGGTGCCCAGGGAATACTGTAAAAAGTAACATGGGAAACATCAGGAAAAGTTAACACACTGACACTCATTGACATTACCAAGGGACTCTTCAAGCACTTCTTTGTGTCTTGAATCACAGCTTCTGCCTTTAACCATGCAGAAAGGAGACAAGTGGTGACCTAATTACTACGAATTCCTCCATTGCTGCTCTGCTAGTGTCCCAGACCTTGGAAAGAAGATACTGCTTCTTACCCTACCCCTCTACTTGCTGCATGCAATGACCTCTGAAGCATTAATTTCTGAAACGAGTGTGATTTATTGTGGTGGGTAATACGCTTTATTCCAGGGTTCAACAGATGCACTTTAAGTTTACCGCCTGATGTGTGGTCCAGAAGAGTTCTGTGGAAGACTTCCTTTCCCTCCCCATCCCCTGTGGAGGCTGAGCTGCCTCTGCAGCCCGTGTCAGCCTGGAATCCTGTACATACATACACTGTATATACCAACCACTATTTTCCAGCACAGCCCCAATTTTCTTTGCAGATGTCCAAAAACCTTACACAAGGAGCCAGACTCCAACTTTATGCTTGGTCTATGGTATTTCTATATTGCCATTTCCCAGTTTTGCATTACTTTAGTAGCAGCAACTTTTTTTTTGACTGAAGATTTGAATAAGCCATTCCATCTTTCTCTATTTCTTGAGTATGTCAGGCAACATCTCATCGTTTCATTTTTCATTTAACTTGCCTCTGAACAGACCTAATACTTTGCCTCATTTCTTTGGATGCAGTAGAGAAACACTTCACTAACATTAAGGCCAACACTGAAATACGCAGCTACTGCAAACAGTGTGTTTGATTCTCCGAAAACAAGTTACACCCAAATCCTTCCCGATTCCTGCAGGACTGGAATGGAATAAAAACTCTGCAAAGCAAACCCATTTCTTCTGCTCTTCTACATGCAGTGCCAAGACGAGACGTTCCTTGGTCCAATAACGACTGTAGCTTTACAACTTTGCACTAATCTCATTCTTAGCTACAGGTCAATGCACTGATATATGTTCCTAGATGTAGGAATGGGTTTTGTTAAGACACTGATTCTGGATTTCCCCAGAATCTCCAAACATAACAAGTTCACCTCAAATGTAGGATTTGTGGCTTGACCAAAGATTTTAAAGGGGGTGGAGGGCAGAAGTAAGGAGGAGCAGTTCAGGAAAGCACACAAAGGAGTGATCAAATCTGTGTCTCATGTGCCAAAAGCTCCCATCTTTTCAACTACCGTATACAGGCGAGCAGCTCCCCAGGGACACTTTTCCAGAGACACGGACTACAACAATACATGTGTACATGTACCAAACTTACTACTGTGCCTCTTTCTCTAAATATTTTTACAATAAGAACCAGTTTAAATATCCTGCCCTCCTTAAAACATGCTGTGAAACAAGTATAAAGGGTGAATAAGAAGGAAGCTGGAGCCTGTTTTTTTTTTTTTTAAGAACAAGGTCACATCTCAGCAACTGAAAAGTAGCAGAGCTCCTTTCATCAAGTTTTTAACTAGAAAAATAGTATGCCCATTTCTTTGTAATACACCTCTGGGCTTTTTTATTATGACTTCATTTCCCCTTGTAATATTGGAACGTCTCTATAATTGTAAAAGTGTAATAGAATCTAATAGAATTTCATTTGGAACTCTGAATGGTCTATGCCATCTCTGCTCATTTTGAGTAAAATAATGATTTTTAATGTCCACACATGGCTTCCCATGACCTTATTCAATCTTTGGGTTGATCAGGAAATATATTGATTCAATTACATACTGATGACAAATGAACTAAAAGAAAGAGGGAAAAAAGGTCAGCATATATTTGAAAATGTAAATCTTAGCAATGTCTTTTGGGTTTGCCCAAAAAAAAAAAGTCATTTCAAAATGCCATTTGTGGCTAATAGTGTGGAGTTCTAGTTCCTATCTGTGAGCAGCAAAGAAATCATTAAAGTGTAAGAAGCGTACTCTCCCCTCCTTTTATCATTACAAAATCCTCTTTCCTTCAGAGGTTTGCATGGAATGACCTCCTTTGGCTAAAAGACCCTTTTCCCCCTCGCTGTGGAAAGAGTTCATAAATACACCGCACATTACGCTAATTTTTCTTTTCTTCCTTTTTCTTTCTCCTCTTGTCCTTTTGTTTTCCTTGTAAAACTATTACCAGTGCAAACATTTCATTATCACCACTTCCTACCCTCACTGCTTTCATTACCATCACACCTTTATCCCCTCATCTTCAATCTCAGTCATATAAAATGCCAAATGGGATGGCGTGCTTCAGTGGAGTTATTTCCAGTTTAATAAGCTGTAAGTGTCCACTTGTAGTGTACCTGATGGCACCTCATGCTAAAAACCTTTTCAGTCTAGACTGCAACTTTCCCTCTGCTCTGTGAATCCGGGCTCTGAACCTTAGAAACAAAAGATTTAATTGCTATGAAGCAGTAAGACGGGAACAGAAATAAAGAGCAGTCCATAGGTGAAGCAGTCACTGCGTCATTGGCTTATTTGGTCATGTGGATTTCACAAGGTACGTACGCACCCAAGGCTTTGGATTAGCTGTCTGGCTAGTCTCATTAACTTTTCTTTTAAGACCAAACTAGGGATCTGTGAAAAAGCATCCAGCTGACAGCTACCCAGCCTGACTTCCCAATTTTCACCAAAACTGACAGGCCTTATTTCCCCAACACGAGAAGCCATTCTGCCCCAAACAGCTCAGGCCAGGGGATGTGGTCAAGCCCCTGACTCAGCTCTGTGGGTCCCCTCCACATCTGCCAGTAGCTTTGCAGAGCCTCAAGGTTTTTTTGCGAAGAAAAATGCATTCCACGGGAATGACAACAGGACCATCACCTATCTTTGTGTATTTCATTGAAGAGCTTTTGGGGAAGAAATTGCAATAACTTTCATTGTATCCTGAGACTGTAGCAGAAGGCTATGCCCCTCTGTGAGCCCCCTTGAAGCAGCCTCAAGCCTTTAGTGGAGGGAACAGCAGAATCAGGAACTGACCCATCATCTCATCCATGGAAGAATCAGCCACACTATCTCCTTCTGCAGACAAATCTCGCTTTTTAAATTTCCAGGTCTATCATCAGGATACACACAAATGAGCACATAGTACAGCACATAGCTGAGCATCTAAAAAGAAAGAAAAAAAAAACACAACAGGATATGGGCACTTCACTAAAACTGCAACATCAGAAACAAGATTTTGTCCAAAGCATATATTTTGTTAATGCAAATTTGTAGAAAACTATACGCACTGGAAAAGATCAATCAGGTATTGATTTTAAAAGGAAAACTTGCACATGGAGAGAAGTGGCTGCTTTCTAGAGATTAGTGTTGCAAAATAAATTCAAATGTGTCATAACAAGATTTCTCAGCAATTTTTTTTCAGACTTAGTCCAGGACAAAAACAGATACAGTCTTCAGGATCTAATCAGCTTTAGAACTGATTAGCACCACATAACATAAAAGGAGTTGACTTTATAAGTTTAAACTAGGTTTGTTTTTTTTTCCACAGTTTTTATTCACATACTCAAAGGGAAAAAGGTTAAAACAAAAAAAATTACTTGTTTCCCAATCTTTGCTTATTTAGGGCAAAATTACCATGGGAAACATTTAGATGGCTAGGCTGTTTTGCTGTTGCCATTCAGTGGAAAATAAAGTTCATTCACAATAATCTCTTGAAAATGAAGGCATGCAATAACACCTTCAATCTGCAGCATTTTTTGATTGAATGAAACACTGTTGGAGGATTAGTTTGTCTACAGCAGGGTGCTGCTTCATGCTACTAGTCTTTGGAGTGCTGACTTTGGAGTACTAGAGTCCCTACAGCCTTTTAGGACAAAATTGTCAATCTCCTGGGAAATGAACATAAATTAAGTATCTTATTTTCTGCAAAGAGCAAGGATGGCAGAATACAAAAAGAATTTAAAAAAAATTACCATTTGCTTCAGTGCCACATAGTGGATAATGACATAGTGGATAGTTCCATGAAAGCACTGAAAAATAAAGACCTAATCCCAGACCTCCGTGTCTGGTGAAATTCCAAACAAGCCCATCCTTCTGGGCTAGGTATTGCCACAAAATATGGTAATAGCAGGTGACATCTCTGAATATGATTAAAGTCCTTCAGCTACTCAGTGAAACTAAGACAAGCAAACACAGCATACTGAAATACCCTTTTCTTTTTTTCTAATAATTATTTCATTTTTCAAAATCATTTAAATACTACTCTTAATCTAGCCATAATATTCTGCAAAATCTTTGAACATTCAAACCATGACCAAGAAAAGCCATTCAGGTTTAAACATCCTGTACATAACTTTATAGTATTCGGCATGACACAGCAAATGCCCAGCTACGCTGAAGCCTGGCAGAATACTGCAGATGCACACTAGACTAACCAGGCTCCTCACGTGTCAGCCACCACAAAGAACTGTGTCCTGTCCTACTTCTCAGCAAACATTTCATGGCAAAGTGTGATAGGGAGGTCTCATATTACCAAGACCTCATTAATTTCACAAAACAGACTACAGAACATTTGCGAGCATACTCTGAAGTATTATTGTAAATAATTTAAGCTAAACTACACTTGTCAAACAAAGGACTAAATTACAGTTTGTGATGCAGAATCCTAGATTTTTCACTCTGGTCGTGTTTCCCAGCTTGCTAATTGTCCAAACAAAATAAATCTGCCTGCTGGACTGTTTTTACACCTGCCTACCCTGAGAGCAGTAGTCCTGAGCTGATGCCTTGTTGCTCTTTAGTAGCCTCGTACACCACGAGGTCCAGGTGAAGACTGCACCAAAGCCCATGGGTTGTTCAGCCCAGCCGAGGCTTGCGCAGGTTGACCTATGGTGGAGGTTGGCCTCCCACAGGCAGGAGGCCACCCGAGCTCTCAGAGGCCAGTTCTGGGGTCAGCACTGGGAAGAAGAGCTGGGGAGAGAACAAGGACACCCTTTTCCTGTAATACTAATACTTCTAAAGGAAATGCTAATATACTAATGAGGTGACAGCAGCGTACAGTAAGCTTTCCCTGCAGCACCCTTGTGCTCTGTAAGGCCTGCTCCAGAGCACTTTGTTATGGTGGTGCTAGAACGTAACAAACCAAAACTGGCAAGCAAGGTAACTGGAGCTGCCATATCATAGCTCCTAAAGTATCTCCATAGCCAAAGCACTCACTATTCACCATTGCCACATTCTTACCTGCCACGTGAAATCATAAAGATGTTTAGAATAAGCTGCTGTGGTCTTGACCTATCTTTAATAACTTGATCATTCAGTTTAGGCACACAGGAACCAAGACATAGACTAGAGATGTATCTTAGTAATGAACGGTGAATGAAAGAACTTGTTTGCTATGTCACTTGGGGTACAGATTGAAAATGCCTGAAATTAACATCACTTAGAAGAATTGAAACTATAGGTTATTAAATATCAACTTTGTGCCAGCAAGATTAAAGACACTAATTTATTTTTATAACACTTTGAAGTATTATATGGCATTTTATTTCTTGATAACCTTTCAATGTCTAACCCCATTTAATTTACATACATACTTACAAGCTCATTAACAGCTCATTAGAAACACCAGGAAAAACATGTGACAATAACAAATCCAGTGCAGCAGAGGGGACCAAAAATCTGTTTGGAAAATTATACAGAAATTTCTGCTTCTAAATGACAAATCTACGGTGGTTTGCCAGCACTAGGCCTGCAGGGCTCACGATTATTACATGAAAATAGTAAAAATAACTCAATTTCTATAGCTGCCTCTTCTCATATTTATTTAGACAATACTAGAGGGCAATACACTGAGAGGTGATCACATGATGCAAGGCAGGGAAGACGCAACAGAAGATAAATATTGCCACAGGTAGGGTGCTGCATTAAACATATTGCAACCTGGCAGTGCACTGAGGATGATCTACAGTTCACCAAAAGTAAGCTTTTCTGAAATGTTATTCCTGTTTAATTTTTAAATCATCTGTTTTGCTTACCACAAAAAGCAAATGTGCATAACCTGTGCTCACAGAAATCCCGAGAACGGACGTGCTGGGTCAGATCACAGCCCACGTACCCAGCAAGCTGCCTTCGTCAGTGGAGAGGAGCAGACTTCAGAGAGAGTAGACAGTGCTGAGAGTAATCTTTCCTTGGGTGTACCTGCTGGCCAATACCAAGAGATTTTCCAGGCTGGATTACTGTCTGTCCAGACTGTCATGCTGAATAGAGACTAACGGACCTATCTTCCATGAAATTCTTTACTCCTTGGCACAGTCTCCATTTATATAATGAGAATAAGGATGCTACTTTCATTAAGCACTATTAGACCCATGGAGGGAAACACTTTCAGTGAAATATTGTCATTGCCTTCTCACAGGACTTTGGAGGAATCCTAGAAATGAGTACTGCCAGGAAACAGTGCATGTTGGCAGTGGAATATGGCAGCACAGCACACATCTCATCAATAATCGCACATAAAATAGCAGACTAGTGACACCCAAAGAGTTGGTTTAAGGGAAACTGAAGGTATGCGGGTCACAGAGCTCACCTGAGAAATTTCCACATTAGAAAACAAAGCATGCACTTCCAACAGGGATCTTTATCTCCAAATGCCAAACCCCACCAGGTTCTCTGTACCCTCTCAATTCACCTCCTAACGTACTCTGATAAGAATGGAGTATACTTAAAATTTCACAGGGTGACCCTCCCTCTCCAGCAATTCTTCCTGAAAGCGATTTCTGTTGTCTCTTGGTCCTTCCTCAATCTCACCACAATCCTTCAACTCTCCTTTCCGTACCTTCTCATGGCTTTTCTTTCTGCTATACCAAGGTCTATATTCCACAGTTTTGTTCCTGCCTCCCAGCCTTCCCTTCTCCCACTGCTCCCTAATCTTGGAAGAGTAAATAGTTTTTGCTCACTGATTTCATCATTCCTGAATCTTTCTTTCTACGCTGTTTTTGATTTAAACAGTCATTTCCTCAAATCTAGATTGTCCAGAATGCTACTGATAAGGTACTCTAAGACAGATTCGCATACACGCCTTCCCCTCCCTCAGTATTATTTCCCCATTTCCACTTGACTCTATTTAAAGTTTAAAAAACTTCTTGCTTTCACTGCCTCCTCTGGCAGGCAACCAACCAAAGCGCCTTCTTACAGCTTTCCCAGATAAATACACCTTGCATTTCTTGCCCCGCCTTCCCACTACGTCTGTATCCTTTCCACTCTGCGAGTTAGGCTTCTTCCTCTGTTCTCAAGTGTATTTCTCACGTTAACTCAAACTATTCCCAAAAACCCAATCCAGCAGACTTACCTATAAAATATGAGTATGTTCCTACTTTGCAGGAAAGTCACGGCACCGGGACATTTAGGTAACTGAGTGACCACAACCATATCCGAGCGTAAATGCACGCATGTGTATGATTACCTGTAACTTACGGCCATCTCACTCTTCCTGCTTCACCCGCATTGCCCACCTTCCCACACTCAAGTCACCCTGCCACCTCCCACAAACAGAGATGTGTCTTTTGCTATTTTTTTTGTCGGCCACCTGCCAACCCCGCAGCTGCTTCAGTTACAAGCAGCACCGTAGTCACGCTGCCTGACTTGGATATCTCTAAGCTGCTGCGACATCAGCAGATGCTTTCTGCCTTCCCTGCCTGCATCTGGGACCTCCCAGCAACCAGGACCGGGACAACCCACCCCACCTCCGGCAACCGCTGCCCTGCAAGGCAGGAGGCCGGCGGGGGCCCTGCGCTGCTTTCGGCGACCGCCAGCGCGCCGGCGGCTGCGGCTGCTGCGCCCGGGGCGCTGCTGCCACCTGCTGCCGGCCTCCCGCTGCCGGCCTCCCTCCTGCCGGCCTCCCGGCCCCGGCGGGGAGGCTGCGAGAGGAAGCCCGCAGGGCCTCGGGCAGGCGCTGCTCGTCCCCTGTTAAGCCGGCAGGAGCGGCCCCGCGAGGTCACTCGTGCAGCCTCAAAACGGAGGCCACGAAGCGACCGGTGGCTGCTGCGCGCCTGCACGCAGTAATTCACTGAGGTACAACAGCCGCTGCTGAGTGGATGTACAAGGGTTAATAAGTCTTCCGTAAGACTACTTTGCAAAGGGATAGTATTAGCTGAAAAGTACTGAAAATGAGTTTCAAAGGAAAATACGGTTACGCCTTCCCAACGCAGTTTCTGTCGGAATCTTTAACCAGAGGACTTACTCCCTTCCAGAGATCGACAGGCACCCCTGGCCAGTAACCTCACATTTATTACATGCAGCTGTTCGTTCACTGATGACTTCTAATTTCAAGTTAGTCTAAAAGTCTACGCATATATTTAAAACGATTGCAGTTCCAAGCTTAAATTTGCAATACAACTTCTCAGGAGAGCAGGAGAGTTTTTTCATTTTAAGGTCACTTACTTTTAAGCAACAGGGAACAAATTAAACTAGAAGATAACCACCTCTCTGTGAATTCTCCCACTACCTTAACAATTAACGAGGTATTTCTTACAAATTTGTGTAATTAAGTGGTATCTTAACCAAGCTGTAAACACCGAGAACTGAAGTTTTAATAGAAGCTATGCTCCATTATTTAACCAGCTACTACACTACTGCTCCCTGTTTACCCACTCTAGATCCTTGTCTTCTCCATGTTAAGATGCGTCTCATCCTAAAAACCTAATAGTACCTAAGTATCGTTGCTTTTTAATGAGCTCCCAGTGGATCGTACCCAAGGCCTTCGTGACATCTCTACACCTCTTTTGCTCTAGTCCATCAAAAGATAAAATACCAAAAAAATCATCTGACAAACAATCACAACTTTTCTGCTTCAGCTTTACATTGATGGTGTTTCTTTACAGCAGAAAAGAGAGTGGCTCCCATGGCCAATAAATGAAAGAACAATTTCAGGTTCTGGCAAATAGAATAAGTCTATGCTGTAGCAGAGGATGACAATTTGTTGTGATAAAAGGGAAGAAAATGAATAAACTGAAAAGTCAAGCGCATGCTATAATGTAAGAGAGCAGATTGATGACCATGGTGATCGAGCAGTTCTGCACAGCAGAAATCATGAGCATGTGGAAGTCCCCAGGATACCTCTGCACATAGCAGTTCACTGCGGTATGCTCACACACAGCGAGTGCTTTGTAAGCATCCATGCCCCAAACACACAATACTGTGCGCAAGTGTAACTCTTGGTATGCAAGTTTCCTCCATGGTTTTGCACAGCTAACCTCATCTATGCACTTAAATATACTTGATATTCTCAGAAGCCGCTACACTGCACATCATTTTAGCCAAGAAAACAAGGCTTAAATCCATTTATTCTATCAATCCATGTATTTCTTTCAACTTCAGCAACTGCTGTAGTTTGAGGATTTAAATCAGGAGTTTAAGTGAAGCACCCTCTCAGCTCCAAAGCGAGATACTTCTGACACCTTGAAACATAACGCCACAGAGAAGCCCAAGCTAGCCATGGTTCTTTCCTGGGATCAGAATGGCTCCAGCTCATTACACTGTGGAGCTCTTCTCGATTTGCACCAACTTAAAATCACAGTTGAACTCAAAACAGAATGGAAGAAAAGTTAATGACAGGAAGTTATACCTCCAAAATTATACTGTACCCATCAAACAGCCAGAGTGTGTCTGTTCTCCGGGTAAATTTAGGATCATTTCTACTGTACGCTACCATAAAGTACAAGGTGAGAAAAAAAAAATCAGACATAGTACTGAGGGGAATCCTTTGAACTGGCCTGGCACAGATTCACACTCACTATTTGCCCAGCAGAAGTCACGCTGGATGACTGCGTTCCCATTACAAAATATATGCAGTGACCATTGCTCACTGCTATCCAGCAAAAGGCATCTAAAAATGTGCCATACCACAGGAGAAAATACAGAGCAGAAGTGGCTAGAGTCCTGAGGAACAGAGAGATTTAGCATAACAGAGATAAGAAAGGGCTAAACTAGTCGCACAGGCATATGAGATCTTCATAATTTTCATCTTCTGTACAAAAGCATTTGAAAATAAGGAGTATGCAGGTGTCAATGCTTGGAAAATAAAAGCATCCCTTTTAAGATCATTGATCTGAAGTGCATATAGAAATAAGATACATAATGGGGATCAGATACGTACTGAATTCAGTCCTTGTTCCCTGTTGCATATTTGTTAGGAGATTTCTTTTTATTACTTTTTAATTCATTATTGTAAGTGTAATCTCAGTCAAGTCAAATCACTTCATTAATTAAAAGGGATTGAAAAGGTCCTTAGCTGCCGGATTCCACGAAGGCCCAAAAGCTCAGGCCTGTTTAGAGGAGGTCGTATTTCATTTGCTGCCGATGTCAAACCAGTACCCGTCAGGCCTTTGCCAGGCCCCAGAGACGAGCCAATCAATGTCTGCTCACTAAAGCCCCTCGCATGAATCCATTTAAGCAATGTGGATGCTTCCTGTCGAAAAAAGAAATGGTCTCTTGGTATCTCTGATAGAAATTAGCCATGAATTAAAAGAGAAGCACAGTTGTTTTGGAAGAAAGCCAGAACCAGAATTAATAGGCCATCTGAGCCTCTTGAGTGTTGAATCCCATTTGTTAGCAATTCTTTATGAAAGGCTTCCCCTCCCTCCACCAGTTCTGACCAAACCCTGTACATTGTCTCCTGAAACTAAAATCATTCAGTTAAATTTTAACCAGCCGGAAAAATATTAAAAATACTGGCTTTACTTCACATAATTTTAGAAACCTGCTTGATATTTGTACTACAATAACCCATTTGCCCTTCATTTCCTTTAAAATACACGTTTCCTCGTGACTCACCATCTCCCCACGCTGAGATGTGGCAGGACCATTGATACAGATGGATTTGCACTAGACATGAGTTTGGCTCAATGTAATTTCAGTAATTTTGGCAGAATCTTGTAAAGGCTTTCACTATACATTTAATTAGTATTATCCTGTGTGGATGGAGTAATCTATCTTGTTGCCAATCCTCTTAGCCTCAAAAGCTTTTCATATAAATTTAGTGGCACTGAAATTAAAGAACTTTTAGAGATCTCGTCTTAAAATGCTCTAGACTCCCAGCTTTACATTCGACAATTTAGTTCAAGTCTAGGTTTCCAAAATTAGTTGAATTTTGTCCAATTTTTGGTGTCTAAGCATAGCAATTATGTTTATTTTTCCAAATCACGGCTTCAAGTTCTGTTGCCTAAATGTCTAATTACCAAAAACTTAAGGTTTTCTAGAGAAATAAGTATTCAGTTCTCAGAAAAACTTGTGCGGACTTCTTGAGCAGGATGTCTCAAGAATCCTACTACTAATTGTTATGCTGCTCAGTCCTTTAAATGAAGCTGTATGATCTGGTAGGTCTAGTGATGGACCTCAGTATTCAAAAAAAAAAATTATCTATGTTCTCTTCAGCCTCTTTGTTTCTCTCAGTTTTGCTACTGTCACCTGAGGTATCATATTTATCTTTCAAACTGTAATGTTTACTATGGTCTGCCTTTTTTATTCTTTTTGTATAATCCCTAGAACAGCAAAGCGCTAATCCAGTTTGATGCTTTGTATGCATGGGCCATGCAAATCGATAATTATTATTAGTAATATTTATAAGCATAGAATCAGGAATGTGATTAGTTTTAGAATCATCAGCTAGCTCAAGTGATCTCACTTGGAGATAGTGAATACTTGGAGCAATAAATGGTTTTTTTAATCACTTGTTCAGAACATGTTGCTTTTGGTTATAGGGAAGGTTAAATGTGACCTTTATTGGCTTCACTCCTGCAGACAAGTAGGCAGGTTTACAGCTTACTCTGTCTTGCAGACTCATACACCCCAAGACTTTGCAGGACCGAAGACATCATTTGTGAAATTTAATTTTTAATGTGACTGGGAAGAATTTTCTCGTTTCTTTGAACAGAAGCAGTCAAGTGATTATTTGGCTACTTCATGACTTTT
Source organism: Anseranas semipalmata (assembly GCA_013399115.1). Taxonomy (NCBI): domain Eukaryota; kingdom Metazoa; phylum Chordata; class Aves; order Anseriformes; family Anseranatidae; genus Anseranas; species Anseranas semipalmata. The sequence continues at coordinate 565,454 of VXAA01006367.1, forward strand.
CATTTGTTCTCATTTTCAATTTTTTTTTTAAATTGATTATATCTTGAAGAACAAATAGCAGAGTTCTAACAAATGTCTCTGCCAGTCTTAATTCTATCTAATTGCAGTATCATTTCATCATTTAGTAAGTCTTGGCAAAAGTACTCCACACATTAGAGCACACAGAAGAATCTTGTAAACAACCAGTCTGCCAGGCATCAGATCTAATTCATTTTCACTTGATTTGCATTGTCTGATTTCATTAACTACCAGAAGATACCCATTTCTAAACAGTCCACCATATAAATGCTCCTCTTCTTCTCTCTCTGAAGGAGGCGTCGCTATTTAATCATCTATGATCTGTTCATATGTTTGTCACAAAAAGAAATGTATGTGACAATTCACTACACATTTAAGGAGAAGAAAAAAATAGTCTTCCATTATATTTTTTTAAAGCTAAGCTATTTCAAATCACTTTAATTACAACTGCAGAACAAGTTTATGGACACAATCCCATTGAAAAGTTCAAGAATAAATCATTATTTCAAAGCAGCTTTTCCTAGTGTAGATGGAGCATCATGAAGACAACTGTTCAACACCTTTAAGTAACGTAACAGGCTAACACGTGCCTTCATTGACAAGGATCAGGCTTCGTACTAGAGAGGTGGTTCATGCCCCGTGCCTGTCCACGTTTAAGAGGCATTTAGAGAACGCTCTCAATGATATGTTTTAACTTTTGGGTCAGCCCTGAAGTAGTCTTTAAGTTGGACTCTGATCTTTGTAGATGCCTTCCAACAGAAACAATTCTGTTCTATTCATTACATGGCCAAAGGTGCAAACAAGAACATTTAGAAAGTCCTGAAGTTTGCCCTAACTTTGTTTTTGCACACAACAAATATAAACAAACCCCAGCCTTCTCAAACGTCTCTTCCAGGTCACTGAAGTCTCTTCAAAGATGCACTGACTACTCTTACTTTGAGGAGAAAGACCTTTTTAAACATTAGGTTGACACAGGTGAGGTAATGAACGTGTGTGGGGGCAGGAGGAGAATACCACCACAGCAACAGGACTCCCACCAAATATTGCACCGGCTTGGCCAAATGCCTATTTCTTGTTTGCTTCTGCGAACCCTGCGCCAGGTCGCAGGAAACCACCCATTCTGTCTGTTCAATGGACAGTCACACTCCTAGTTTCTGCCCCATAGGCACCACGTTCCAGCCTGACAGCTCTCCACAGGCTGCGAACGACTGTAAAGCTGTACTCGCCCACTACAGTTGGTCAGCTTTCTCTGTTAATTTCTCTTATAGTCTCAAGCTAATTCTTTTCAAAGTGCTATTCTGGGGTTTGCTGTTCTTGCCTTCCACTCAAGAGAATTCAAAGTGATTAATTGATTTGAAAAGGTGTTGATGCTATTAATATGCCTATTATTTCCAGTGTGGCTCTGACAGTAGCATGGATCATTGTTGCAGAAACAAATATGAACCATGCAACATTGTTGTTTTTTTTTTTTAAAGATATCAGGAATACCAGAGTGGCTTAGAAGCCACATCAAGCCCTGCCTTTCAGAAGTGTTTACAGAACACACGTGTAGCTAAGAACCATGGGATACTTACTACATGTTTCTACCTTAAAAGTAAAGGATGCGTGCCAGAAATAAATGTCACTTGTAAATAGTCACAAGTGTTATGCAAAGTGAAGATATTTCATGACACAAGCCAGCGGAAACAACAGCCTGCCTTCGTTTGGATACAATCCTCTGGAAGGTAAGTAGCATACAAGATGCACGTAGCAAGTTACTGAGTTGGGGTATTTGAAGTATTTTGATTTTAAGTGACTATTACTTCAGCCAAATACAAAGCAAATCAGAAAGCAAAGAGGCTAAGCCAGAAAATGGACTGAAGAATACTCCTGAAGTCTACAGGGACCTCTCAGATTTCAGTTTTGTATCTTTTACAGGTACAAAGAGTAGAAGTATTTTAGCTCATCTTTTTCAGAAGTAGCATTCAGGTAGACACAGAGCAGTCTCAACTTCCTTAGCCAAATCAAAGGCATCCCCAGAAAAGGCTTTTTGGCTTTTTGTACTTTCCCTTTCAGCAGAGCTGAAACATTAGAGCCTTCAGTTGGATCCCATCTTTCCTGGCAATTTATGCTGTGCTGAGGACAAAGCAGAAGAGTCTCTTGAGCAACTGAATTTTTGCATACGTACTTTAGAGCCTGTAAACTCTGCTATTAGTCAGATCCATCTTACGCCATAAGTGCGGACAGGACTTTGGAACTTTTATTACCGTCAGAATAGGCTACAGCATAGGAGCAAACATCACAGATACAGCTGTATACTAGTTCAGTGAAGGACCTTTATAACACACTGGGAAGTCATAGAATTAATGTATTCTATCCGCAATAAGCAGCACAACACTTTGCCTATCTCCAGACAAGCAGTTCTGGAAGCAGGGGGTCAAATAAAGTTTCCAAACACTTTTATCCTGAGCATGTAGTAGATCATATGCCACATAAATTTCTCCTATGCTTTATAAGTACTCTTGTCTTTAAGAACTCTTCAGTATGTGAAGAGGGTTGCACAGCACCTTGTGCGTTTGTTAGGGCACCAGTAATGTCTATTTTCATGAAATTTATATTAACTTAATATTTTGAGACCACTGTGCTTCCAACTAACCACTTAATTCAAATGTTGTTGGCTGGAGATGAGGAATGAGAAGACTTGTGAATAGAAAAAAACATATCCACAAGGAAACAATTCACAGGGATTGCTTCTCTAGGAAGCAGGTGTGACTGCCATCCTTGTCCTGCTAACTGACCTTCTGAACTTCTCAGTTTTATATCTTTAAAAGATGTGGCACATACCCTGGCATCTCCCTGCTGACCGGGGTTTAACCCATCGACTCCAGCCTGTCAGCCCCATCAGAACACGGAGAATTTCACCAGCTGCAAACAAGAGACGAGCTCTTCAGAGGGCGAGTCACTATTTGCTATTCCAAGTAACATGGTGGAAGCAATGTCAGATGAAGGTACACCCAACAGGACTCTTCTCAAATTTCCTCTGAATGTCTCTGCTCTGTGTAACTGCGCTTTATGCTCTCCTGTGCTAAGAAAACCTGCCTATGGTATGATTGTCACATACGAAGGAAGTCTCGTACCACGTGGCATTTATAGCCACTTTAAGGTCCCTTTATACTCCCAGGGCAGTTAAACAGGCATTTGTATACATATGAAGTGTGAGCCCTCCATTAATAAGGGAGTCTAAGATTCACGATTTACTTTGGGCACTTTTACCACTGGAGCCAGGCTAAGGTCCCAATTCAGCAAGGCACAAGGTGTGTACAAAAACTCTATTCCATCCCTGTTCGGCAAAGCACTTACACTAGCTCTTTCCATCCCTTCGGAGTGCCAAAACTGCAAATGCTTCCTGTTCAGGTGCCAAAAACACTAACTTCCCCACATCATCACCTAAGATGCTGTTCAGGTTCATTGGGAAACCAAAATAGTTCCAATGAACAGCTAAAAAGCAATTTTTCTTCTCATTAGGTTCCTTTCCCCCCCTCCTTCTCCTTATGTTTCTTTGTTTCTCTCTCCTTCATGCTATAGCAAACTTTGGCAGCAGCGCAGAATGCTGATGAGACACACACTTGCTGGGTGAAATCCCAACGGCTTTTTTGGCCAATACCTGGCATGAACTGCCTCCTCGTTGAGGACTAATGGAGTTTGCTTATCAGGCTGTCTTGAAAAAGTTTAGTGCTTCATTATGACTCTGAAAGGCTTGCAAGTTTTACAAAATTAACACCACATTAACAACCAAGTCCAGCAACCCCTTAAGCATTCCGAGCATTAAGGCACCAAGGTGGCTTTTCCTTTCAGCATACAAAAAAATCTAACAGAAGTATTTTTATATCCCCTCTTAAAACAAGATCAACACTGGATATATGAAGTCCTTGTTCATTTACTTTGCCATTGTTTTCTTTTTAAAAACTGTTGGCCACGTGTGAAGTTAGCACAAAAAGCAATTATATAGTCTTCATGACATCGTGTTACCACCGTCTGTCAATCCTGACTTGTCGCAGTCCTTGGTGTGCCCTGAGTAAGGCCTGTCACTCAGGTCTCCTGTCCGGAGTGAAAAGATATCCATCAGCACCCAAACTGAAGACCTGAAAAGTATTTGGCAGAAGCTATTTATCTGATCTCTAATTGTAAAGGACTAATTCCAAAACATTTGAGGCTTCTTTAGGTCTGAAGATTTACAAATCATTATTCCAAACCCACTCCTGCTATTTCTTAACACCAAGACTCAAGGTAAAAGACTTTCTTCTGCCATACACCGGATGGTTCAGGAAGTATTTGACTTCAGTTTCAGCAGTGACTGCATTTTTATGCTGCCCAGCGTCCAAGTCTTATTTGAAAGAGGAAAAATGCAGAACCACTAGCAAATAAGGTTTTCTAAAGGTACCATTGGCTACATAAAGTTGAAGGTTGGCATGTGGGAAAGCAGGCAGTTGTTATCTAACCTTTTCTGATCACTAACCTACCCATTTTAAATATGATTTCAGAAAGAAAAATAACTGAGAAACAACCTGAAGGAGATTTCCAGAGACAGAAAAAGTTAGACCCCATTTGCACATCCAAGAAAAGGTTTCTAACCCATTCTTCTTGATATCCCATTCGCTTCTTTGGCATCTGAAGTGAGTCCCAGACTACTCCTGCCATGGGAAGGGTTCTTACGGCTGTGAGCTTGGATCAGGTTGCTTTCACTATTTTGCTCCGTTAACCTAAAGAAACACAGCGGTTTAACATAGGGAACTATGAGCAGGAGAATGTGCTTCATCCTCCAGTCACCTCATTTTATGAAGTTTAGTTAGGAACTGTATCAGAGACATTTTTAATTAAAAAGGTCACAAAAGGATCTTCTTTTTACCTTGAAAAAGATGTGTTCAGGACTTTAACTGAGCTGAAAGGTTTGAATTTCATTAGGGCTTTAAAGTTTTTTTTTTTCCTCCAAACATAACTAGCAGCCTTTGTTCTACACATCAATACAGCTATTTGCATAAAGTATTGATTAGAAGTCATTATAATCACAAAATGTTAATTACACCAATTAATTTCCAATCTGTTTGTACCTTAAGCTTGTTTGCCTTCAGCACAGAAGGTTAAAGCAAGAGTGAACCAGTCTTGGCTTTCTCTCTGGGGACAACTTTTTATACATTGAGGACTTTCATCCTGCAAATAGCACTTTCTCTGCATGACCAAGCTTATTACTCACTTCGTTTCGTATCTCTCTGTATTATTTTCATGTATCACACAAGGATAGCAAACCCTTGGTCTCCTCACCACCAAGCAGGTTCCTTACAGTCATCATAATTAGTTTGGGGCTTTGTAGATAACAGAGAACAAGAAAATGTTCTAATGAGCCCCAGCTACCAGGTGGAGGAAGTGTTTCTGTGGGACAGGTACTAATTCAGAGTGCTGAGCACCTTTGAAAAAATGAGATCCTGCAGTGTTACTGACTTGATCATGTTCCCCTCTTTCCCTTCTACAGAAAATTTAATTTAATCAGGTTCTGCTCCCAAGGATGGCTCTGTCATATTCACTCCAAATCCTTCAACCCAATCCCATCATACCATTTAAAAATTTTTAAGGGTGTTAGTAGCCCTCTTCCTCTTACTTCCCAAGAAAAGCAAAATGCCTGTCACGTGGGCACAGACGTGCATCCACTTTCTTATTCCTTTTCTTGAGCCATCAGTTAAAAGTGATTATCTTTTTACAAAATATTTATTGGATCAAAATACCTGGTCTGTTATATTTAAGGAAATATTATAAAGCTCTGCTTAAAGGGATGTTACCTACTCAAGTGAAAACAATAAGCTGATGAAAACTTCTATTTAATCCTGAATCCTGCAGTGCTTGGTTTGGAATGGTGATATCTCCAGCTGTTTAAAGATTTTGCTGCTACTTGAAGAAGAAAATCATTTCAATGTAATGCAGAGACAGCCTACAAGCCCTGATATCAAATGCACACAGAGATCAGTTCATGGACAACTTTCCTGTATCAGGATTGCTGAATTAGGAATACAAAACCTTTCTGTTTCCCTGAGCACACTATTTCTTCACCAAAAACTGAGATGGTTTTTATCAACTGCATGCAGCATATCCACTGTTTTAGCAAGATTCATTAGTAATCCCTCAATCATATTTCACATTTACCTCAGACATTGGATGTCTGCACAGGTAAGTCTCCTCTACTATTCGGTATGAGAAGCTGCAAAGTTCAGGGAAAACCACTGAAATGAAATGCAACCACTGAAGATATTCTAAGATACTGAGATAGATAGCTTACCTAAACTCAGTCTGAGCTCCTCCGACTTCCTAGATATTAGGCAAATACAGAAAATACTTACATGATACATAGTCCTGGATCTTAATATACTCTTCTGAGGTTATCAGAGCATTATATTAGCTTTACTGAGGAACAGTTTGGATTTTGTGTTTGCATAACTCAGTGAAGTCATAGGTCGAATATCTGTCAGTTATTACATAACAAAATACCTGTAACAGTTTGTGCAACAAAGAGATTTAGAGTGAAGGAGGAAAGACATCAGTAGAATACCCTCTAGCTAATACAGTTGATGCAACAGGAAAAAAGTTTCTAGAGTTTTCAAGTTCAAAGAATTTTTTTTAAACCCTATAAGCAGATTAACAATGGCTTTTGTACAAATTCACAGGGTTCTGTGCTAAACTTTGGAAAGCTGGCTCTCCTAAGCTAACCAGTATGTCCAAGTAAAACAAGTTACTGCAAGCCCCTCATATTAAAGGCCAGTTAAAAAAAAAAAAAGGGCATGCAAACTACAAAATATTAGAACTCAGAACTTCCTGACAGTTTTAGCTTTTGTAGTAGACCACTGCATTTTAACAGCTAGAAAGGCAGAGACATAAGGCAATAATCTTTGATATCAAAAGATGCTTAAAAGAACACACCCACCTTTTTCTCCATCCTTTTGGAAGGGATTTCATGCCTCAAAAAAACAACATCTGGATAGAACTAATTGAGCACATAAACCTTTGCACTTGCATCCATGCCCTTTCAGCACCGTTTCTTTAAAGGTGAAACTGGGGTTCTGGCTGCAGGCCCAGTCAGAAGGGGAAAAGCAAGTGAATACAGCAGACAACCACAGCCTAAAGCTGGAGCTGTGTTAACGGCTCTCTCCCTCCCTTCGTATTTCTTTGAAGAGGAATGGCAGCAGCTGGTGAGAGCCTCAGAGCCACAAACGCGATGGCACTGAGGCACCAGCAGAGCAGTGAGAACTCGGGCTCGAAAAGCTCACCTCTGGCCTTTCACACATCCCCAGGGCCCGAAGACTTGGACAGGAATGAAACGTGTACACTGCAGGGTTTTGTCTTGTTCCATTCCCTTGTTTCTGTGGGAAGAGGTGATCTGCATAAGGAGCACCCAAAACACCAGACTATTAATGTCTTCTCGACACTGGAAACCATGACCATCCATCAGGGGGTTATCAAAGACAGGTTTACGAACGAGTTACACTGCAGACCAGATGTCATTTATGAGTTAGGGAAGACATATGGATATTTCATGCAGGTCAGACAAAAAGAGCATACGATTTCCTGTCATGATCATTTACGAAGTCCTGACCTTAATGTAACCATTCTTTACAGTGCCTGTGACTTGTTTTCTTTGGTAATTTCTGTGAATTAGCTTTTTTGCTTAGCTGTCTAAACTAATTTTTATCACATATAAAAGCCTTTTTCATGAAGTAACACAACAGCTTTGCTTCCTACCTTTAAAAATTTCTTCTTTTTCCCTGTGTATTGATACAATTTCATAGTGAGGACAACTTTACATAAACTATTTTCCACTCCACTGAATATTATGTCGCTCTACATGAATATATTTCTTGGTTGATGCTACGGCAAAATATTGCTGTAAATGCTGTATTTTCATAAATGCTATTCTTTGACTTTTTAATAGATTCATTCTATGCATAGTATCAATACCAAGTGTTACTGATGGACTTGTATTAAGCTGCCAGCATAATTTCCTCTGTTGTCCCCAGAGCCTTCACCTGTGAGGCAAAGGGAAAAAGATCACTAGCTCTTCTGTATTTCAAGGTAGTGAATTGATCAAGATGGAGGGAGAAGCTCTGATGATTTGAAAAACTCCAGTCAGTAACACAGTAACAGAAAAAGGAAATTTGAAAGTAGAAAATTGGAAGCTGGGAGGCAAAAAAAAAAAAAAAAGGCAAAAAAGCCTCTGAAATAACAATAAGACAGAATGGCCAAATTCAGAGCTAACTATGGGTGTGGATGTGTAAGTTAAATAGTGATAAGTGAACGCTAGGTGCAGTAGAAGTATAGCAACTGCAGATTTCTGATAGCATATAGCATATGAGAAATCCATATAATTGTAAAGCTAACAATGCAGGAGATGAAAGACAGCATGACCTTCTCAAATTTAGACTCCTTTTAAGTATTATTTGGCTCACTTTGGGACATACATTTTGTTCTCTTTTACATTAGCTTAAATCTAAATTTTGAGTAATTGACTCCAGGGTTATATTCTTCTAAAGGAGACTAAAGATCAGTGCTGCCTAGACTTGTTTCTGGAAAAGGCCCAAGAATACAGCAATAGCTACATATTTTATTCTAGCTCTTCAGCATGTTGGGAGCAATTAACCAAAGTGCATTAAATCCAAATGCAGTGATTTTGATTCTTCATTAACATACCTAAACCCAATTTTTCCTTAGCTTTTTTAAATTTGTGATTACTGACATATTCTTGTTTGAATATATCCATTTTGTACCTGACTAGTTATATACCTTCTAGACCTTACGAGTCACCTCAGCCTTTTTAGGGTTTCTGAAACATCATACAAAGTTCAATCCATTTTTATAAAAATATCCATTATAACAGAAGACTGAACCTCCGAGATGCCAGTTTTGTCACTTTCTGGAAATAAAAAACCCATAAAACTGTATTTTTAAGCTATGCTATAATTGTTCTGAGCCACTGCCAAATATGGATAGCGAAGAACACACGTATTGCCTTTAGTCATCTAGCCTTTATGACTGTATAATGAAGTCATGCAAACTGAGGATAGGTTCACAGACAGTCCTGTCCAACTTCCTATTTACCCATCAACATTGTCACCTTTTAAAGGCAGTGCCAAAATGGTTCTGCTAACGCAATTTCGTTGCAGGAACAAAGACCTTGGGAAACAACATTAGCAAATTCCTGTTCCATTTTCCTAAAAATATATACTCACTAATTTCATTCAGAACAAGAAGGGTGTAAGATATGTCTGTTTGTCGGAGAGTTCTGCAACAAGACTTTGTATCCACAGCGACTGCAAAGGCAACAGATTCTTGCATATCTGAGTTACTATTAAAGTCAAATCTTCCAAAATGCATGGGCTAAATAGCAAGGAAGTCAGATCTTCAGCTGCTTTTAGCCTCTGTTGCTCAATGGTTTATGCAGGCCAATTGAAAATGTGGCCCTCTCTGGGGTTGGTAGCCTATAACATATAGAAGAGATGATGTTATCACAAAGCAGTCCAAATGCATTTGATCACACCTGTTCCTGAACTTGCAATCTCTTGTAGTTTAATTTTGCAGTTGATCACTGCAGAAAACAGATGACCTTTCAGGAAGAGGTCTTTAGCAACCATCTTTAAGAAGACTTTCAAGATATGTGGTACAGGAGACAAGTTAGTGTAATTACAGCAGTCAGTCAGGGCACAAGACAATTCAGAAGGGCCAATAAAATACCTTACTGAAGCGTCCCACACACGAGAAGTTTGGGACACAGATGTTTATCATCCTTACTTTGCTTTTTAATGCTGAAGCTTCACGTCACAAAAAACAGTGAAGGCAAACATATTCACATGAAGTATCTGTTTCAGCTTTGGAAGACCAACCAGGAAATCCTTAGGAGGGGATGCAGCTTAGAGGACTGCCTGTAGAGGCTTAAGTCAATTTGCATAGCATTACCTGTAACACTGTGTTACTTTATTTCTTAAGCAATATTTGATTCCTTCATTTATGAAACAGATGGTAGCTCCGAGGTGTTTGCTGATGGGGTGTTCAGTTTGAAAGTTCCCTCATGGCAACCAGTATGGCTGCTGAACAGGCCTGAAATGGAGAAGGGGAGTCATTAGCAGTAACTATGCATACCAATTAGGTGGTTCCTGGCACGGAGGCAATGTATCTTCACCTTGACTTAGCGCACAGAAAATTTCAGCTTTTACAGCTTAAGGTCTCCATCATCTCTCTTCATATCATCTCGTGCTGAAATCTTTACACCTAATTAATACTGGAGCTGCAGAGATTCTGAACAACCTTCTGCCCAGGGAACATATTTTTATGTCACTTTTAAAGCTATTAATCTGGGAACACTGTAGATGTGCAGGGGATGGGCTTCTCTGCTGTGGAGCACAAATTGTGACTGGGGCTTCAGAGTCATTGCCAATAATCAGCTGAGCATGAATCCTAAACACCATGGTGCTGCCAAAGGGCTCATCTGATCCTCAAGTGCTTGAAGAAGGGGAATACCAAGATGGAATCAAGAGTTTCCCTTAGCTTTGCATGAGGGTGATTAGTATTGGAATACAGAGTTTGGTTTTAATATCCACAGTCCAGAAAGGCTATTAATAAATTAGAGATGAGAAAAGCCTCAAGAATAATGATAAAATGGAAGATATATAGAGATATATATTTAAAATCGTCACTCATGCAGCTGAATCTGAGGATTCAGACAAGAGGAGGTTAAGATGTAGACTGACTGCAGTCTGTAAGGACATAAATAAGGAACAAATTCTGGTAACAGATGTCTTCAAAGGCAAAAGAAAGAAGTCCAAGTGCCTGGCAACTAAAACTAAATATAGGTAGAAAAATACTGGAAATTAATCCTGTTTGAGAGTTACTTTTTAATTCTTAATAACCAGATATTGGACCTGATCAGCACCTTTGTGGATTTCTTTCTCACTAGGAATTTTTAAACATCTTTTCTAAAAGGGCTGTGAAAAATGTAATCAAGTTCCAATGGAAATAAATTCAAGGTATCCTCTCTACGCAAGAAGATGACAGCAGAAGTTTCCTCTAGGTCCATAATCTATGGATTTGTATTTAGTGGTCCTCTTCAAACCAAAAAGATATTCCATTCAAAAATAAGGCACAATCCTAATACATCCATTTCTTCGTGCCATATCCAGGTGTTGTCTTCCCTCAGACTTGTGCTATTTCTTCTGTACATTTTTTTTAGCCTAAAACCTTTTGGGACACTCTTTTCACATCACCATTGAAGTCACCATTCCTTCTCAGTTATCCTGATGCTAGTATAACATCAGTGAAGTGACTGATAACGAAGCGTTATCATGTGTGGAACACTGAGCGAATTCCAATAGCTGGAAGATACAAGAGTTATTTGCTCAATCTATTGACAAACTTCTACTTGACAGAAGTTTGTCAAGTCAAATGAATATGAAATTATTTCAGAGGCTCTTTTCAGGACAGAACTGCACAACACGCAAGCATGTTTTGTTCACTATGTCTTCATAACCTCAGAGAAGAGCTTCTATTGCTCCAGCTAGAAACATAAGCAGTAAGTACTTCTTGTAAGAATATATATAAACATACATTATTCATAGTAAAACCATTCCTAGAAAATAGCTAGTTCTGTTTGCTTGTTGCATAACATAACTTTTCCAAAGGTGATAATAGTTTTCCTGTACAGTAGGGTTCTAGATGAGATCTTACCTGCACCTTGCATATAGACGTCTTTGAGTCCTTCTCTTGTCCTATTCAGGTAATGCCTGCTGATATCCATTTGCCTTAGTTTCAGCCATGTACTAAGCTAGTGAGCTGATGTTTTCAATGTAGATTTTTTTTTTTTTTCCTAGAGAAGACTGCTACAAAACTGCTCTAATGCACATTACCAGCTTTCGTTTATTGCTCCCAAACATTTTTTCTCCCTGGTTGGTTTTAACATGTTTATGCAGTTAGACACATTTACCTTAACTTCTATTTTGCATTGAGTAATCTCTTCACTGAGAAGTGACCAAGCTCAGCGTTTTCCTCTTTCTACCTCTCTTCACTGTTTTATAGCTCTTCAACATTGGTACCTTCAGCAAAACGGAGGTGCTTTGTCCAAATAATTGATAGCATACACTTTAACTTGCTACTATACTACCATTTACCACAAATGGAAAATTACTTCAGAAAAAAACAGAGAGCCAAGTTTTCAAACATTGGCTTTCATTTTTTGCACATGCAATTATTTGCTGGCACAATCTATCACACACAGATGGCTTAATATATGATTTTATCTCACTATAATTTACAGAAGCACATTCAATGCAAGGCTGGAATTGTATTTCTAAAGGCCTAACCTGAGCCTTACAAACTAAGGATATTTAGAACTGGTAAACTTAGTTTTGTATATTATGACTTAGCAGTATGAGGCAAGCAATATGCAGTAGAAGTTTGTCATATTCAAGCTCACAAAAGGATGCATTATTGATGGAATGTCAGTCTTCATTACAGAGCCTCCTTTGTCATCTCAAGATCCTTTCATTTTCCCCTATTTGATATTCTTGACTATTAAAAAGCCTTATAAGCTGAGTGTCCTCAGTTAACCAGAGGAAAAGATCAGGATAAAGTTCTCTTTCTCTTTTTCCATTCTGCATCCAAAATTAGCACGCATGCTTTGGCACGAGGGTGGACTCTCATCTCTACTGTCTCTCTCTATTGCTGGAGATGGAAAAGAAGCTGCTCTGCCAGTAGGATGGGCTGCATGAGATGGAGGACGTGTGACCTAGGGACGTTTAACCCACACAGTCCCACTGCTGAAGGCTAAGACCAATTCTCAGAGCCAAGGCCCCACAATACAGCTGTTGCCCTTGTCACTGAGAGGCCTGGATACCTTTGTCCCACGTCTCCACTTAACACCTTAGCTGGCCCAAAGAGGACAGAGTTGTCCAACATATCACTGTTCCCTCAGCAGCTTGAACAGCACATTCAACAGGACAAGATGACTGACGTACTATGCTGCAGCACTAACCATGAATTTGAATAAAATAAAAATTCTGAGGACTAATCTTTGACATCTGATATACAGCCCCCTTAAAAGAATGAAAACAAAGTCATCCAGTGCCCACAGGAGCTACTCAGGTGTTTGGGAGGGGGAGGTTGTTTTTTTTGTTTGTTTGTTTGTTCATTTTGCTGAACATCAAGGAGCAATGGAACCAAGTTTTCTGAAAGCCCATAACCAACAATAATCTCAGTAACTTAGTCAAAAGCTTTCTTATAAGCCCATGTTCATTACTTTATCAAAGTATGTACCTTAGGCTGCTCTTTTGTAAAGTCTACAGAGCTGCTTTGCCATAACTAACTGTTTTATATTTATTTGCTACATTTTTGTGGAGATCTTTAGACTAAGAAGGTAGAAAACCAGACAATATCACAAGTATTTCAAATGAACAAAATATCAAATCCCTTTGTGAGGAATATTTTGTAGTCTTTTTTTTTTTTTTTTTAATTTATCAATGAAATGCATTTAATCTAATTTCAACAGAAGAGATATGAGTTTCAAGCCTGTCTTTTCTTCCCTTAGAATAATTTTATTTAGTAGGCAACAGCATAGAAAGGAACCTGAGAAGGGAGAATGCCCATACAGTTAAATGGAATAGCACTTCTACACCATTGTGCTATACCTAGGATAGCTAAGAGCAAATATAGCTCTTAGCTATAAGGTGTGGCTAGATGAGTAGCCTGTCTTAGCTCTGATCAACAGTGGACGCAAAAAGGAGAATGTAAAAAGAGGGCAAGAGTACTTGTAGAGGTACTTCAGTCTCCAGCCATTACATCTCCTTACATTTTCTAAGCCAAAAAATGGTTCTCTTTATTCTTTAGTCCCAGCTGCATTTTTTTGATTCACGGATTTGCTGAGTATCTTTGAAACTTTGTAAACTTCACAATGAACAACACCCTGCCTGAGTTCTGTAGCTTACCTACATGTTTACGCAAAGAAACCTCACCTTTGTTAGTTTGGTTTTGTTTTCCTCCAGTCTGCTTCCTGGTAATTTTATTTGTTGCCCCTTAATTCTTGCTCTGGGAGGGACAGATGGGGAAGATGCATAAAGGAGAGCTTTACCAGCCAGTCACTGTTACTAGGTTCTCTCACTCTCTCTCCATTTAATTAAGACAGAGAAAAGGGTCAAACAATAACAACTTGTAATTGAATTAGCACAAAATACCTCCAACCTTCCTTAGCCATACAGGAGACTCTGTATTTTGATGCAACTGTATTTTTTGGGAAAAAGACACTCGTAGGGCCCAGGGTTTTGCTCTTGGTGTTTCTGCACTGTAAAAATGCAAGTTAAATATTATAGGCACGTGCCAACAACAACCCTTGTTGACTATCCTTGCCACATCTGCCCTAAGCAAGATTACCTACAGTATTTATCTGCTTTGTGAGGAAGTCTGCAATGTAAGTAATCGTAACATGAGTTGGAAATATGACCTCCATCAATCTACAGTACATGCAAATACTTAATTTAATTTTCCATCAATTTCCAAATGAATAAAGCTCATTGTATTGAAAAATAAAAACAGCTTGGCCTTTGACTTCCTTTGAGATTACTCCTCCACATTAATGTCCTCAGCAGTTTCTTGCAAGAATTAGATGAAAAGCATTCAGGGAACACAGATGATATCCATTTGATCTTTACACATTTCCACCCACACTTATGGCTGACAAGGCAGAGAAGCATTTAAAATAAGTACACATTCAAACATCAGCACAATATGCCTCAAGGAGAACAGAAGGCATTGGTGGTAAAACCGTATTGAGATGTATTGTCAAACAAAAAGAAGAACATACACAAAGATCAAAACCTCACTGCCAGTGTGCACAGCCTTCATAATACATTGGTAGCCTTGTCTCTTCTGCTAAGAAGTTCTTCATACTTAGCGTTCCTGACGAGACCCATTTAATTAAACTCATAGATTGAACGAGGCTGTTCACTACAATCTGAATTTCATTTTGTTTCGCATCCATTGTCAATGAGCATAAATTGTAGAGCTATTAAAGACAGTCAAAGTTTCACAGTGCTTAAGCAAAGCAAAACAGAGTTTAACCACACACATATTGACACTGCAATCAGCCAGGGTGTATGACAGTCATATATGTGCCAGTCTTAATCAAGCTAATTTAATCAGTGGAAGGAAAGACACATTAAAACAGGCTTAATGCATGCTTAGGGTAAGCAGTAAGCCAGAGGGGTATTTGGTAAGCCTGCAGAGCCCACATTGCTGCTGTCCATGCCTCTCACAAGTAGTGGTTGTCAGAGAAATGGCCGCAATTCCTCAGTCCTTAGTGAGGATTCGTGCCCTGCACAGGCTACACAGACAGCTGTGGGTCAGGAAGGAAGAGGGCTAACTGGTATCAGCTGGCAAGATGTGCTCACTGATCAGGTTGGGAAGACCATGTTCAACACTCACCTGCTAACATATGCCTTACCTCAGAGCAAACGAGATGATGCAAGAGTCAGGTGCTTGGCTCAGCCTTAGAGCTCCTCACATTGGGAATTTCCACCTAGTCGGGTGTCAGATTTAATTCCTTTGTGTTCATCAGGTTGTGCAAAGCATGCCATTACATTCAATTTTTATTCCATGCAGACAAAGTGCACCACATTTACTCAAGAGATACAGGAGAAAAAAGCCCGCATGTTAAGAGATTGATAAATGGAACGGATGCATCTTCTACAGTGGCGGCATCTGGAACATTACTATTTTAATATTTACTTTGTCTGAAGTGTTTTATTTAAAAAGTGTAATTCTTTCTCACTTCTAGAAAAAAGCAACACGATGTAGCAAATCATTTTTACAGATTCATCACTAAGCATGTACTTCAGAATAGTAAATGACATTCAGAAATGAGCCTGGCCCCAGTGGTGGTCAACAGCAGATGGGAGGGTAACAGATTCTACCTACAATGTCACAACAAGAAATGGAAAAGTGAATACATGTGAAAAACTAGAAGGTATCACTGCGAGCATCCAGAGCCCTCCACTGTTGCCATGCTGAGAGAGAAATACTACAAGCCACAAAGCTCTTGAACTTTCAGTTCCAAAGGTAAACTCAAAGTTTAGAGAATCTCATTTAAATCCTTCCTCTCATAGAAAATGAACCAAATGCAGCACAAAGAAACAAACAAACAAGTCAGCCCTCCCAGATGAAAGCATTTGGCTAGGCCTAGGGAATTTGGCAGCCAAAGCCTCAGTCCAGTAATTTATTCAGCTCTGACTTCAGACTCATTTGCAGACTCTTACTGTCTTCCACTGCCCATGATTTCTTTGCTTTAAAAGTAAGTAACACCATTAAAACAACTTACAGAAAGCACTACAATGAGGACAACATCTATGGACAATGTCTTTCTAACCTTTCCAGAACATATGAGGGGGCAGCGGGGCAACGTGTGACCACAGAATAAAAATGAAAGAAATTCCACAAAGCCTTTCCATTAAAATTATTTCTCTAAGTGCATCAGTAGAGCTAGGAACTGCCTCAGATTTCACTGAGGAAATACAGCTAGTCATTTTCCAGTATTTTTTTTAAAAAAGTTAAAAGCACTTTCATTTCTTCCTTCTGCGTAAGTCATTCAGTTTTACTTGCCTGCCTAGCTCCCAGACATATCATCCCATTCTGTATATTCTCAAGTTGTGTATAAGCCTGCATACCTTCACCCATTTTTGTACTCAGACTCGCTCATTTCTCCACTGTTTCCCACTGTTCTCAATAAAATTTCACTTTCTGCTGGACGGCACAACCCTACCTATCATCAACACAGGATAGCATGGTTTGCACCAAACAGTGACACAGTTATACTGTGAAACGTCTTATTTGATTCTGAAACAGCACTTGGATGAAAACAAATGCCTTTCTATTCAATTTCATTAATTTAAGCCCTTCAAATACAAAAACTTAAAAAACCTTTTCAACAATCCCTCTGCCTTTCTGGTCTCTAGTTGTTCTTTGTTCACTTTGGTGAGAAAGTTACCTAAGTAAGCCTCCCCTGCTTTGCTGGTCACAAACTGGCTGCGTTGCTGTAGTCATGGTTAACCAATTCTCACAGTGCCAACCCCAAGCTTCGTAGAATCACAGAAACATAGAATATCCTGAGCTGGAAGGGACCCACAAAGATCACCAGGTCCAACTCTTTCCAGCAAAAGGCTTTCGGATGTAGAAAGCAGAGTTGGTGCTGACTAGACTCCCCTCCCACCCTCACTAACTGCTTCCTTTTCCTCTGCAAAGGAAGAGCACATTTCAGAAAGAAGGGTATCCCGTGACTGACGACACCTGGCAGAAAGGACTTCAGTGTTAGAAAGCAGATGAGGAAAGCAGAAACAGCTGTCACTTCCACCAGCACAAGTTTGGGGCAACTCAACATCAGGACAGAGAGAAGCTTTTGTTTGAAGACCTGGAACAGCAAATAACGTCAAAGGACCTCTGACCTGTGCAATTCATTGCAGCAGGACACCAACGAGAGTTTATCACACTTTGAAGACTACTATGCAGGAATGAAAGACAAAAGATAGCAACAGCTACAAATGCATTCAGAGGTGACAATTTCGTTTACTAAGTGTGTGTTAGTAACGGCTATCAGGACGACTGGGAAGAAACCTGACAGGCTGTGCAACATGAAGAGGACTGACCTCTAATTTTCACTATTCTACTCCACTGGCAGTGACAGTAGTAAATACGTAATAATAAAATGGGAAGTAGAGGTGAGTTACAACTCCTCTACCCACAATATTCTTCCATTTTTACTTAATGTAGCCTCCTATTACATTCAGAAATCCCCTACCCTTAGTAAGGATAACTGAATCTCGTCTCAAGGAACTTAGCTTTCAAGTTGCACCCAAAGTTTTGTGGGTAGAGGGAAATAACCACTCCATCACAGACCTCGTTTCTCTCCCCCAGGAAATAAAAAGCCCCAAAGCATGCTTCTGTTCCCGACGGATGGAGGATATCCTGCCACATCCTCTCACTCTATTCAAAGAGTCTCACAGACAACTTCCATATACAATCTCTTTTCTGCATTGGCAGTGACTGCTCATCTCATGTTAGACAATTTTTGGAATATTTTTTTTCCATATAAAAATTCAGCAGAGGTGTTCTCCATCATTTTGCTACAAACAGCAACCATATTTTTTTCACTGCAAACTGCAAAACTCTTAATTTAGAAATATAAAGTGGAAAGCACAGCGCCCTGAGTCAATGAAATATGATGTAAATATTCTTCTTCCTAAGATTTAATAAGACTGAATTAATAACATCATTTTACAAAATGCAATTCATTTCTTAATTAGGCAAATGGAACACTCCTAGTTTGGAAGCATGTGGGTGTACATAGCTAGTCCCAGTCTTACTTGCTTTTATTTAGTGTCTTTTATCTGTACCTTTGCTTTGGCTAGGAAAACTCCAAAAGGTTTTATACTGTTTTTTCCCCTCTTTTTTTTAGTCCCACTAAAGTAAAAGATGACAGGTAATAATATAATGTGTGGTAGAAGGAGAAATACTGACAGACATTGTGTTACTTTGGTTCAATTAGGCTCTAATTACTTCTTCTCTTCAATTAGAAAATCACATGAACCAATTATGCCAGATAATGTGTGCTTATCCTATTCAAACTGCACAATGGGTAAGGTCTATTCACATTGATTATCTTCAATTTATGCTTTTAGCCTTTTTTTCCCCTTCTGTCTGCATGGCCCATTACAGTTTTAAAGTGGAAGCTCTTAAGCAGTTCACAGTATTATGATATCATTCATAACAATTGTTATGTTTTGATGGAAGAATAATTTTGATGCCTTGAATGCAGAGAGGAAAAATCTCTTTGTATTGAATGTATTCCAATTTTGCTATTTTGGTTAACAATATTCCCATGGTTTTTAAAATAAATATGATACAAGGTGGTCTACCGTTAATGGACAGAGCTGACTAAACAGTTGGTTCTACGGGAACAAAGGCAGATTGCAAAACCAAGCACACGGCGCTGAATACAGGAACCGCTCACTCATTGTCCGCACAGAGGTATCAGTCCTAAAAGCCCCATCAGGCCGCATTCATGAATGATCTGAAGAGCAGAGGGCAATCAGCAAAAGCAAAGTGACAAGTGTAAAACCTAACAGCAGAAAAACCATAAGAATGGTTTCCTTCAAAAGCGGGAAAAACACGCTGTAAACCCTCACCAGCCAAAGAACAGTCCAATAGATCTGGATGAGCAAAAAATACTGAGAAACAAACCTGAATACTAGAGGCAATTTGGAGAACTTCAGGGTTTAAAGTATTCTACTGATACATGGTTTTATTTATGCTTGTGCTCAGCTGACAAATTAACTCCTTTTAATGCTTTAAGGGTTAAAATATAAAATACACCCATTGCTGTCCAGCAGTCTCTATAGAGATTGCCAAACACCAGGTAAGCATCAGCTGACTCCAAACGACACTAATCTCAGTCAAGGGGAACCTTCCTTGCTTAAAAAACAAACTCCACTCACACTCGCTTGCTCAAATACAGTTTATAGCCAGAGTCAGCTTCCTGGGGAACTGAGTAGATAATAAAAACACAAAATAATCCAACGGGAGGCTCTCAAAACCAGTATTCTGCTTCCTCTCGCTAGAAAAACAACACACACACAAAAACAACAGCAACAACAAAACCACGCCACTCCTGGAGCACTCAGTCATGCCAGAAAAGACTTCCATCGACCACCAGAAGCATGGTGATCTCTCCACAATACACAAGCTCCAAGTCAAGCCCATCCTTCTCCTGCTCACCTCAGAGCCTACAGTTTCAAATGTGAGATGGATTATGGATTATTTTACCCTGTGTTCCTCATCTACGACAAACTAAGTGCCACTGCACCGGCCAGTAACTCAGCACAGGGTGTAACTGCAAATCCTTTAAGTCACCTCTTGTCCATACCACTCTGAACAGCTTTGTGCCAAACAGCAGACCTTCCTCTTCCTAATGTTTGGAGGACACAGCAGCTTAAACTCTTCTTAGTCCACCACATTCTATTTTAAAATTGACCAGAACTTAATGTTCGCTATTTTCTTCATTTGGACTCAATTTTTAAAGGACAATTTTTTTGCTACTAGCAACCCTTCTTGCTCTAATGTTTAGCTACCCTAAACACTTCCTATTCTTTCTCAAACCTTTACTTGCAGACATTATGCATTGGCCCTGTGCTTCCAATACATTGTTAGTAAGTGGCATTTAGGCTGCATGCAAGGATTTCATTCTCTCGGCTGTCCCTTTTAGCTTCTTTTTAATTGAGCTTCCTCGTTTTCATATAAATCCCCTTTTTCAAAGGGAAGCACAACTGTAGTGGATTTTTTGGCCTTTTTTGCTCCTGCAGGAATACTGAGCCTATGTATGTTGTGGTGACTTTATCTAGTAGCTCTCCATACAAGATTTTGAACCAGTTCAAAAATGCTGCTCAAGTCCCAGTCAAGGATGCGATCCCTAGCTGGCTGCTCCATGAGAGTCATCGACAGAATCTGAAACTTCGATTTCTGTGGTATTTCTCTGCGTGAAAGTCATCCAGTGCTCATGGGGAGAACTGAAATTCTCATTGCCACTACATTTCCTGCCCTCAACAATTCTCTGATCTACAGTAGAAAACAGTATTTGTTTTTATGTTACCATCTTTCAAAAACCTTAACAGTGGAATTTGAATATGAAGGAGTCTACATCTTAAGGAAATGTTATTTTAACTGGTGAGGTGAAAGAACAGAAGCTAGATGTTTATGTTTAAATTTAAGATGGAGGTGTTTAATATAAGGGTCATCATTCCCTCCCGATAAGCGCTGGAGAGGAGTCAGCAGGGCAAGGTTTCTAAGGTAAGTGGGACTAATCTAGCAGCATTTTTGCATATCCACAATGAGAGCCAGGAAAGTAGCTTAGCCTAGGCACTTAGATTCTCGAGCAGTATATTGAGTGAGATGAATCCTGTTCTACAAGTTTTCTGTTATGTTAAAAATAAAGAGGAAATTAAAGAACCAAAGACTTCGTTAAACCAACTTGAGATGGTACCGCTGTTAATTTATTTAAACAGGCTCTCAGTCAAGTACATGTGCAATATCTCTGATATGAGAGTATGACAAATATAAAAACATATTAGGTACAAAATTGAACTCATTTTTACATGCGGCATACACATATTCCCTAAAAAGAAGGCTGCCCAAGAATAGTAAAATCACACAGTGCATCGTGAAATAAAAACAAAGCAGAAGCTAAAGAGTTTAAACAAATAAACAGTTATTTTCCATAATGTTATGAACATGAAGTGTGTGTTTGTCAAAATGTAATTACAAAGAACTCTTTATATTACATGATACAATAAATGCCATAATGGAAGTTCAAACATCACAGGGAAAATAGTTACCCACACCAGGCACCATCATTTTTCAGTTAGCTGCAACTAAGGGATGTAAACAACTGAAGTATTTGAGAGACCCCACTATTCCAAGAAGTTGCTACAGCATTCTCTACACAGTTGTAGGTAAGACAAACCTGTAATAGTAATAAAAACAAACCAACAAACACACCGAGCCTGTGGCTTGGCTAACAAGATTTTCTGTGATCTAAATGGTCTGTAAAACTCAGCGTTGGAATTTCCTCCCCTCCCACTATCCCATGCTTTTGATGGCCAGATCTAGGTCCCACTGAAGTCAAGGTCTCTCATCATCTGCCTTCTCTGAGAACAGATGGGAAAAGGAGCCAAGTGAGAGAGAATTTTCTCACAAATTTTTTACAGTGGCAGAAATTAAACAAGATTAAAATATCAGAAGACAAAAGACTTCCAGTCCATCTGCCAGATCAAAGACTGGAACAAGTTTAAACAAGGACTGAAACTTTTGGAAGCTGATGTGAGCAGAACACATTCCTCTTCAGAATCCTCCTACCACCACTCAAAATTAAGTAAAATTCACAGTCTTTCTGAAGTTCAAGAACACTTTTTGAGTCATAAAGGTGACATAGAAACAGAAGATAAATTTTTAAGATGCTTTTTGCACTCAAGAAAGAATCAAACTGATTTGGTTTTGAAGACAAGACTTCCATTTCTCAATGGCTCACACCTCTTCTTTTGAAGGGCATTAAACATGGCAGCTCTTGCCAATTTGACCTGAGTGACTATAAAATCTTGAGAACTGTTTGCACAGACTCAAACTGAATCGATACAATTGCCTCATCTCATTTTAATAAAAAGAATCAATTTCTGTAAATTGTATTCCAAGAGACAAACAAGTTGGTTTTGTCTGAACTTGGACTCTTTGTTTGGAGGGATGGTAAGGAAGGTCATTGTTTGTTTTAAATATGAAGGATGCTAGAACACATAGAACTAGTAGGCTTGTTTCTCTCATCTAATAAAAATAAACCACCAAGAAGTAACAACTTACAGCTTCTGTCACTATACTGGCTTCTATCCAGAAGCAGAAATAGCAGTACCGACAGTTCTGTGAGTAGGTTACTTTATTGCTAAATTTTTTTAAAAAAATCCTTCTCTCTAATCCAAAGCACTCCATTAGTGGAGGGGTCATACAAGAAGAGCTTCTGTTGAGTTCAGACATGCTCTTACCTTAATACAATGAAAACTTCTCTTTGCATCTCTTCAGCAGTATTACGTGCTCTCCAGCTGGTAAGAAAGAAGAAATAAAATTAGACCTTGCCTATACTTGCAATTATTTGGGGGCAGGTATGCTACAGGCAGAAGAACAAGGCCAGAGACATGAGGTAGCAATTCAGCAAAGAAGTAGTTCCCATGCATACAAAAAAAA
Source organism: Anseranas semipalmata (assembly GCA_013399115.1). Classification (NCBI taxonomy): domain Eukaryota; kingdom Metazoa; phylum Chordata; class Aves; order Anseriformes; family Anseranatidae; genus Anseranas; species Anseranas semipalmata. The sequence continues at coordinate 588,296 of VXAA01006367.1, forward strand.
GGGAAGAAAACCCAAGTTTTAAAATGTATGTGTGCAAATTCATTGTCTCTTGGGTATTCATAACAGTTTAGAAGTGAAATGCAGTTTATGAGCATGAAGCATTCTCATGGTTGGTTTAAACTACTGTAAATTGCACTGCATTTACCCCCTATAAATATGACTTAAAAAACAATTACAACCTATAAGTAAATGCTTTTACTCGAAATGTTACTTTTTATGGAAGACATTGTATCTTTATCATTTGAATGCCTCAAAGTTTCTGAAACAGATTACAAGAAAGACAGAACTGAAATATTTTGCCCATGAAAAGAATTCAAGTAAGACTCTTCCCATATATTACCCGTTCCTGATAACGGTGCAAGAAGAACTTTTGCATACAAATACAAACACACAGAAGTCAACAGGGATCAAACAGCACAGCAGGGAAGCAGACACCCAGAGGAAGTGCAAGAAATCAGACTGTTGAAACTGTTTCCTACTTTTAAATAGGAAAAATAAAGACTTGGGGTTTAAAATCATAACTTAACTGAAAACTTAGTTATGTTAGAAAAATCAGCTTTCAAATGGATTACGTGAAATTAGTTTTAGCACTAAAACGAAAAGCAGGTTAAGGCAACTCAGTGGGAGAAAAATACGATTCTTCTAGGTAGACAAACACTGCAGTGATCATTTAATCTAATGAAGTAGCAAATTTGGTTTGGAGGATTTATGCTGAACAATTATAATTATGGAGCTGTACCCGTGATGAATACTCTGTGTTGTGAATACAATAGTATTGCATTTTTAAACTACAGTATAATTCCTGGGCATACTTTGATGATTTTACTGGCAACTCGTCCATTTTATAAATCAGCAGGAGGTTTGACAAGATGAGAAGAAAAGGTTTCCTTCTCCCTAGATTTATATATGCTCCGTTATATTCATTGTTAGTGCTGTTCTGAACAACTTACTCATTGATTTGTAGCATGTGCTCTTCAGAACCTTTTAAATGTTTTTATATGCCCTGCATGTATCTCTTGCTTCAAAAAAAATAGTTTAGGAACAGCTTCAGAAATGAGGTACAGCCCAAAATGAGTCATATGAATTGTCTCTACTTTTTTAAGTTTAAAACACCTGTATATTCCTTATTTCTCACCTCAGACAGGTAAAGGAAACGCCAATGCCTTTGGGCATCGTGGTCAAAAAAAAAAAAAAAGCAAGTGAGAAAGTGACTCACTCCTTTGACAGGCCAAAAATTTTCCAGTACCTCTCATAATTCTGCATGTTTCCCCTCAGTCTCTCTCACTGAGGGCATCTCACTATCCATTATATCTGCTCTCGCAAGGACAGACGATGAAAAAGGATGCATGCATATCACTTTGTCAAACAGGCTTTGAGTACTAAGTCAAATTACCTATACGTTCACATGCTGTAAGACCATTTGGATCTCTGTCCTTCATTTCTGGAAATGTTAAGGGCTTCCCTCGTCTAGCCCCCTTCTTCTCCGAGAAGGCTATCCTGGAAATAAACCAGGATAATCCTCCCTGTCCCCAAGGATTGGGTCCAATTTTTCTATTCCCCAACTGCAAGGCAGTGGGAACAGAATCTAAAGGCCCTACTGGTGGTACCTTCCTTCCTTCTTTCCTTCCCATGCTCCTCCCAGCAACAGATGGGCTGCTCAGCTGGATTACTGTCCTTTGTGTCTCAATTATTCTCCTCTCTTACCTCTGAAAAGCAGCTGAAAGCTAAATATAGGGAAGAGGAAATACACTGTTGGTAAAAGTTGAAAGGAAATGACACTCTCTTTCTTTCTTTCATAATTATACCCGTTCTAATGGATTAAAGCAGGTGCCATTGCAATATGCCACTTATTCGCCTCTAAGGGCTCCCATCTAAAGTATTATTATTGATGCCTTTCAAAAAAAAAAAATAAAAAAGATACACACTTTTAATTCCTTAAATAACTTTTCAATTTCTGGGCATTTAGCCCAACAAGTCCTCACTGCTATTGTAATGCAAGTAATAAATAATTATCTTCCCTCTCCACTGACTAAGAAAATGATTGTTCCCATTTCACAATTGAAAAAAAAATAAAAAGTGACTTTCCAGATTCCTGAGAAAGTCTCCTCGAGCCTGTCAAGTGCCAAAGCCACTAGATCTCTTCTTTTTAAGGCATCAGTTGCCTCTCTTATTTCCTTCAGAAATCAGGCATGCCACAGAAGGAAGCCAGTCAGCACTGGAAAAAACAGCAAGAGCTTCTGGAAGAGACTGTTCCTAGGTGCTCTCTGGCTGGGTTAGCATGCATATGGAGGGCTTTTGCAAGTTTGCACATCCAGTACCTGGAGCAGGGATGCTTCACAGCAGGAGGACAGAAAACTCTACGGCAGTACTCCATGCCAGGGAATTTGAAAGGCATGAGAGCAGGAGCACTGAGGGACATTCCATGACACAAAGTAACTCTACATGTCCCAGCTTCTTCATTGTAATAGTAGAGGCAGGCATGGAGCAACCCACACTTTCTTCCCTAGAAAACAGCAGTCTAAAGTCAACTGCTAATTCAAATGATTCTGGGTATCTTAGCAGCTGCGAAACAGCATGAGGGAGCTGGAGCCAGAAGATAATACTGAGAAGCAGTTGTTCGTCTGCAAGCAGGGTTAAAATACCCTTAAATAACACCTTTCAAAAGAACTTAGTTTATAGAAACTCAAAGTACAGCTGGAAAAAAAAAAAATGCATCAGACTTAGCACATAAAAAAAAAGGCAAGTCATTAAGTGCATTTTGGGTCCACCTCCTCAATGGAAAATAAGAGACTAACAATAACACCAACGTGACATCCCACAGTGACAGAAAAGAAAATGCTGGGAACAGCTTGTCTCAGCACATCATGTACAGTAGACAAGGTAACACTGCACACCATGTCCATGGCTTTGGCCATGTCTCCAGGAGACAGCACGCTCCATAGGCTCTGTACTTCTCTCCATTTGGCATTCAACATCCCTTACCTCTTTCAGCCTGGCACCTGCGGCACAAGCAGCAACACACCGCTGTGCTACAGCACTGCCCCAAGGTCAGGACAGCAGAAAACCACGGGACTCTCCCAGCCTGCTCCCACCCAGCCGTGCCCACTGCATCAACGGTGTCCCAGTGCAGTCATGTTCTCAGTGGCACCACCGGACCCAGCAAACGACTGAGCACACTCCACCACACCCCTGGCCCGCTCACCTGCCTCCCTCACAAGCCAGATCTGAGAATACAAAATTGTAGATGCAGTATTTTGAGAAACAGCTTAATGGAAGTTACCAAGGGATGTGAACCAGACTTCATAACAAAGAGACATGTACCAATTTAAGTTCGAGTCCAATTCCCAGAATGACATTATCTACGTAGTGTTAATTCTTTATTATTCAAAAGATTGCTAACTGTTCATATCTGCACAAATGCGTTCATGCTTCATTCATTTCAAGTCAATAATAATGGATTCTTACTATTGATTATACATGAGCCTTTTTGTCCCATCATAATGAAATTTTAATGTTGATGGTCCCAAAACTATTATTTCAACCTAATAACAGTGAGACTTGACAATTACCTCGCTCTGTGAATTGCAGATAGAACTAATAAGGTCATCCTTAATAACTTTTTGTTTACCTGACATTTGGTAATTCTATAGTTATTATGTATTATTTTAAAGTCAGAGGAGTGTTTTGCAAAGAAATGTTGTCTCCCCACGGAATAAAATATGATTCTGCCAGGAGGAAGCCTTTCTCGTGCCTGCTCCTTGACCCGTGGTGCGGAGCTTGCTGCCATTACCTGAGCCCCGCGGCCCGAGGGAGAGATGCGCAGCTCCACAGCTGCAGCTCAAAAAGAAAATTATAAAAAGAAAGGGACAAGAATCTTTAAATCCTCAAAAAAAAAAAATCCATAAAAGAAAACTTAATTTAAGAATCAGTAAGAATAGGCTAGCCAGTGACATGGTATTAGCTTGGTTCAGTGAACCGGAGCATGTTTTCTCCCTGCCATACACTCAGCATCATTGCGGGACTGTCCTCACAAGGTTTCCCCACTTTCCGTCCCTCAGCAACCCTGCCAGCCCTGGGAAAATGAGCACCCCACGGCACCGCCATCACCGCCCTCCCGTGGCCGAGGAGCAGTACTTTTGGTTCCCACTAAACCGACCGCCACCGCATTACCTGGTGCTGCTCGCAGCCCGCGCCGTTGCCTCCCTCCATTTCCGCCATGTTAGCAAGCAGCCACCGCTACTGCACTCCACGGCCGCGAGACATCCCTTCTCACAGCGCCAGGGGCGAACCCTGAGACTGAACCTCCACTGAAGCAGAGAGCACGCTTTCCCTCAAAAACTGGCTTGTTTCCAACATTTCTGATCTATTTTTTTGGAGAGCCACGGAAGTGCCCTCGGTCACAGGTGATAAGCAAGGCGCTGGCCGCCCCTGAGGCGCTGAGAGGCGCCAGAGCCCCTCTGTGGAACCTTCTGGAGCCGGCAGCTGCTGGGCAGGGTGAGCTCCCCTCAGGTGGCTGAGGGAACAGCCCTCCAGCACCCCAAACTGGGCTTCCTCCCCCAAAATACAGATGGGGGCAAAGGGGAGCCCTGGGAGCACACGTAGTAAGGGCAGAAGGTTTAAATTGAGAGAAAACAGCAGCGAGGAGACCGCCGCAAGGCTGCCACAGCAACTCCAAGTTGACAAAATGGCTGCCGGCCTCTTCTGAAGAAGAGAGCGGGAAGAGAAGCAACAGCTGCAGGGGGGCTCCCAGTCCAGCCAGGCATGTAAGTACAAGAAAATAAACAAATGGGATTCAGACCGGTGTTGTTAGGGTAAACACATGTATAAGCATTGTCAACTATGCGTATAAGCACTGTCATGTATCTGAGGTTAAGTACCTTCCCAGGGCTAGGCTTCCAAACACTGTGCCACTACTCAGACATGTCTGTGATGCTGCAGTTTTGCTACAGAAGAAACACTTGTGGGTATGGACCTGTCTGTGCAGCCAGGAAAGACAAAGTGCTTAAGGGTCTTTCAATCTAGCAAAGAAGATGTACGTGGAAAACACTTTCTGCTTGTTCTGGTCCCTGTGCTGGTGGCAGGTTGGCTAATCAAGGAATCTGGCTATTAAAAACTAACTAAATACATAAATAAATAAAAATAATTTAGGCATGAACATGGATCCTGGTGAGAAAGCTGGCAAGCCTTGCAAGGTACTTGTGGAGGATTCCCTGATCCCAGACATTTTCCAAGCAAATGGCCACACTTTTCCTTGGAGGAGACAGCAATGCAGCTTTCACCAGGGAGCAGGCATAATCACCTGGTATTACCTTAGTGCTTGGGATCAGTGGGGCTGCAGGAATCAATAGTGAACCCTTTTAATAAATACAATTTCTGGAGCAGGAGACAGAAGGAAAGAATAAGCCATATTAATAATCAAAGAGATATCCCAGGGCTAAGATTACTTTTTTGTCTTCCAGTCTCATACACGCAGTTTCTTGGTTATCTAGCTTTTCTACTACTGTAAGATGCCAAATATGACAGGGATACAAACGCTAGGAATAACTATTTGTGCAACTGATACAATCCGCTTCAATTACAGTGTTCCCCGGACACACTGAAATAGTTAGGGTTTGTTTTAACGTTACGTTCTGCCCACTGTAGGCAATCTTACATGGTTAAAGCATGCATCTCAATAGAAGAGAAGCAAGTACCAGGAATCTGTACATGGGCTTACTGAGGAGTAACAACCATGTCCACTACTTCAGTATATGGCATTGGTTTTGCAAATGGAAAGGTGAGATTTACATTTTCTTAAATTTATTTATTCATTGTTTTATGTTACTCCTCTTGCACAATACTTCTTTCATGACACTGAAACCTAGACAGGATGGCATGTGAGCGAACAGTACCCATTCATTATCCTCAGAAACTCCTACCAAAGAACTTTTAAGCTCCTCAGCTAAAAGTTTGCAGAAGCTACTTAGAACAGGGAAAGAACATCAACCCATACCATTATCTCTAATGGAAATCTACTTTTTCTGCTAATTAAAATGTTCTTTTCCTCCAAAAATTATTCTTTCCCTCTCCCTGGAAAATCAAAAATGTGTTTGGCTTTCCACAAGAGAAAATCTTCCAGACAAACAACCCCGATTTTATAATGAGCCTTGATTTTTTGACAAGCCCCAGTCCTGCTACAGTAGTCACAAAGTTGCAGCTATTCAGGTACTGGCACTTCCCTAGCTGAGAAGGCAACACAGAAAATTTGCACTCAATCTTTCAGGCACAACAAAGGAACATAAAATTACACAGCTAACTCCCCAGAACAGAAATCCACACACATCTTACAAATAAAGGAAATTTGACTTTAATTTCAATTTGTCCTTTATTTTCTTTAACTCGGAGGAAGCTGTCCAAAGCTCTTTCATTTTCAGGTTTGCTAGAGGCTGTTTTTTTTTTTTGTTGTTGTTTACAAACTTGCTCACAGCTCTAGCATTCCTAAGACTGCTGGCAGGAATTTAAAAGCACTGTGATAGTATGCCATAGTGCTCAGAATCGCACAAAATTTCTCTGGAAGAATTTGTAAAAATTTCAAAAAAAATTAAGAATTTGTTTTTAAAATGAGGTGAAGGCTGATTTTTCAAGAGACAGCCGTTACATTTCTGTCTCTGATGTTGCTGCTGCAGACCAGTACTAGAAAGGTGGAAGGGCTGAGAAAGGAGCACACAGCTTCCTACCTGTGGAAGTTAATGCTGTATTTCTGATTTCCTGCACCCTTCCAACTCACATCTTCCTGTGCTTGTGCATAGCACAGGCATCCCCGCTGCTGCTTGTGCTGCATTCTGGGGAAGGAAGGAGAGGAAGCAGAAAGGTCTCCCCCCAAAAATGAACTCCAATCCCCCTGGATTCCAAAGATGAGAATGCAGGCTTTTTTATTTAACAAAACCAAACATGCATACAACATTGCATAGCAGAAATGTTCAATTTGTTATAAAGCAGCATATCAATGCTTCCCATATAGGGAATCCTTCAGTTTTCAGGAAACAAGTTTCTTTACTTGTATTACAAGGAGAATCTTGGATTAAAAAGCTAGAAGCAAGGGGTCTTGTAGTGAAACTCACAATTGGTAACCTGCAAGTGATTTTGCACTGAACCTGGGGTAGTGTATGGTGTAAATGAAGAGTGAGGACCTGAGAAAACAGAGTCAAGAAGGGAAAACACAAAAAAAAAGACTGCTTGAACTTTATCAAGAACAGTGAGTTTTGTTGAACTCAAAAAAAGGGTGAGCATCTGGTTTTGCAAAGTCTTCCTAAAATTAAACCAAAGTTTATTACAACCCAAAGTCTCAAACAAGAAAACATTTAGAAAACAGTAAGCTATTTTTCCAGCTTTTTTCCTTACCTCAAGAATATTAACAAAATTAACAAAACTAACCCTACTTAACCTCAACCCTACTCTCAATGCAATTTAACTGTGAAAGCCTTAATGTGGACAAATCATAGCCAGGCCTTTATGTATTTTCAACATCACAGATAAAAGAATCACAAAAATCCTTGTTGTCATATATTGGTGTCCAGATTTCGAAACCTTTTTTTTCTTAAGTAATTTGAAAGCATTAGTGCTGCAGGATTCAGTTTGTTTTTAAAGCTATTTGGGATGAATATTAGAGCTATCAGGAGTGTCATTTCATGCAGAAGTACATATACTGAGACCCCATTTATTATACTTGAGTAATCAATACATTAATAAAAGTGAAAGCAGAGATTTGGTTAATTATTACCATTAACAGAGCAAATGAAAAGGAGAAAAAAATGCCACCATTCAAACAATACCAATTCCATTTAAGACAGAAAATCACTTCCAACCTTAACCGTTAAACATCTAGAGGACAAAACATACATGCATAGTACACTGCTTAGAGAAACCAGAGTACACCACACCAAATCTACTCTAACTGTAATGAGAGTAAAGTGCCTCAGAAGCAGTCTAATCAATAGCTCTGCTTTTCTCCAAGCACGCACTCTACTAAAGAAGACTTCTTTGTAATAAATAGATGCTTAATGCATTGCATTAAGGGTAAATACAACCACCTTAATAAACACACTTATTCCCTCTTTAAAGATAAAACGCAATAATAAAAAATGCACACATCTAAAACTCAGGAGAACAAGTTTCTACCATAGCAATTACACGAAGGGAAGTCTGTTGCTGCTTTTATTAGAGTCACTAATTAAAGGCTCACACATTCCTGTATCAAATTAGAGATGTACATTTAGCTTGTCCTAAAAGCTGCCCAAAGTTTCAGCTATGTGAAAAATTTTAGCTTTACTGATTACGCAGGGTTCTGTAAAAGTTACAGCGTTATCTTAGACTTCAATAGAATTCCAGTCTGGCAGAGATCTACACCACCCACTGCCTGTCCTGCATATAGTCGCACTGCTTCCTCTCACTGCTCAGCAATACCCAGCTAAACTCTCTTTCCACACACCCCTCCCCATTTCTTAACCATTTATGAGCTCAATTTCCCAAACACTGGGAAAGTTTCAGCTGCATTTGAACATCCACATACAGAGCTCCTATAAATGAGCAAAATTGATGCCACCTCCTGTCTTTTTAGGGAACTGTAAATACTCATATGCCTCTTTTAAACCTGATTATTTGTACCTAGCTTTAAAGTTCCCCTCCCACCTGGAGGTCCCAGCACCACTTGCTACCGATGAGTTTCAGAAATGGATTTGGGTCCCTCTTGGAGTTTGCTGGCATTTCTTTGCACTGCTGATCTTTCAGGATGCCTCTCCTTCTGACTGTCGCTTAGTGGAAAGTCAGCTCTAACAGTTCTCCTGCGCTCTTCCAAAACATGCTGCCGCTATCCTACCTCTGCTCCCTCTCGTGTCTTATCAACAGATCTAGCATCACTGACACACCTCAGGAGAAACAGCCTCACAGCCATTACCAAGTGTATCAATATTGTGGTATATAATAAATCCCGAGTTCCATTGGAGCACTATCTGTTCACAACAATTCACTTCCCCACTGCACCTGAAAATGCCTTGACCTTGAAATCAGGAGCACAAACAGTTCCCCCTCACACTGCTCCTGCACGGACATTTCTTGGACCAGCATTTACCTCGCACAGCAGAACAAGCTTTTCGATCTCTCCTGGCATACACCCACAGTATGCCAGCAACTATACCATAATTATTTTTCCTGTAATTTGCTCTATTCTCTGCATTTTCAATTTTTAGCCTGGTGAAAAAAAAAAAAATCTCTATCTATTGGACTAAAGCATTACTTTTTCCTTTTTTTCTACACAAAAGCCAGAACCAAAGGAAAACTGCTATTTTGAACAAATTACTCTGTAAGAGATTATACTGAATTCCAAAAGCCAAACTCTCTCTACCCCCCTTTCTTAATCATTTATAAGCTCGAATTTGTGCTGCAATTGCACATTACATTTCTTGATGCACCAAAGATCTTTTAGAACCCACAGCATATAACACGTGACCCAATTGCTTCCTTTGTTATTTTGCCCTGAAAAAGTGGCTCCAACCATCAGAGGGCAGCATTTCTGGCTCCAAAACCAGGTGATGCTGCATAACAGAATCACAGAATCATTTAGGTTGGAAGAGACCTCCAAGATCACCTAGGCCAATCTATGACCTAACACTACCAAGTCCTCCACTAAATCATATCACTAAGCTCTACATCTCAACCAACTTTGGTTTATTATCATTTAGACTCTCAGCACTTCAATCTTAATTGTATTGTGCAAAAACATAGATTTTTGCCTTCTGAGCTACTATGCTTGCAAACTTGGAAAGGCAAGAACAGACACTCATCAGTATTGACTTAAAAAGTCAGAGTATAGGCTTTCCTAGTATTACAATGTTCCTGTTTTAGATATAAAGATTGCCCTCTATTTGAGACCACATGCTCAAAAGATCGACAATTCTGCCTTTAGTTGGTCAGCCTATGGGATCTTGTGCATCTCTAACCCCTCTCCTATGAAAGACTTTTCAAACTCTATTTAGAACTTGTTTTTAAGATGAAGGCACATCTGTTTTCAGACAATGTTTTCCTCACAAGTTGCTGAATAAATCAGTAGATCGTCCAATTACCCTAACAAAGTCTTAACAAATCTGTTTAGTGAAACCACTCAGCACTGACCCCTGATGCACAACAGAAGTGCTAAAAACTCTCAGTAATTATTGAAATCCTTATTTCACCTGCTGGCATTCCCAGGGCTTTGTTCCCCTTTTAGGAGTAAAAGGACCAGCCTTTTGCATTGCTATCTAAGTAACTACTGTGCCTGATTTCTGTCACATGTTCTCGTTGTCCTCTGTATCTCTAAGTTAGAAAACAAACAAAAATGTTAATATTATGGATTAACAACTCCAAGAAACTCTGATAGACAGTAGCGATGCTAAAAGAAAATGGTGCTCACCTTTCTAGCTGACCTTTTGCAGCAGTTCTAGGGGACCCCCAGTTCTGCCCTCGTAGCAAGGTTCTCCATTGATTTATTTTCCACCTGGCCCATTATATCATATTTTAGTTATTTATATAGCATTTTTGAGCAAAATACTGGGAAAGGATAACAGAAGGACACAGCAATAAAACAAAGTATAACAATTAGCAATGACAAAGCCATGAGCAACAACTGGTGGCCTCAAGTGAGTACAAAATATTAGGCTGACATGAAAAGGCATCAAATCTATGGACAAAATGCTTTTAAGAAGTCGGGATAAAAGAGGCATTAAAACAAGACATTAAAGGTACAAAGAGCAGCAGATTAACAAAAAAGGAAAATCCAAAATACTGGGTCCAGAAGAAAAAGCATGGTATCCAGTTTATAAATAGCATTTAGAAGAATTATTAAAAAAAAAGAAGAAGAAGAAGAACAAAAGAAATGGGAAAACTAAGGAAGAATCAGTTTCAGTCTGGGTAAATGATTAGGTAAGGGAGTCAGAATTTGTCACTAAGATACAAAGATTAAAATGAAAAGATATCTCCAGTCTTACAAAACATACTGGGATTTGAATATTCAGTTTCTAGATCTGCCACAGACATGAATGACCTTGGTCAAATCACACTAACACTCAGCTCTCATCTTGCAAGATGGAGATGCTAGTGCTTCCTTTCTAATTTACATTTAAATCATGAGAAAGACAGCTGCTTATGTACATCCACACACTATCACAGCACCAGCTGCTGCACAGGCCTCATTTCAGGTGAAGCATTTGTGGAGCAAACACTAAGTGACTATCTAAGACAGTGAGAAGAGAGTTGAAACATGCCCAGGAAAAGAGAATACTAGGTATACAGCCTACTTTAAATCTGGCTCAACAAAATATATTAAAAAATAGGATGCTCTAAGTGAATGACACAATGGAAGTAATGCTAATTTAAGAGAAAAAACAGGCACAGAGCTCCCAAAAGCAGGCAACAGAGCCACATACCAACCAGTAAAGAAAGAACTTATAGGATATTCCCTCCAAGTGAACTTCTACCAGAGTTCTGTTTCCTTGGAAGCTACTTTTAGGTGAAGCTAGGGATGATGCTTGACTGAGGTGTTTTATTTATACTGAGACATAACCTTGACATGAACTGACAGGTAACAGAGATGCACATCTTCATCCCTCTACTCCTATCTGAGCAGCAGCTCCACTAGCTTCCAGAGCTTAAGGACCCTCCTTCCCCTCTCACAGGTATATCCCTCAATTCAGCAACAAGCAGCTTCTCTGTTTTAATACACTTTATGAACTTGCTAAAGCACATTCTTTAAATCTGCACAAATCCACCTCCACTCAGCACACCGTTAACGTAGCCCTGCTTACTGTAAAGCCTTGCTAGCTATTAAAGAAGATACACTTAAAAAAAATCACTAAGGTGGCTCAGGCAGAACAGGTATCAAGCTGCCTGTATTACTTCCAAACTGGCTGACAGTGTTATATGCCAGCACAAATTATCTCTGAGTAGTTCTGCACATCTGCAATTTTTAGTACCCACTTTCCACACACACACCCTTCATCCTTATTCCCATTAGGAATAGCCCAGATTCTTTAATTGACAAGAGACTGCCCACAGTTTGACATTTTTATGTTAAACTAACAGTCACATTACTTTTTCATTTTTAAAAGGTACTATTCTTGATCAGCGCCAACACACATATTATTGAGTGCCTTTCAAAGATGGCATTTAAATATTGCTAATGGAATTTCTTTGTAATCAGTCCCAGAGAGTTTAACTCTACCACCCAGCAAAGCCTTCCTAGCATCTGCCATCAACTCAAATAACAGAAGATTCGTAACTAACTCTCAGTTCAGTTTTTGTAAACATGATAAAACAAGAAAGTGACTTTTCTAAAGAAAGCTTGTGAGTGGTGCACTGGTAAATCTCTTTTGGAGATGAGCAGTGTTTGGTGAACCTCTGAAGACTTTTCTGAACATGGCAATTAAAATAACAATTATGCAAGGAACTCAAACCCATTTGGATTTCTCTTCCGTTGTCAGGCTCCTTCCTTTGTCGACAGAGATAACTCTATTATTAACCTTACCAGAGATGCATATTGCAGCACTAACAAAAGTGGTTTTCAGGCTTAGATTCTTTTCCTCTTACTTTTCAAAAATAATCTTATTACCCACTCTTGAAGTTAATATGTTATTGAAATAAATTCTGGACAAGGACAGGTTGGTGGGTTTTATTGTAGAAAACAGCCAACTGGCTTCCTTTAATCTGCTTTTTCTCAGGAAGCAATGAAATATTTTTAACACTTCAAAAATCTGTCAGCCTAGTTTGGATAAAAAAAGAAGCTGTTGGCTTCATTTGGGGTAACATTACTCCAGGGATCACAGGCCGGTGTAACAAGGTTGGCTGTACCCTCTGCAAGGCAGGGATTTCAACATTTCCCTAGTTAATTCTAGCCTGGCACAGCTACCTTGATAAATACTAATGAATCGGACCCTCTCTCTATCTGTGCAATGGACTGTAAATTTGGCATCAGTGCAAAACACAAATTTTAAATCCAGGGGCAATTTAAGTCGAATACTGCCTTACAAAGAAGCTGCTGATGGTGCAGTTGCTAGAACTATCCTCTTGTAATCGAGAGCTGAACCTCACCCTGCATACAGCATGTCCTAACAAACCGGGTGAGCTGTCTCTGTCCATGGCCCACACCGGCTACTCCAGGGAAAGGAAAGAAAACTCCTCTTTATGTATTAGGAAATTTTCTTACAATGCTTTGCAATCTGTGCTGGCCTGACAATATCCAGCCCTTGCGAAAAGGTAACCCATCCAACCCAACTGTGGATTTTTATTTCATCTACACTGATGTCTCATGTACTTTTTCTTATTTAATATCATGGGCTCAGCAGTATCCTATGCCAGTGGTTTCCACAGGCCTAAACATTCTTTAAAAGTTTATCGTCTCTTGGTTTCATCAAAAGATGACAATCAAGCAGTGATTTAGGTTGGAAGGGACCTTAGAAAATCATCTGGTCCAAATTTCCCATTTCCCAAAACAAATTCATTCAATGATCACTGTGATAAATAAGAGTCCCTAATTTTACATACCTGTCTCATGACCCCTTAAGGAAACTAAATAATCTGCTTTCAGTTTCATGTGGTTAAAATATGTCCTGAATGCTTTTTTCATAACTCTGAGTACTTTTATTCTGACACACCTGATGCTTACAGTAAGAACTGATCGTTAGGAATAATCCCTTCCTAAACACACATATGACAGCACGCAGTGCCTGACAAGCCAGAGTGCCTGTGATGCTTTTACAGCTATCATTTTTCTCCTCATCACCACAGCCACATTTCACTGCTTTCAATATTGTCCCAGTTTGTTCTACAGGATCCTACAGGTTATGCTTTACAAAGATAACATGAGCTAGTGGCAATAATCTCCTCATACATGAAAGAAGCACTTGCCAGGTCACAGCCCTGGATAGCCAAACAGGTCAGACTCCGCAGGCAGGGGGAGGCAGGCAGCCAGCACGCACACAGCGCTTGATTTCACAAAGGCTGTTTTACCTCTGTATCAGATACAGCTTGAATTCACTGCGGTCCTACTCTCATATATCAGTGACTCAGTCCATTGACTATGTCTTCTAAAGATTTCACATGCATCAACTCAACTCAGCCTCTTCCTTTAGCCAAAGGCTTTTGGTGTTGCATGTCCTAATAGGGAAATTTGCAGGGGTATCTATAAAATGAACCATTAGTCACCATAAAACCATTCTTCAGATGAACATATTTGTCTCTGGGATCATCTCATGCTGGAAGCATCCATACTCCCTAATATTAAAAGGGTGTCTTCCAAATTCCCTGTTCTTTACTCAAACCTGGTCTTCTGTAGTCTTTTTTCCTGTTTTGTTCCATTATTAATCTGTGTCCCTCTGCAGAAGTGGATTTGCGGTAAAGTAAAACTTATGCAAAACTGAAAAAAAGAAAGATGAAAGAACATTTAAGTCATTAAGTAGTAAACAGGATTTGAATTTTGATGCACCAGTTTATCTAAAAATTCAGCAGCAGAGACAACATGCAACTAATCCCTGAGAAAGAGGTAAAGGAACTCAGTGAACATAGGAAGCTGACAAATGGTTTCTGACGTCACACACACCAAGTTACAGATGGGGGAAAATTATACAGTAAATTCAAAAGCCAGTTAAATTGTTTTCCAGCATAAACAATCATTTTCAAGCTTTTAAAGTTTTGCTAACACTAGCTACATGAGTTTGAATAATCAGAATTCCCGATTCTAATTGTATTCTGAACTCAATGGCTTATTCTACCAGGTTATTCCTTGGATACGAATAAAATTGTACTGTGGAATTTCAAACACATCTGAATATTTTGGGTCAGCTGAAAACACAACCATTATTAGCTTTATTTGCCACCTGATGGAGAACATGGAGTAAAGGAACAACAAAAATCACAACACATATGCATACAAATGCACTCCTTACTGAAATATGGGCATGTTATTTCTATTGCCACACTGAATTACCTCAGTCGGAGGACAGAAATTTTTCCTAATAGCCAGAAGGTGGTCAGAGCCTGACTGAAAGCCCACAGAACCCTAGTGACCACAGAAGTGTTAAGGACCTAGAGCTAAACTGCTCCCTGGCTAACACTGTCGTAGTAGTTCCAGAAATATTGCCAGTAATGCACCGTTCCCACAGGAAAACTAATGGAAAGCTACTCAAAATGAGAATCCTTCCTGCAGGTGGGAAGGTATTTCTTCGTCTCAGGGTTAATTGCATCTTGGCTGTGACCTGGAGCACCCTTGTTATTTAAGTCCTGAGCCTCCCAAGAGCACAGAAATCATGCTAAGTTATGGTGCATTTATACTGGGGGAAATGACTGCTAGATGCTAGCGCTGAAACTATTGCAGTCTTATTTGTGACAAAGAGTGCTTGAAAACAGTTTGTTTTTTTTCCTCCCAAGCACAAAAGCTTGCTCGCTGACTCACGTCAGCCCTTTTTCTCCCCCCTCACAATTTTCCTGAGTTACGTGGCATTTCAACCACTTAGAACTAGAAGTCATGATTTCCTGCTTTTAACAATAATTTAAGAGTAGCTCCCAGAGCCAGGGGCTGCATCCTGCTCTCAGTTGCACCCAGAGATCACTGAAGTTGCACCAGGTCTCTTCAGCTGCACAAGCCCACTCAGTATAATGGACTACCCATGCTTTAATTATTATTAATAATATTCTTTATTGATTCTTTTATGGATATTAGCTGTCAGCAGGGACATCACAGCATGAACGGAGAAGGGGAAAAGTAATAGAAATTAAATGATAGCCTGCAACCAGGCACAGAGAGACCTGTGCTGACATTATACTTTGGAGTCCACAAAGGCTTGTGGCCAAAGACACAAAATGTCCTTTAGGTTACACAATATGCACCATAATGGAAAAGAACAAGGTGACACTTTTGCCTTCTCTGTTTCTGTTGCAGTAACAGTCCTCAGCTTTTCATAGTTTACAGGTCTGAGTCAATAACCTCAGCTCAGATATTTCTTCACTTCTATTCAGAGCTCAATGTATTCTGTAGGATTTTAATTAATATTTAGTTTTAAGAAGTTTCTAACCCATCTGATTGCAAAGCTAGCCTCACATCTGTAAATCAATACCCCACTGTCTCGTGCATTTTCTGGCAGAGACCGATAAAACAGTATCTAGCAAGTTGCTCCACTCCCCCAGTTGGCCTAATGCAGGGTAAGATGTTAATGTCAAAACCTAATTGCAACCACTTACAGCAGCCACCACCGAAAAGCACCGAGTCTCCTGCAGGTACTGCTGAGTCAGCAGGTTCCTGCTGTGCCAAACACGCTGAAATGGACCCTCCCTGCTGCGTTCACAGCGCACGGGGCCTGTAGGAGCAGCCCCGCACTCTGCAATGATAGCTGCTTTATACTCTAATACTGTTAAAACAGCACATTGGGACAGAAACTGAGGTCTGGGTTCTAGCTCCAGCCACCCCCTAGAAAGATAATTTAAGCAAGAACAAAAAGATACAATACTGTAAAGCTTGCTCATTGCCAGCTCAGTGAACCAAAGCAAATCTATGTCATAGTAATTATATTTACACTGTAAATCTAGGCAATAGCTCTTCAGGTGGTATACATTGGCATTAGCCCATTACAATCAAGGAAGCCTTATTGATTTACGTGAGCTAAGGCTCTTATACCAATTTTCTATCAGCTTCCAACCTAAAGCTACCTCCAGACCTGAATCGACCCATAAGCAGTACACTTCTGGAATGTCTATAATTTCTCTTCACTGTGTGATTTTTATTTCTAAGAGCTGAAAGTTTGGCCCATGGCATTCAATTTCTGATGACTAAAATCCATGCTAGGAACAGGTGGCCATGACTTCAGGTCTCTTCACAACACCAGCCTTAATTATAACAGCAAATCGCATGATTTCAGGCAATGCTGTATCAATACTTCTGATGTAAATGTTGGATTTTCAGGAATCTGAAACACGTCTGTAAGTTTTCCTCTACAGTGGAGCTTTGTTTAGAAGCCCAAAGCTGGTATTTTGCTTACTTGCTTCGAGAAAACAATGTCTTTTACATGCTCCCACCCAACCAGGCAGCAAACCATCAGAAACTTTTTTTTTCCTCCTCTATGAATTAAGAACATCTGAGACCTGCAGAGGTCATATATGGGCACTGGATATTCTATAGCATAATAGATATCTCCAAATTTAAAATATTCAGCTACTGGGATTTAAAACATGCCAAGGGCATCTGAACAATAAATCTTCTCAATCAAAATTTCACCAGGCTAAGCTCATGAACCAGAGGTAGCCTTCCAATACTTTAGTAGGATATGAGATATGAAACTTTCCTGAGTAGCCAATTTACTGCATACACAGAACTTTTGCATGTATCAACAGATTATTCTCTCTCCTAAAAATACATTCTGAAATACTCACTTCAAATATGTACACTACCAGACTGTGTACATGTACCCAGGGCAGAAGACATCTTTCTACTTTAGTGTACCCTGCTAATCACATGCCATCTGGTAATATATTATGTATTCAGAGAGACACATAATATATCAAAACACATACTGTAGGCATATTATGGTGTGAGGAAAGAAGGAATATATCAGATGTATTCACACAAGTGTAAATAACTTCTCATCCAAGAGAGCAGAACAGCTTTAAAGTACAATGACATTTTGAAAGATCTGCATTATATCTAGAATTGAGAATTTTTTAAATGAGTCCGAGCACTCAGTGATGCATTAATTAAAGACTTCATCCGATTCCCATAAAAGTAATTGGAAAGACCTGCCGACTTCAGCCATCTCTGAATCAGGCCCAATAGCACCTTGAGGATGAGTTTACATCTGCAGCAAGCCTAAATTAGTTCTCAGGACAGTAAATCATGGTTTCATGCATTAAATACTGATGTGCAGTTAATTCTGCTTCTTGAAAGATCTCAGTTAAAAAGCATGCATTTCAAAGCTTCTTGATACTTAACATTTTAACACTTAGAACCAGGAAAAACTTTATTGTATTGGTTTCAGCTGCATGCATAAGCAGGCAGCAGTCCCCTGAAAGATGAATGTAGATGTTAAATTACTTCTGTCCATAGCTAAAAAATGAAAAGCACTATCAGTTGCTCTATTTCTCTAAAAAAAAATAGAGCAACGAGAGCAAAATTTGGTTTTTTTTTTTTTTTTTGATTTGTGGCATTTAAACTCTGCTCTACTGTAAATGCATTTAATTCCTTTCTCCCCTGAGATTCTTACAGTGAGTTTGGACAAATACACTCAAACACTTCTCTTCCACTGCTGTGCTTTCTGCTGATCCCATCAGATGCTCATTAAGATGCAAAGGACAGTATTTATTCAGGTGTGTAGGAGTTTTGTTTTCAATCAAATTTTCATTGCCACTTGTTTCATCTCTTATTCAAAGAGAAGAATGATTTGTGCCTACATATAAATACAGTATAACAGCTTACAAAAGTCACAAAGGACTCCATCTAGTATAAAGTATAAAGTTATTGAAGCTATTTGAAGGCCTTAACCAGCTTTTGAAATGGTGCAGAAGACATACCTTGCTCCCGCTCAGGGCTTTGCATCCATCTTAGCCCAACTCCAGCGCTATGGAGTAAACACAGGTGCCCACCGTGCACAAGGAGTCAGGCATGAGCTGCTCCAGAGGCACCTGCTGGACAAGATGGAACAGGCGATTTTTCACTGAACATTCAGACTCAAGGTTTGCTTTTCCTCTGACACTGCAGATCGCTCTGGAGTTCATTGGAACAGATAATAAAAAAACAAGATCGCCCTAGGAAACTACATTTACTTCTGCAAGGGAGACAAATAGTGGTGAGGACAGAGACAAGCATCAGTAAGTCCCAGCCACAGAAATCAGTATAAAATGGAACACGTACAGCATACTGGAAAGCTTCTATTTCCCAGGCATTCAGTTCTAACCGTCTTGCTGGGGGACAGCCTTTTTAAGCAAACCAGCCCATTCACAGAAGAGATTACTGGCACCTGCCCTTCTTTTCAAGTGACCTCCTTGGCACAGCATAGAGAGGGCTGTTTTTTAGCAGTGTCTGAGCAGTCCCCAGATCTCAGTCCCTTTACAGGTTTCTCACACTGGGCTTCAAGCATCTTAAATCACTGTTGCTTCACACTGTATATGCCTGTTCCTTTCACACTGCAACTTATTACTTATAGCCATCTTCACACCAACACCGGCAATCCCTGCAAATGCTGTCTGCAATTCCAACACCATCGAGGGTTAGAGAGCACCAATTAAACAGCACAATATTGTTGTAAAGGAGACTGGGGAAGAACAGAGATCAAAGAGAACAGCCATGCTGTGTTATTTGGGTGACATACTGGACTGATCCAACTGCATCCATTTATACCCAGGCTCTTCCTTTTCATGGGTTCAATTTTCAATAAAATTTGGGTTAGAGAGATGCAGTTTCACTAACAGGTGAACCTTTAAAGGGACACAGCTAAAGTGCATTAGCTCTTCGAGGAAGGCACTGTATTGCCATGCTCATTTCCTTCTTGCCCCCCCCTTCCCCATCCCATCTTTATTCTTACCTATCCAGCATCTGTAGATTCAGTTGTTCAGAGATCAAATTTTGATTCCTATATATGCCAGATTTCAGCATCTCTAACTACAAAAAAGACACTCCTACACTCTGCAGGTTGCTGGCTTTCTTGGTAATTACTGTTCCATCATTGTCCCTAAGGGGGAAAAAAAATCTGCTGTTGCCCCATTACCAGCTGTCTTCTGATATTACTGTAACTCTTGTCTCCCTCAAGGTATTCTTGCTACTGTTGACCCTGTATTTTCTGATATAATTTGTGATCTTTTTCATATCAAAAAGATCACAGACATCTATTTGTACATACAGCTCACTCATCTCTAACCCAGGTCTCTAACTTGAGTTCAGGCTGCCAGAGTCTGAAGTCTGCTTCTAATCTCCAGACTACTTCATATTCTGCATTTCTTCCACAAATCTTTGCTAAAATAATTTTTGCTGCAATTTCAACCTTATTGTCGCAGCTTAAAATCGTGAATGCAATGAGCCTTATATGGCTTAAAGCATGCAACATCTTCCCTGGAGCACAGGGGAACTTGGATTCTCTTAATTCCGTTTCTTCCCTTGGCTCTATTCCCAGTTCTCCATCCTTGGAGAAGAATGTTTGCTACCTTTGATCTGAGGTAAGAAATACAATCCATTTCTTTTTCATTTAAAACTGCTGTTTCCTTACATTCAGTTTTCTGTTGTCCCCACACAGCTCTTTCTGAGAAGATTGCCACGATGGTAGGGCTGGTGGAGTCTGAAACCTGAAAATGGGCCTGTGTTGGTAGCACTGCGAGACAGCAAACATCAGTCTAGGAGCCAATCATGCAGGCTATTTTATGTAGGGTCTTCCACTTGTGGAACACGTCAGACAGGTATATTTAATAAAATGAATCTAAGTGAGATCGACCCTCAGCTAAGGCCTGATGGTCTTTTAACAATCTCATCTCTGTACTGAGAATCAACACAGCCATCAAGTCCAACTTAAACCTTCTCCCTGAGCGAACTTGAGCAGTGTGCAGACCCTTGGCACAAAGGCAAGCTTTTATCATTATCAAAGCTAGAACATTGCATTAATTATTTCAAGAGATCATTTTTCTTTGGATTATCCTGATGAGCAAACTTTAATGATCCTGGCTTGTACTAATTATCTTTGAAGTCATCTCCTCTCACATGCCTCATCTGGATACTAGCCACCTACTTTCCCAAAAAAAGGTCTTTCAAACCGTGTCTGCTGAGACATAGAGGTGAAGAAAAGTGGAAGGGAATGAAATAAGGTAGTGTTTCACCAAGCACGTTGCACCAGGCTCTTCATCTCACCTTGTCATCTCTTCCTTTATAGTGCATGCATATTTGTAGTGTATTGTACTATACATTTTATATATACACATGAGAAAGGGCCTCTACCAAGTGCAATCCAGCAGGAAGTCTGTTGACTGCCTGAAAGGCATTGTTTATTGTATTGCTACTTCTAGTGATGGACACTAAGTGCAAAACCTCAATTAACCTTGCATTTATGTCAATAGATACTATAGTGCATTAAATGTGTTATGAAATATATAATGTACCACTACAAGGGGTTGGGGCTATAGCTAGAGAAAGGAGGAGGGGAAAGTGGTTGTTTCTTTTCAAGCTAATCTACCCTATTTTTCCTTGAAGTAATTTATTCTTTGTGATTATTAAGTCTCCAGACTCTGAAAGTGAAGCATTTCTATCAATCATGCTGTTCACAAGTATGCGATTTGGTCACCTATGCTGCACAAAATTGTTTAACTCGGTCAAAAAAAAATGCAGGAACATCTTAGGCAGACTATTACACAGCCATTTAAGACTGGGTTTTCAAATGGGTTTGAAGGAAACAGCCAGATATCAACTGACCTCCAGCAAAAAGCAGTATTGTTTTTCTTGTCCCTTTGGGAAAGGGCCGTGCTAGGCTGATGGACTAACATTCATGAAAGCCTGCTGTTTGCAAGCATTTACTGAGCAGGTTTGCTCTACTATTCATAACAAACATAGGACTCCCAAAACTTATCAGGCACTTATGACATTGCTTTTATTCATAAATATATTCTAAAACGCATTTTTCATGGTGTCACCCAGTTCCTACAGAAATGAAAAATTACAGGCCATCATGTAAAACGGACTAGAGATAGCAGCCCACTTCATAGATAAGCCAGTATTCAAAACAGCTCGAATAAGAACTTTACACTAGAGGGTTACTTCAAGACTGAGGGTCAATAGGTTGTAGGGATGAAACTAAACGTGGTACTGAAAACAGAAGAGCACAAAGCTGGTGGAGGTCCTGGATTTGGAAGTGTCTGCAATACCTCCACCTCACAGATGAGAAAAGGAAGCAATGTGCCATTCACACCGAGAGGTACCAGCGTGTGTGCTTGTCTGGCCAGTGCTGCTGACCTCAGGAGGATGACTGTCTATGCGTTTATGTTAAGTGTCTTGCGTGGCGAAACCCTGATCCTGACCCCAGCCTCTAGATACTCCTAAGATAATGACTGTTCTTCTGGAAGGATTAGTGGCTGGCTCATGATTCCTACCATATAAAGAGAATGTAGCTTCCTATTCTAAGCTATGCAGCCTTATTTCCTACAAATGCTTTATATAATACTACTTCAAAAGCTAGAAACACTTCCCAACTAAAAGCCTCACTTCCTAAGAGCTAATTAAACCGCTCCAGGATTGCAGAATGCATAATGCCAGAAAATGGGGGAATGTTAACAGTGGTGGTAAGAGGATCATGCCGAATGCTGATGTAGTAAGATTCATACATAAGTCTACCCAATTTTTGAGCTGCAATATGCATTCACTGCATATAAATTCTTCACTCAGTGCAGGCAGTATGCGTTTAGTCCCGTTCTTTGAGAAGTCAGCCCCTTATCTGTATGCAGACTGCTTTTGTTCTGAGCCTTTCTTCATGTTCTCCCTCTCTTCTTAATTAACAGAAAACAGTTATGAATATTAAAGAAGAAATTAACAACAGTGTAAATAATTTCTGGGTGTTTGTAGATTCCATATTTAGTTTTTAATTAACCCCCACTGGTTTCAAAAAGCTGTTTAAGAGAAAGATATACTTTCAAAATTTCCCTTGTGTTTAAATAAAGAAAAAGAAACAACGTCAAACTGTAAAGCGGCAGTTCAGCATTGCAGACACCAGCACCGTATGAGGATGTTGTCCTGACATTACTTCTCTTCCACTTAGCTCAGTTTAAAACCCAGTTTCACTTGAACAATTCACATATGGCCGCCTCCATTTAACAAGCTGAATGCAGGGGATTTGGCAAAATGCTGCGTAACTATAACACAAGTCATCTTCTGCTGAGTTAAAAGGTAACCAGAACACAGGAACTGGTCAGCTTCAGAGGTCAGTTAACCCCATATTTTTTACCACTGACCACAGCTAATACCAGATATTTTAGAGGAAGATGCCAGAAGTCCTGGTGTAGCTATTGCAGAATCCACCCTTTTATGGGTAGGTCCCTTTGTCACCCCCGTCCTACAGGAGGAGTTGTGTAACTCTTCTCACAGCAACCCCGTATATCCTTGCCAGCCATTTAAACACCCAGTTTTACAGTTAATCTGATCAATCTATTCTCCTTCAACTCCTGTCAGCAATCAAGGTCACTGAATAGACTCTTCTGGATTGAAGGAGAGTTCCTCACCAGTTTTTAATGGGCTTGTTTTTCCAGTATTTTGGCATTCCTGTAACCTGAAAGCATGTGCCTTGAAGTGAATCACTACGATATACACAGGCAAGCATATGCATATCATACCAATGAGAGCAATTTACGTCTATTTTACACCTCTTGAAAAGATACAGCAAAGGAGACATCCCCCACCATCCATCTGCGTGCAACAAGCCCTGTTGAGTCAGCGGGGTTCTGCATGCGAGACAACTCAAAGACAGACGGCCCAAGAAATCTAATTTAAAGAAGCCTCAGGAAAGCTTTAAATTGCACTTCCCAGTGCAAGCAACGGGGTAGATCATCCTCTCCCTTGTGCATAACACCCATTAGTGTTAATTTGAGTTATCCATGTTCACTGGGAGGAGAACATGGCCTGGTGCTGCTAAAGGAATTCCTCAGTTTCTCACCAACACCACTTATCCCGTCTGCTTCCTCGCACAGCCGTCGCGCACATATGTACTAGAGAAATACTCCATGTTCTGCGCTCAGCCTGAAGGCTGCACAACAGGCAGGAGTTTCTAATATACAGCAGCCAAAAAGGCACCTTCAGACCAACTGACGGGTACTGATGGGTCTCGTTGCCTCTGCAACAGCCAAGTGACAGTGTACTTGCATCAAGAAGACATATAGGAAAAGGTGTATTACATTTAAAATAGCATTTCTAGGAACAACTATTGAGGTGTTACTGGGAAAAATTGTTATTGAGAAAAAACTTTGCTGAGTCTATACAAGCATTTGTCAAGATGAATCGAACTGCATTCTTTGACCCACAATTAACATATTTTATAAAAAGGAGGGGAAGACATTTGTTTCACTCCCTCTCTTGCTTTTTCTTTTTTCTTTTTTTTTTTTGAGATTTCATTTTGTCTTAAGAGGATAGTTATGAAGCAGTGTTAAAATTGTTCGCACCTTAATAAGAAAGCAGATTAACTGCACAACTGCCAACAGAGAGATACAAATCAACAGCAACTGCTGGTACAAAAGGGGGTGGAAGCTGTCACTCGCAGGGCTGGGATGCGTACAGGCGCTCTGCCTCCACGGCAGGAAGAGGGAAACGCGTTAGGTGAGAAAGCAGCCGGGAGCTGCAGAGGAGGGGCCCTCGCACAGCTGAGTGTGCTGGAGTGGTCTTCCAGAGTAAGGGCCCAGGAGCGCATTTAGGGAAGAAACACAATTAAGACTAAATCCCTGGAAAGACAGCATCCAACGAGCAATACAAACCACCATGGCAAGTGTTTCCAGAGAACTGCCACCCGTATTAAATCTCCTTGCTGCTTGTGTGAGGTCACCCTGCAAACACATTTCCTCGCACCTGAACCAGAGGGGGGGCACAGGTTCTGCGGGAATCTGCCTCCACCCAGTACTTGGGCTACACTGAGAGAGCCCAGCCACCCCACAACGTCAGGAGAGGACTGAGAGCCAGGGCCAGCCCCAGAAGAGAGCATCCTCTTACACCGTGACACTCACCACCCCGACAAATGCCCTCTATCAATGTGAGAACGCATCCTCCTACCTACTGAAAAGCCTCAGCAAAGTCAACCACTTGTTGACCACATGTCCCCAGTGGGTGCAAGACTTTGCCATTTTCACTGGGACACCGCGGACTGCCACCAGCTCCACATCTGGTCCAGGAAGGCAGCAGAAGCTCTTTTTGCCAGCACTGACAGCTCCGGAAGAGGGGGGGATCCAGAAGACGGCCACTGGCCTGATGGCCGAATTGCACCTCCAGCAGCACGGCCCTGCCCTGCCTTGCATCTGGCCAGCCCCATGGCCTGCTCCCAGCCACTCAGGAGTTGTAGGGGCAAGGAGAATTTGGTGGCAGGCCCTCAGCATAAGAAGCCTAATGATGGCCACGTGGAAGTAAGGCAAGTCACCTTCCTGCACAAGCTGGTTTTCCTGCTAGCAAGGCCATTAGCAAACTTCAGTCTCTACACATTAGAAGTTAATCCTGCCTCAGGCAGCAGCAACTTACACATTAGCTCTTTAATGTAACATCCGCAGTGCTGGAAATGAGTCACCTGCTACAAATATTTTCCCACATGACTCCACTCACTTCCCCAGTTCCTATATTCGCCCTTCTCTTTTGCAGGGATCCTTTATATGTAGTTTTACCTCGCGAGGCTGGAATTATCATGGCAATATCCCATACAGGTATTTTTATCCCATGTACAGTAACTTTGAGCCTCTTTTTTGTGGTATCTCCAGTAACACTCCCTGAGTGGTGCATGGTGAGAGAGTGACGTGGCTTACAGCTAAGGCTACTGCTGACCAAACAGCAAAGACTTTAAATATTCTTGTGGAAAACCTCCACGCAGTTTTCTATTAGCAGTGGGGTCATAATAAAGGTGCTGTGTATTTGTGAAAACATGCACAGATCAAACCATCCTGAATTTTAGTACAAGTGATGATTTATTAAAAAATGCATACTAAATGCCTAATTCATAAACTATTTATAACCCAGCAAGGGAGCAGCTGCTATAGTGTCTTACCTGCAGACTCTCCATGCAAAAACTGCAAAACAAGTATTTTAAGAACAAGTTGGATTGATTTCCAACCTGTGTAAAATCAAGCTAACTTCACTGCATCTAGTTTTATATGCACAAATTCATCTGTGTTTATGACTAATAAACATTTTTTTCAGATAATCAGAATGAGATTACATATACTTTGCTATCCTAAAAAAAAAAAATCTATTTCATAAGGATGCAGTCTTGAAATAGTTTAAAAAAAAACAGTCCTTTAAATTGCATGTTTAGATAATGCTTACAGAAATATCTCAGAAAAAAAAAAAGCATTTACAGAAATTAACGCAGGACTGTCACCAGGATAAGAACACCAAAATTGTTGTAAATAGGCTTCTAAAACTGTTTCCCAGGAAAGTCACTCTTAAAATCCTAGGAGAGACTAGGCAATCTTCAGTTCAACAATTCAACTTAAGGTTCTCCCCCCCACACACACAATGTACTTGCTGATGTTCCCTAAGGTGCCTGTGCTCAGAACATACCGTTACAGTAAGACAAGTTCGAACAACTTAAAAGAAAATGTATTTTATGTCATTTTGATAGGGTGAGGTTATCACCTTCCTGTTCAGCGACACCCCTGGCACATCAGCCACTAAAGAGCCGGGCGGCTGTTAACCTGAAGCACAGCTATCTAAGTCAAGGTGATAAAACCTCTTTTGGTTAAAGCACTTCACTTTTCAGTAAATGCCTTCTGATGCAGCACTCCAGCTGTTGGACACTTGTAAAATAATTTTTCCACACAACCTTACCCCCACCTAAACAGGGTACCCCCATCTAAGCCTTTAAATAACTTTGCTCCCCTTCCTTTAAGGCAAAGGAAGCCAGAACTGCAGATACCAGAAGACAACGTGGCCACTAGATCAGGGTGCCAGGGCAAGATGATTACCGCCATTATGTGTTTGATTGCTGTATCAGCATGGGTTTAAATGACTTCATCAGCCAGGCTGCCACCACTCCCCTTGGCAGATCATTACACATTCTGACCGACCTAAAGGACATAATTTCCCCTGTGTCTCTAATTTCTTTTTTTATTTTAAGCCTCATTATGAGCAGATAGGTTGATATTTCAACAGAGAATAACAGAATTAAGCACCTAGTATAACTCTTAGCTGTGATCTATGCACTGTTGAAAGGTAACAGTATACTACAGTAAGACAAGTACAGTCCATCCATCCTGCAAAGTGCTCCTACCCTCCATTATCACGGGGAAAATCTACCGAGCTTTCAGTTTAAGAGTAATGTCGTGTGTTGATGCCTTGCAATTTGATGGGATTTCCGTTCATTAGCAGTAATAAAAGAACCACTTTTTATTCATAAAATTATTCTAAGTGACAGAAAAAAAACCCTTCTTAAAAAAGCATATGCACAGCTGCTTTTTTTCTTGTGCAGTTGGGATCACCCATCTCAGCACATTAATATTGTATTAGAGGATGTAGATCGCTTTTTCATTCTTAATTGGTACTTAAAAATTTCTCTCTAGTGAAAATACTGATTGATTTGGTGTTTAAATGAACTTGTTCATCGCAACTGCAAATACCCTGAATACTAAGTAGTTTAAAATAACTTGTCATAATAAAAAGATTGATTGACCATACCTAGAAAAAAGTGCTATTAAAATTAAAATTTTAACTTCATAGCTATTTTGTAGTAACCCTGAATACATAACATTATGAGGGAAACCTGGAATAAGTTCACCCTAATTGTGTTCCATTTTTCTGTATCGCCAGCTTTGAGGGGTCAAAAATTTTGAAACTGGTGGAGAAAATGATCAGACTATTAATGGCAATAAGTCACCCTTGTGCTATTTACCTCTTCATTTCTGAGGCATTTTAGATTTCTTATTTTCAGAGTTTTCTCTGCAACCACAAGAACTAGTTGATTTCTTTTTAAATATGGAAAAAGAAAAGTGCAAACAACTCTGAGCTAAACACACGACCTAGGCTAAAAGACAGAAAGGTTGGCAAGAGTTATGAGGGTTGGCTGCATTTCTATTTTATTTTTGCATTGCTCAGCTGATAGTGTTTGCTCATCAGCCATTACAGCTGAGCACGGTGGGTGCTCCCAGGTGCTATAGCAGGACAAGTTACACGAAAGGCTGTATGAACTACCGAGTGGGCAGAGCAGGGCTTTCTGTCCTTCTTCAGTGTGTGCCTCGCTAGTCTACAAAACAGAAAACGCATCTCATACGCCTCTACCCGAGACCGCTAATATCGCAGCGCCACTGTGCATCGAGCTTGGTGGTGGTGCAACACGGGAAAGCTGCACAGGAGCTGGAAGGTGCCCCAGGCGGCAGGTANGGGATTTAACGGAGGTGCACTTGGGCTGGAGAGGTAAAACGTCAGTTCGTTAATGCGCTGCAAGTTTACGGTCCTTACTGTTTTCGCTCGGTGTAATCTAACCCGATTGAACTACTACACTGAGATTTACTAACTCCTTTGCCCAACAAAGGAGCGTGTGGTCTTTATTTAACAGCCCTTGAGGTTTTTTAATTTTGTGTGCCTTACTTAAAGTCTGCTGAAACAGAAATAAATGTGCATAACAGCCTATGTTTTCTACTCATTAATGATTTTGTTTCTTCAGTGTACAGCACCTTTAAAACATGCTCAGACTTTCAGTCAATGTTGAGCCTGAAAACCCAGCTTTCTATGTGAGCACCCAAAACTGAGTATGGTCTACAGTTGCTAGTACCTTTGAAAGTGTAGGTTATATGTCACCAGTTCGTTTTTATCTTCATTTTGCAGAAATGAATTTGTTCTTAATGTGGTTCATTGCTTTGCTTTGTATTTTGTTGTTGTTGTTTTTTCATTCCCTATTCTGCTCAGCAGTGTTGTTGCTTGTTTCCTCAGGAGTGGTCACAACTCAGGAGAAGAGGGTTTTGGCAAGTCAATTAACATTGCTGTAGAGCAGAGCCCAGGAGAGGAACGGACATATGGTATGTGATGATGTGCAATTTGCTATTTTTTAATTTCTTAGTAAATAGAGTGAGCTAGAGGACATTCTTGGTCACATTAAGATGAAAGACCAACTATGGAGCTTTAGTAATCTGGCCTCACTTAAAATTCATAGATGTTTTACATGTCAAGTAACCTAACCTCTTGAAAATATACAGGAATGAGATTTAAAAACTGGGATTCTTTTGCTATACCAAATATTTGCTTTCATTATACATTCATTAGACTAGGANCTACCGGGTGGCCAGCAGCCAGCCCCCCGGCCTTCCCAGCTCCCCTCCTGCAACCCCCGCGCTGCGGCCGGGCCCTTCCCCTCGCCTTCCCACAGCCGCAGGTAGCCCCGCGGCCCGGGCCCGGGGACGACCAGGCCCGAGGGCGGCTGCAGGCGGCTGCTGCGCGGTGCGGGGAGGCCGGGCCGGGCCGGGCCGGGCCGGGCCGGGCGGTGGCGCCAAGCCTGGGATTTAACGGAGGTGCACTTGGGCTGGAGAGGTAAAACGTCAGTTCGTTAATGCGCTGCAAGTTTACGGTCCTTACTGTTTTCGCTCGGTGTAATCTAACCCGATTGAACTACTACACTGAGATTTACTAACTCCTTTGCCCAACAAAGGAGCGTGTGGTCTTTATTTAACAGCCCTTGAGGTTTTTTAATTTTGTGTGCCTTACTTAAAGTCTGCTGAAACAGAAATAAATGTGCATAACAGCCTATGTTTTCTACTCATTAATGATTTTGTTTCTTCAGTGTACAGCACCTTTAAAACATGCTCAGACTTTCAGTCAATGTTGAGCCTGAAAACCCAGCTTTCTATGTGAGCACCCAAAACTGAGTATGGTCTACAGTTGCTAGTACCTTTGAAAGTGTAGGTTATATGTCACCAGTTCGTTTTTATCTTCATTTTGCAGAAATGAATTTGTTCTTAATGTGGTTCATTGCTTTGCTTTGTATTTTGTTGTTGTTGTTTTTTCATTCCCTATTCTGCTCAGCAGTGTTGTTGCTTGTTTCCTCAGGAGTGGTCACAACTCAGGAGAAGAGGGTTTTGGCAAGTCAATTAACATTGCTGTAGAGCAGAGCCCAGGAGAGGAACGGACATATGGTATGTGATGATGTGCAATTTGCTATTTTTTAATTTCTTAGTAAATAGAGTGAGCTAGAGGACATTCTTGGTCACATTAAGATGAAAGACCAACTATGGAGCTTTAGTAATCTGGCCTCACTTAAAATTCATAGATGTTTTACATGTCAAGTAACCTAACCTCTTGAAAATATACAGGAATGAGATTTAAAAACTGGGATTCTTTTGCTATACCAAATATTTGCTTTCATTATACATTCATTAGACTAGGATAAATGCTGGAGGGCAGAATTTGGGCTGTTTAATGTTTATTAAAAAATCTTTTGTTAGACATGAAAAAGTCCTAAAAGGTCATCAAATTCATATCATTGCACCACAACAGTCTGACCCGTGTTTATTTCCTCATATGCATCTAATCAATTTTTATAGCTGCTCTAGAGTAGTCAATTAAGAGTTCTATTAATAGTAATGAATGCACAGCTCCAGCAGGCAGGAAATAGCTGCCAGGATTTCCTTGCTGAGTACTTTTCACTGTGAGAAAGAGAAGTGCATTCAAAGAGAAGCGCGCTCACAGACACCAGCTTCAGGGGCACTGGCACAGGTCTGTATCTGGCCTGCTGAATCAGGGCACTGCCTCTCCAAACATTCATGGCCATACATAACAGGTCTCCCAAGGCTCCATCTTGCCATGAGGAGCCGAAGCGAGGCCCACAGCCACTTATCAATTCCCCCTAACACCTAGACAGAGAAAACAGGATAAACTGTAGGAGCAGCCAACCTCTGTTTGAACGTTGTTTTATTTGTTACCATTAAAACCAGAATCCAGGAGCTCAGGCAAAGCCAAACGTGCAGGTTTGGCTCAGAGCAGCCCAAGGACCGTCCCCCTCTTAATAAGGTGCAACAGAAAGGTTTTCACAGCTTCCTTAATGGGGACAGCCAGAGAATGCTGGGTCCAGCAAAGAGCAAGCAGGGCCTAGACACTGCAGGGGTACTCCTACAGCTACCTGTAGCTACAGAGTGATGCGTTCGTAGCATGGAATCTTTCTTTTCCATACCACCATGGATGTAGACTCCACCGAACATGTATTGCATTAATTCCACGCAATGCCTTTTTGAGTCCATATAGGCAGTATTGTGTCAGTACATTCTTCCAATGAAGCCTTTTTAACCAGCCAGCCAATTTCACCGCTTACATATGCACTCTTTTCCTCATGGTTCTAACAAAGATGAAAAAAAACAAACCACCAGTTTTTGACCTTTCTGGCTTTATTATGCTCCCCTTCTCCTTATGAAATTGCCCCCTCTCAGGAGCTGGAAAGACAAGGCACCCATTGATGAGCAAGCCACAACAGAACAGTGAGACAGGATACAACAATGGTTCTGGCAGCTGGAATGAAAAATGAATCTGTCTGTCTCTAGCTGGCCAATTCAAAACCAGGTTAACAGTACCTGAAATTCATCACTATCTAATGTCTTTGTGAGATGAGACTGATGTCAGTTTAATTTAATAGGCCAGGCTGAAAAATGCGACAGCTCAATAATTGATTCATGAGTGGATTAGACATCACTGCCTCAGGGGTGGCAACATCCACCAAAGGGTGGGGACGATGGCTGGGGCAGTAACAGCATGATCTGTCTCGCTCAGTCCAGCCTCTGAGCCTGCGGGGCACCCCAGCCCGCACCCACATCGTTGCAGCCAGCGAGCAAAGCGGGCAGACGGGCCCGTGGCTGAACTCTTGGAAATAAAAGCCTACCCTTCATCCCTCCGTTAACTGCTAGGAGCGTGAGCAGGGGAAACTGGTGCTGTAGATGTCTGTGCTGTATACCCTGCTGGGAATAAACCAAGGACTACAAGGTACAGAGCTGTCAACCAGGTGCTTTCTGCAAGCTCTGAAATTCACTAAATAAATAAAGGGAGAAAAGGGAGATGAGAGTCCTTTTAGCTCTTTCAAAGATGTTCTTGCCGACTTCCTCATTCCAGACTGATGCAGTCTTCTTTCCCTATTGGACAGCTGTAACAGCGGTTACCCTTGGGCTTCTTCTTCTCCCTCCAACTCTTCAACCCCACAGTCTCCTTTTCTTTCACAGTATGTAGTGATGCACCATCTTCTTCAAATTGTTTCCTAGTTAATGCTAAGAAGCCTCCAGCAACTCCATAATGCTTTCTTCAACAGTCACACTTCAATTGTGACTGCCCTATCCATGTATCTTTATAGATAATTAGCAAACCGTTTACTTATGGGAAGGGAGTAACTGTTGTTTCAGTCACCATCTTTTATTTGCACACACTGAATCAGATAATGTTTGCACAATACTTTTCTGCTTTTCATGCAAATTATAAACTTAGGCATGATAAGCTATGCTGCACTATTGCACAGTATCAACATGTAATATACACTTTTAAAACTTTTAAATTAAACTCCAATTCCACACTAAATGCAAAATTTTACCAGAATACTGTACTTATTCAGATAAACTTTGCATCAATTACGGTGCTCCTTAATACATTTAGTTGGGACAGAAAAACAAATTCCAATAGCTGCAACTCCACACCAGACATAGACAAGTAAACCATGCTGCCTGTTGCAGAGCTCTTAGCAATTTAGGAGTTATCACAAGAAACTTGCACCTTTGGAAAGCAGATATTTCACAGGGGAAAGGGGCAGAAGCTTCAGGAATTATGCAGTACTAGCCGATTTTAAAAAGTTCCTTCCAAGGCCAAAATCAGACCAAACAGGACAAGCATGGGAAGAAGGTGCTACCTTGAAATCACGTCCACCAAAGCCATATTGTGCAAACTCCAGTGCTTCTCCCAGGAAATCTTCATTTCTTACACTATGAATCTGAACCTAATACAAGTAGATGAGAGACAGAGAGCAGAAGCAAAAGAAATTCATGAGCTTATTCTGCTTTTTATTAAAGTAAGAGAACAAAAGTAATCAAACCTGGAGACTCCTGAATCATACAGGTCTAATGTATTCAAGATAACATAAGTGTAAAAATGATCCATAACCATTATAAAAAAAACTATTCTCCTTTTAAATATGCCTGGGCATTATCTCAGCTGCTTTCTCCCTGGAAACAAAGCTTGGGTTAGACTCAAATATGGATTAAGCTTTAATATCCAGACAACATATAAACCACAGCCATTCATTAACCCCTCTGAATGTAATGAACCAGAACATAGCACCTACAGATGACAAAACACAAATTCTAAGTATACAGGCCCAGAATCCGTGCTGGAAACAAAGAGCACAGTAGGAGTAGCTGCAAAAAATAACTAGTTTGCTCCACGAGCAGGAGTTAAACGGTGTTGTCCTTTTAGTTTCCATCAAAGTATTACAGACAATTAGGACATACCTCCACACCCACAAATGAAGAGCTGCTATATCTAGACTTGATTTTACTGCTGTAATTGAGCCAAAGCATTTTAAAGCCGTTGCTGGCCACCACAACTGTGATTTTATTGTCTTCAGCACTGATATTAACACCAGTGCCTTAGGCTCAGGCCAGCTCAGGTTGCAACAAGTGCTCTGTAAACCTTTAGAAAATGGCCATTCCTGCTCCCCAGAGCTCCCAGTGTTAAGGCTAGCTAGGTAACACCATCAGTTTTTACAGCTTTTAGGCTCCATTGACCTACTGCTCCTTTTAAACTTGCTGGCCAATGTTTGGTCCCCTTGATTATTCACAGCACCTGAGTACTCTATTCATGTGTGGCACAATTTCTAGTACGTGCCCAGAGGTCTACTCAGGCAACAGGGACTTTCTTTGGTGCAGCTGATGCCACGCATCACCACTTTCTCTCATATGAACTTATACATTAAAGTTAATTCCCGTAAGATGTTTGCTAACACTGACAAAACACTTCACACAAGAAGAAAACCAAAAAAGAAATTCAAAATGAAAACTGCTGAAAATTTTAATTTTTTTGAATTATTTTTACAAAGCCAAACAAATAAATTATGGTCAGTATAATCATGCAGCCATTCTGTAAAGGAAACATTTCCTGCTGTCTTGGCCCCGTTTCAATGGCCCCATCTTGTGTCCCAGTTATTTTTAAAGCAGGCTTTACACAGTAAATAAGGATGGAGGTGGGGAAGGGAAGGGAAAAAAAAAACCACCAGTCAGTCTCCTCTTAGGAAAATAAGACTTAATTAAAAAGTCTGCCATTGCTCTGCACTTAATTAGGGCTAACACAGCTGTTAATAAGTTTCTGATTGATAGTAAACCTGATGTCTGCACAGAAAACTACTTACTTGGTTCAAAGATGCAGATAGTTTCATACAGAAAAAAGATTCTGTTTTGTAATTGTGCATAATGTTAATATTTGAAACATCCTTAAGGGTGATTGTACCTATTAAAATTTCATATGTGAAATGAGAAATAAATGAATTGGTGTTGCATTTTTAAAGGATCAGATTACTGTTGATTAAAGCTTTGTCTACACTCGAAATTTCCCAGTAGAACAGTTCTACTGGTGGTTGTAATAATAGGAGGACAAGCAGAGAGAGGCTGCCAGCAACTACCACCATTTAAATTACAATGTCATATAGACCTGATGGGTAATGCCTTACACAAGACTGTGCTTATAACGTGGCTGTTACAGTTAATACTGCCAACATAGTTACTGTTACTGAGCGTGCAACAGAAAAAAATGGAAGAAAAAGCCAATATAGATGCAGTCAGAAAGTTACTGTCTGTCAGTAAAACGGAGACAGATTGGAGTATTTATCCACAACACGGTAATCTGAATGCTACCACAAATTCTTACTCTACCTGAGACATTAAATATCAAGCAGTAAGCAAAGGGGAAGACAAAGTGGAAGGACAGAGCAAGAGAAGGAAAGATGAGCAAAATGATTTGGAAGTAGAGGACGAAAGCATTTGAGGATGGTAAACTTCACAGAAATGGGAGGGAAGAGAAATGGGCTTCTAGAGGAAAAGGAGAAATATGAAATTCCCATGCAATCTACTTTTCATTTTTCAATAGCACTCCTCCATGTAGCAAATACAGTGAAGAGACTAAAGTAAGCTCTCAGGGTTGAAAGAGAAACACAGAGAAAAGCCACATCAAAAGGAGAAACAAGAAAGAGATTTGTGGAAGAAGAAAAGAAATCTTCTGACAAATGAAAAAAAAAAAATCAACAGAGAAAACGTAGGTATTGAAAAGGAGTGAAAAAAGGCATAAAGAGAAAAGAGGATAAGGAGAAAAAGGAAAAATGCATGGAGCTTATTGTAAGAGCTCTGTTTTGTTTAACAGGAGGTTTAATGCTAGGAGTCACTGATATAATGAAGGTTTCTTCTCCAGTCTTTGGGAAGATGATGTTCCACTCTTCTGCAATTCCAACACAAGCTCGACCACTCAGTCCCTCCCGGCCCCTCTCTGAAGCCCTGCTGAAGAAGCGCGCCACAGGCAGCCCGATGATGCTGCCTTCTGGCTACACGCAGCCCGCTACTCACTGCCCTCTTTCCCTGAAACAACTCAGCACTGGGCAGGAGGCAGGCTACCAGCTGCAGATCTGACAGACTGCTGCCCTCTTTCACGTGAGCCCCATGACCCTCCGGTGTACATGACTGAAATGCACTGGTACCTCAGGACAACAATGGACGTGCAAGGGACAGGCACAGGACAACACAGGACATACATCTGTCTGTGGCAAAAAAGCAAGGGGAGTTGTGGAAATGGAAATGTACTTAGGCGAAAAAGAACAACAAAACAAATCCAGGAATGCAGAGGAAAGGAGAATGAAGTCAGAACAGGTGAGATCAAAGTCAAATCTGTTGAGGAGCCAGCCACAAAAGGTGCATGCTAGCCAAAATATCTTAAGATTGACAGAGCAGGGAAATGATTTAATACCTCAGGATAGAAGAATGCACCCATGACAGGTAAATAGCTCGCTCTTTAAAGGTAAATTATACTTACTGTGTTCTGCTAGTGCTGTAGAAATGACAAAACCCTTTGATGTGAAGTAGTATGTTTTCAAGCTTCCTTGGTTCAAAAGAGCAGTGGTGGTAGAAAATGTCAGCCTGTCTGCTGGGCTTCTGAAAATTTTACCTGTGTTAGGAAAGAGTGCATCTGAAAACAGAATACCAGCACCCTCAACACTGTGCCCCATCAGGGAAAGAAGTTCAGCACTATGCAACTACTGTGATCAGGTAGGACTGCCCCGAGGTTGGCTAATGATGCAGCCACTGTTTTAATAGAGGGAGTCCAGGCGTGCCCTTCAAGTGACTCTCACTAAATGAAAAGAATGAATAGTGTCAGTTAATAGCCAAGGAGACAGTTATTTAGGCCACAATCTGACCTAACATTTTGGTGTCATGAGAACCAGAAAGCAGTCTGGACTTTGTAAAAGATCTGAACCACATCAAATAAAAACAGTATGACTACTGGAGCTCTTATGTGAAGCAGACTTCACTGCTGTTTGAGTGCACAACAAAAAGAGCAAGAAAGGACAACTTCCTACTTAAAGTGAAATTCTTACTGAATTCTGTCAGAAAAGAACAGAAATCTGTGACTTTCTTCCACTTGCTGCATTTTGCATAACATGCCTTTTGTGTCTGGCTCCTCAACAGACTTGATGACTTTGATGGAATCTGAAAAACAGAAACTGGAAGATGAATACTCCCCAAAAGGTGCCTGATTACACATACAGCTATGTTCTTCAATGAGAATGAGAGTGATATATTACCCTTTTCATATTTTAAGATGTCAAAAAGTTCTTAGTTCAGTGTAAATAAGATCGCTCCAAGTTTTCAGGTATCTACAGGGAAAGATGTTGGCCCTGTAATAGCATTACTTCACACCTCAATAGAATCAAGGCTGTTGACAACTGTAAGAGGAACTTCATGATTATTGTAGAGAACAGAAGAGATTTAAGCAGATGGTGTCTCCTCAGACTGATGTTCACAACAGAATTACTTGAATGAGCCACAACACAGAATTCAAGGAAATGTTTTTAACCAATGAAAAGCATGTGTATTTTACTCACATGATGTACCACAATGCCAGTCTACTGGTGAGACCTGTCCTTAGAGAATGGTTTTGTCTGTGGAACAGTAAATCACATTGCAATTTACACATACATGTAATAAACCTAAGCTTAATGGTAGCTCATCCCTTTGAAAATGAAGATTAATTAACTTGTAAAGGCCATTACTCTAACACCTGTTTTATTTAAAGAATTTAATCAACACACCAGAAATTCAGCAGTGAGAACCACAGCAATTCCATTGTACTTAAAAATACATTTCCTATTTGTCAAGCTTAAAGTAAGTTCTGCTTAAAAATAAGCAATTGACAGTAACCTAAAATAGCAGTTACAAATTCCATAGACTGAAGCACTTGTGTTATAATGCCTCGAGCAAATTTATAAGCAATTTCCTAGAATATTCTCACAGTGCAAAGCACGCAGTTATCAGGAATCCCTATTACAGATTCCAGCCTCATTTTTCCCCCTAAATGTTTGTGACAAAAGTAAAGAAAGTAAAGGCAAGTAAAACACAGCAAAATGGATTTGTGAAAGCAAACTGCCTACCTGGCATGGTGCCTGTTAGTACAGAACAAATAAATTACATACATTTTTAGGCAATTCTATAATTTGTTCTCTGACAAAAATACTATCAGTGGATGTCCTCTTACAGGTTAGGAGTTCACACTGCTGTTAGATTTTTTTCGGTGTTAAAGGAAAGCTAAAGCTTTCTGATTAAAGGGTTCAGGAGAGTAAAGAGACAAATACTTCAGGATATATTTGTCCATCTTTATATAGTCTGCTTATTTTGGCACACGTAATAGTTGTTTACTCTTAAGTTGTTCAGAGTTGATGGATGTCCTGTGATTTCTTTTTGGTTCTGAGTGAGACAGCAGACTTCAGTATGCTTTTATTTCCCAGTTCCTGGGTTGAACACACTGAGGACTTGTTCAGTTCTCCCATTTTTTCTTGGCACTCGGGCTTTGAATTTGATACTGTAGATACTGACCTACCTGCAGGGGGCTATAATTTAAAAAACAACAACAACAAACAGTAAGGTAAAGACTACATCTTTATAAACACACTCAAAATGCGGAACAACACAGATATGAACAAAGTTGCACAACAATTACAAAATACTGTTCAAGTGTAACTACTGTACTATGTATCATAAAATATGTAAACATAAGATCACCAGTAACAGAAGAGCTGCATAATAAGAGATTATTTTTAATCTCTCCTATGGTACACAGAGACAAGGTTCTTGCCTTTAAATTTTAAATCCAGTCTTTGAGACAGAACTTCCTTGCTTTAACAACCATATATGACTATTTTCCCGACTCTAATCTTCACTAACTAGGCTTCTGAATCAATTCCACAGTTATTAACTCATCACAATACTCAAATACAATTTTAAACTATATTTTCAGCTCTCATAAAAATGACGCTCTGTGGTATCTCTTTCTCTGGTCTGCTTCATGGTCAAAATTCAACCAACCTATCAACAGTCTTCATTGGACAAAGTCCAATTTTTGGTATAAGATTTCTCTCTTCAGAAAACAAGACAGAGCTAGTAAAAGAACCGAATATTCCTTGGTACTTTTCTTTAATTGTTACGAATCAGTGATTTTAGTAATGATGTAATAATCATGACAATGGTTTATACCTACTGAAAAGTTACTTTTTTCTTCAGCTCAGTGACAACCATTTCTTGACTTTCAAATATATTATTCTGTAAATTGATCCTGCTAACACAGATAATATTTGATACTAGCAGATGAAATTGTCCCACATTTTTAAAGCTTAAAATCATGCTCCTACATCTATAGGTAGAAACCCAAGTCTCTAAATCACAGTCATCTCAAAGGGAAATACTGGGTCCTCAGTATTGTGTTTCCTACCTGAATGCAGAATAGTATTTTACCAGGAAAATATGAAGGAACCACTCTTTAATTACACATTTATTTCTTTATCCCTTAAGTTAAACAATCTCCCAGTAAAATCTTAGCAACGGCAATTGAGAAGATACTCACCACGCTGGAAGTCCTGAGGGTCATCATTTTCCTTCTAAGTGTTCCATTTGGTAAAGCAGGTGTGCCACTTTTTTTCTTGCTGATCTGTGAAAGAAGACTGAAGGGGCTGAAGTAATAAGCTGATACACTTTGGAGGTTTAAAAAAGCCCTAGAGAACTTGCATCAATGAATTAATTGTGAACATTGCTCTATTCTGAGGAAAAGAAAAATGTCCAGGTAAGTGACAACATCTATGTGTTTATCAGCAGTAAAATTCTTAGACACTTAAGCTCCTGGAAATGTGCTGAGCACACTTTTACCCTTAGGTGGAATCAAGTTTCTCTTCCCTTGCGAAACACGGAGAAACAGACTTCAGAAAAGAAAAAACAGAGAACATAAAGTGGTACGTTTAGGGAAAAATAATCCAAAGCAGCTCAACTCAGAATTGGCAGCTGCAGTCAGAAATCAGGAAAGAGATCTTGGAGGCTTCGCAGAGGGCTCTCTGGCATCACCAGATGGACAACAAGTGGTAGCCAGGAAGCCACAATATATTTGATATTGTTGAGACTGGGATTGAGAACAAGACAATACATACCCTTTTCCTAACATCAAAAACCTTGCTGTCTCTCCATCTTTAGCACTGTATGGAGTTCTGGTCTCCACATCCCAAGAAGGATATAGTGGATTTCAAAAAGTTACAGAGAATGGCAATTAGAATAATCAAAGTGGTAGAGCACCTGTATGTGAGAAAAGATAAAATAATCTCGGCCTTCCTTTTGGTGAAAAGTTGACTGAGGAGGGATATGACTGAAATTTTACTTAATAATAACTGTGAACTGTTCACTTGTACTTCTAGAAATAACGGCCATCTGATGAACCGAGTAGATCAGTTTAAAACAGGGGAAAAAAAGTATTTCGTTACTCAGCAAATAGTGCATTTCTGGATCTGGCAGCTATGGGCAGCTGTAGAGGCAGATGGTACCAGCATATTCAAGAAGGAATCAGACATGTTCATTGACTACAGGTCCATAATGAATACTAAAAGGATTAGGTTGGGATTTATCTTCTAACAACCCGAAGGACAACTCTGGATGCCAGCGTACTTACATGGGAGGAAAAAGCCATGCTCATATATTCTCCCTAAATAGCATTTCCTGTTGTCACTGCCAGAGACGGAGTAGTACTGAGCTAGATGAACTGACCCAGTAAGGCATTTCTTATATTCTTGGGTTTTGCCTATTTTGCTATGACTTGCTATTTACTCGATTTAGAAGGAAACGGGTCTCCTGGGGAGACATCCTATGCAAGTCTGCCAGGCGCTGTGAACAACTGACAACTTAGTAGCTGGAGCAATTATGTCCATACGGCAGTGCTGCACTTTGGGTATGGAAAGACTTTCTTTCCCCGTATCCTATTTAAAATCTTTGTGAAAAGTCCCGACTTTTATCTTGTGTGGGAGAGGAGGAGGAGAAGGGAAATAGAAGTAAATTCCAATAAAAGAATGCCTTACCACACAGGCATTGCCTCAAGTAGTTTGTACATACATGGTCCATACAGTGGAAGCCAAAATGCAGCATTTAGCCTCTATCTGTGGAAGAAGCAGTAGGGTTCCCTGAGCAGTAGTGATGAATGATATGGAAGAAGATATGAAATGGTAAGAAATGAGAAAAAAGTCCTCCCTGAGAAAGGAATTGCCTGCAGGCAGCATGCTCAGAAAGAAGAGGAAACTGAAGTCTCCTGCAGCTCATACTCCATGCCTAGGCTAGCATAAAAAAAGAGCAGTAGCTCTAGCGTCACCATCTCTACCTCCTCAGAGCCCATCTCAGAAAAAGCAGTTTTCAATGTTTTACGTAAATCCTATCCTGTCACACTCTGGAAACACTGCCTGACCTAGCTCTTCAGAAAGGCCCAGGCCAAAGAAGGTAGCCCTACTGAGACTAGACATTTCTGGGCATGCTCAGCAGGCAAAATCTTGATGCCCATGAAGCCTGAAAGTAAGTACGGTAGCTTCGGTATCTCCAGTTAGGGTGGCATGAAACAGAATTTCTAGAACTTTGATTTTGGCATA
Source organism: Anseranas semipalmata (assembly GCA_013399115.1). NCBI lineage: Eukaryota > Metazoa > Chordata > Aves > Anseriformes > Anseranatidae > Anseranas > Anseranas semipalmata. The sequence continues at coordinate 629,143 of VXAA01006367.1, forward strand.
TAAAGTGTATTTAAATCATTTTTTGCATATAGACCCCTCACTTTCAATTCACACAAGAATATTGAGCTGTAATAAATATGCATTAATACTCCATATCAAAAGCTCATTCTTCGCCAAGTAGACTCTTTGAAAGCAGAATCCACCCAATGTAACAATCATGCCTTTAGACTGCAGCACAGCAAGCTACCTTGTGACTGATAAATCTGAGAGCCTTAGAGGTCACAGCTAACGCAGAATCCTTAGTGTTTGCATTATGGTTTTTCCTTGCTTCAGCTGAAGGATCAAGAGATGCACTGTGAAAGAAAACTCAGTATCTTGGGCAATGATCTGAAGAAATCAAATGACTATCCTAAATGTTAAACTTTGGACTTCAGTATTAATTGGGGGATTGTATGTTTGTTGTTTATGAATAATCACTTCCCTTCTTTTTTTTTTTCCTGTAGTTAGGATCCCAGGATTGCTACTTAAATTATTTAGAGAGAATATGTACAAAAAATCGGCTGTCTTACAAAAGATTCCTCCTCGTTGCCCCTAAATATTGCTATCTTAAGATCCTACTTTTTTCTGCCACATTCCTACACACATGCACACGCTACACCTGAAGAGAACGAACAGGAGACATTACCTGTTATGGAACTGGTGTCTGAGTCAAAATGGTTTCTCACTGGGCCAGTACTTACACAACAGCTGTGCAGTGGTGAGTTCACATTATATCCTAGTATTTATTTCTATTCTTACACTACATTAAAATGTTTCGCCAGACATCAGCAATTTCTCCTTGCATGAGGTGACACTCAACATTTCTTTATTCCCTCTCAATTCCACTTACCATTTACTTTGTTGTATGTTTCTAGAATAGGGAATACTGCCTCACCTGTTTTGCTGGTGTGGAGGATTTGTTGCCCCGATTCTCTGTTTCAATTTTTGCACCAAGTTCTATGTCACTGTTGTCATCTGTGAAGCTTTCTTGTGTTTCACTGGTTTCATCCTGTTGACATGTAGTAGTAGGAATATTTGGTTCTTCTTCTATACTGCATCCCTCACGAATGTCTGGATTATTACTCCATTCTTTCATCAACTCCAAGACATTACATTGTCTCCAGACAAAATGTGTTTCACCCTAGACATAGCAGAATATTTTATTAAAGTCTGATTTCTACTCACCCACAAATTATTACTAAAAACATAATACCAGTGTAATGGCCCTATTTGTTATAAGCCCTGCACTTTAATCCACAGCCAGATATAAAAAAAATGCTTTCCAAATGCTGAACATCTCTTTTGCAAGCACTACTACTCTGTCCTTACTCCAGTCAGGCGGGAAGTAGAACTTTTCCCCACAGCTCCTTCAACTATGGATCCCAAAGATTTGCAAAGGAGTTTTGACCCCTAAATTCTTCCAAGGTCTTTTTACAAAAACAGCAACAATAAAACCCAAAAGCTAGAGCATGGCTCTGGAACTTCCCACTGCCTCTGTTTCTCCCCATTTGTGTATCCATCTGTATTTTTTTTATAGAACAGAATAGAATAGTTCAGTTGGAAGAGAATTACAGCGTGTTCTGTCATTGGTTACTGGAAGACACCAGCACCTCCCTCTCCACTTCCCCTCCTCGCGGAGTTGTACAGAGCAATGAGGTTGCCTCTCAGCCCTCTCTCCAGACCAGACAACCTGAGCGTCTCCAGCCTCTCCCCACAGGACATGCCTTCCAGCCCTTTTACCAGCTTTGCTGTCCTCCTCAGGATGTTTTCAAGGACCTTAACATCCTTTACCATATTGTGGAGCCCAGAACTGCATGCAATACTTGAGGTGAGGCCACACCAATGCTAAATATAGCGGGAGGATCACCTCTTTTGACTGGCTGGCTATGCTGTGTTTAATTCACCCCAAAATGCAGTTTGCTCTCCTGGCAGCCAGGACACACTGCTGGCTCATGCTCAGCCTGCTGCCACCAGCACCCTCAGCTCCCTTTCTGCAGGGCTGCTCTCCCGCCACTCGTCCCCCAGTCTGTGCCCGTGTCCAGCATTGCTCCGTCCCAGGTGCAGCGGCCGGCATTCACCCTTGTTGTATTTCATGCTGTTGCTGATTGCCCAGTGCTCCCATCCATCTAGACAATGACTTTTTCTGAGGTCACACAGTGGATCCAACAGAGGAAGGAGGTCACAGACAAGACATTTGTTCAGAGCTCTTTCCCCCATCTTATTAGACTAGCAATTCTTACTTCAAACTCCTGTTTGTTTTCTTTTACATGATGACTGGTATTTATAAAGTATTTCCTTTGTTTGAAATAGATAGCTATGAACATATACATACCAAATGATCAAGGAAGAAAAGCTCATATCCATTATAAAGGTAGGTTTAAATTTTAAAAAAACACCTCATCTTTTGCAGATGCAAATTTACATCTGCAATTCTGATAACTGGGGGCATATCTGAGGACACATTTGAACTACCTCTTTTGCAAAAACAATTATGTAGCTAGGTATGTAGTGTGCAGTGAATTGCACCCACAAAATCAGAGGCTGAGGTTAGGCCTTTTTAAAAGATCTAGGCCTTACAGAGCACAAGATAATCGTATACCACATAAAGGAGAAGAGGAAGTTTATTTCCTGACAGTTTTTAAGAAAATGGGGCCATTTAAGCTAATTGTCTGTGTTGCCTCATTTGAACACCTGTTGGGTTTAATTCGCTAGCACCTGGTGCCAACTGTGGGTAAAAGGAGTGACAGACTATATTACTTCAGTTTCTTTTGTTTCCATTTCAGCTTTTTTCTGCTCAATTTTTAGGAAGCAAACTTTAGCAGAATGCAAGACAAAAATGCAGAAATATCCAACTATTTCTAGAAAATACAATAAAGTATTTTCCCCATGAACACATCTAACATACCTAGAAATACACAAAGTTTCAGCCTAATGAGCACCTTTATTCTGTTGATCTCAGTAGTACATATACCAATTTGAAAACACTAAGGAGAAGGGCTTGCTGAAGTGATTATGTTCAAGAACGGTTCAGAGCATTAGTCTAGAGTATTTTAGATGCTATATTAGGGGACAAAAAATCATTTACAGTATTGGGAAGAAAGATTTTAGGTAACACCAGTAAACTGTGAGCAACAGAATTGTCAAACTATTCACTCATTATCAGACATGAAGAATCCAAGAAGCATACCACTGCAACAATTAAAACATTGTAAAGATAAACAGAAGAGCCTTCAAATAAGGCGCAATACACAGTAAGTGGAAGAAAAAGATATGTAAAAATACTAGAAAAGCTTCTGATATCATGGGGGAAGTTGGCAGCAGGAAAGCAAAACCTTGATGCATACAGAAAGGTCTGAGAGTTGAAAAATATAACTACAGACGAGGCAAAACAGATCAACTATCTTGCCTGCCTTCCATTTTTTCTACACAGAAAAAAACACTAGAGACAATACTTTTGATTTAGCTCAGAGAAATCTTGAGTACAACCATCAATTGTAAAATGAGATTCTGATCCACAGAAATGGAAAATCTAAACATAAGGTAACTAAGATGGAATAAACTGACAAGGACAGCCAGAAACCAACAAGTAACTACAGATTATAAAAACAAAAGGGGACTTGTGTATTAGAAAAATATCATGGAGTGCATCAGGCAACTGCTATTTATACAATTGAGATATGACAGCAGAACGTATTATTTTGCTGGTAGCAAAAATATTGAAGTGATCTCAAATTCCCTATTTTGTGCAGAGTTAAGGTGCATGTGCAAGATTAAATCCACTTGTGTTCTAAATATTTTATCTCTTATCATTCTTTTCAAATACCTGCTCTACTGAAGCACAGAAACCACTTCATTAAAATGATCCTCTCATATGTCATCCAACCTGTACGTCATCACTTCAGTCAAGGGGAGAAAAAGCAATGCTGTGCTCTCACCCCGCTCAAGCCTTTGCCTTGAGACAAGTTTACGCTGCATATTGAGCCCGGGGCCTCTGCATCTACAAGTTGTCTCACCACTAGGCTGCCACACAAAAGGGTCACATCTCTGCCAGTCTCTGAAAGAAAGCCACAATTCTCACCGCATTCTGTCAGGAAACTGTTCCCTCTGCAGGCAGAGGAATCTAAGCACTGACTTTCTAAATCCTAATCTGCCTTGGCCGCAGCTCAGCTCCAGACTGCCCAGCACTGCTGAGGCACAGAGCTCTAGGTGCGCAAAAACATCCACCTCCACAGAGCTGAGAAAATTTAAAATGGGAAAGTGAGAGGCCTCCTTGTTGCAGCAAGGGCTCTAAGCAGATTTCTTTTCAGGATCATTAGGCATCCTTTGGCATTTCAGTCCTTCATTGGATCACATTTTGCAGGTCCTCACATTACTTTGGAAACATGCTTAAATAATTTGCAGAACAGGAATGCACATATATGCTTGTGGCTGAACTGAGGCTGTAAATCAGGCACCAAAGGATCTGAGCTTTAGGCATTTCATTTGCTTACAGAAGTCAATCTGGCCCCAAAAGAAACTAGAAATCTCACACACAGTATACATAAATTTTATATTTAGGATCTTGCTTTTACCCTTCATTCAAAGCAGACTTATGTCTGTAGACTTCACCAAAAATCACAGCAATAACACAGAATTCTAAGCCAGAGCTAACCTTCAACATGCTCAAATCAGTTGAGGAGAGGGAAAAAGAAAAAAAACATCATCACCTGAACAGAAACACCATATTCTGTTAAATCTGCCCTAAGAAAATACTCAATTCTTCTAGTGGGAAGAGATGAAAAGGAGGTAGAGTATTCTTATAGTCAAAATACATCATGATCCATACAATATATAGTATTATTATAGTATATAGAGAGAGTATATAGTATTAGGTACAAAAAAATGGAATAGAGCACTTTTTAAAATCTAGCTTAATGAAGTAATTGGAAATTATAGTTTCAAACCAAAATATGTGCATCCATAATATTATTTATTGAAAAACAAAATTTACTCTGTATTTCATGAATATTACACTTAGTATATAACTAATATACTCCTGCAGACTATGCAGAAACAACACCTATGGGTAATATGACCTTTGCCTTTCTTAAAAATACTCTGCTATCCTGACATCTTTTTTGCTTTTACTTTTTAGCAGACTTAAATATGTCTGGAAAAGTTTTAACTGGCATAAAGCTCAAAATAATCAAAACTAGTAACAGAATTGCATTAATTAGTATTACTGGTAAATAATTAAGCATCAACCCTTCGCATAGCCCCCGGCCAAAACTATATATGGTCTCAAACTGACAACACATAAACCTCTAGAGGTAACCACTAACTTGAATTGAGCTTGAGGTCATTTGTTTAGCTGTAAGTACATGGTAATTTTTAAATGAAAAATTTTATTGTTTAAGTATTGTTCTGGAATATAAAATTGCTGCACCTATGTTTGAGATGCCAGTTTTAATCATACAGAATGACTTGTGACTTCATAAATTTTTGGTACAGATGGCAGGGATTTCCTGGTGGGAGACTGGGGTGCCAAATGCATTTACTCCTATGCAGAAGCTCATGTGTCACTTGGCACCAAGGGGTTAATTTTTTTACAAATAGAATTCTCTACATGATAATGCACTTTCATGTTCCCCATCTGGCTATTGTAAAATCACAAAGGCTATGAAGGCACGAGCATGAAGTAGAAACTGGTGTCCTGATTTTCAATGGTACCGAGAATCTGCAGCTCCCACTGAAGGAGGATGGAAGCCACAGGTGCTCAGTAGTTCTAAAAACCAGGCCATAGTAAGACATCTTAATGAGCATTTGTTAAAGAATTTTGCACAGCATCACTGCTCACTTCTTCTTTGTATATTACTCTAAACATCTAAGATTTTTATTAGAAATGGAAAAGTATTCAATTACCACTTAGAACACTGCAATATGTAATACATATGAAAACCATAAGCAGCATAGGAGAAAGCAAATAAGACAAGTGGGGGCTTCAATGAATCAAGCAGATGGAAGGTACAAAACAGCAATGGGGACTCTCCTTCACAGTCTGCCTACTGAAGCTGTGGAATTCCTTGCTACAAGTAAATTTTTAAGAGTTTAAAAATATTTGGACAAATCAGTGGGGAAAAAAGTGACGCCTGGTATGATCTTCCAGTACGGTATGCTTTTCCTGTACGCTCTTCTGCAAGCGCCTATCCTTGTCCACTGATGACGACGTGAGATAGGCTAGAGAGACCTTTGACATTACCTTGTTCAACCATTCTGATGTTCTTACCTCCTTACACAAATCATTTATGTAAATGAAACAAAAATGTTAATAAAAAAATAAGTAAATGAGAAATGTCAGTACCGAACAGAGACAGTGGTTGGTTGAAAACATTTTTCCAGAAAGTCGGCAGAACCGCACCAGGACATGGTGCAGCCACAGGAACTGCATGTGCCCAGTACTGAGCCCCTGGAGCAAGCTCAACCAAGTACCATCCGCGAACAGATCAGCTGCACAGTGTGTTCAGAGCGGGTCCAAAGCATCTGATGTTGGAACTACTGTTCACAGGCAGATGGCTCAGCAGCCCAAGACTTAACATGGCACTGAAAGTCAGCTAACACTAATGTAGAGATATTGAAGAGGCCAAAATCCTTCCTTGCAGTTCTAGTGTAACAGAAGAGGCTGGCTGGTCACATATATGAAAGCTCAAATCAGGAAGGAGAGATCACTGTCTTCAAGATAACGAGTGTTATAGATGCATTTCCCTCTGGTTTAATTTTAACCACAAAACAGTGCAACTGTTTCATCAGACAGCTGAAAAGTTCAACATTCTCACAGTGATGTGTTCTGCAGCACCGCCAGCATGCTGTGAGCTCACAGGCTCCCTCTCCAGCCCTACAGTTCATTTGCCTTCAGAATGGCCAGGTTTCCCTGTAGCTCAATCTTATATTTTTAAATTAAAAACAAAACACAACAAAACAAATAAACAAACAAACACGTTTATTATAGTTGTGAGAATTAATTAAATCTGACCTAAATCCATATGTCCATATCATGTCAAAACATATGGAAAGTCAGGTAAAGTTGGTTTGAGTAAGGAACACTGTGTAAAAGTTTTTTCTAGCTAGCGTTCTGTTGCTTAGTGTTGTTTTTGTGCATGCCTCNGAGGAAGAGCACAAGGTAAAGACATGATATCTCCTCAAAACTCACTGTTATCCACTGGTTATCAAGAAATTCATTAGCTGTGGTTTGGTGAGCAGGATCTACTTTCAAGAAGTAGTTGCCATACTTGTTTTGCTAGAAAACAAAAACAAAAACCACCTTGATACATCTCATTTCTGTTAACTGTAACTCAACACATTTTCAACTGAGTGCTTTAATTCAGCAGAGAATATTTTACTTATAGTGCTATGAAATTNATATTTTTAAATTAAAAACAAAACACAACAAAACAAATAAACAAACAAACACGTTTATTATAGTTGTGAGAATTAATTAAATCTGACCTAAATCCATATGTCCATATCATGTCAAAACATATGGAAAGTCAGGTAAAGTTGGTTTGAGTAAGGAACACTGTGTAAAAGTTTTTTCTAGCTAGCGTTCTGTTGCTTAGTGTTGTTTTTGTGCATGCCTGCTCCCC
>VXAA01006367.1:636759-683222 GCA_013399115.1 Anseranas semipalmata
GAAACAGGCAATACAGCATCCTTATGTACCAAGCAAGTAAGAGGAAGAGCACAAGGTAAAGACATGATATCTCCTCAAAACTCACTGTTATCCACTGGTTATCAAGAAATTCATTAGCTGTGGTTTGGTGAGCAGGATCTACTTTCAAGAAGTAGTTGCCATACTTGTTTTGCTAGAAAACAAAAACAAAAACCACCTTGATACATCTCATTTCTGTTAACTGTAACTCAACACATTTTCAACTGAGTGCTTTAATTCAGCAGAGAATATTTTACTTATAGTGCTATGAAATTAGTTTATGATATCATTTAAGTCAATTTATTTTTAACATCAATTTCACTTTTCAGAAAATGCATGCTACTTAAAAGAAAAAAAAGATCAAAACTATTACGTTTGTGGAATTCATTGCAATACTGTCACCATTTGTTTTGTGAGAGCATTGTGTACTTACCACCTTCACTGTTTCCCAGATAGGATTTTTAAAGCACACGTCTCCCTGTCTTATTAGTTGGAAAAAGCTTTTCTTGTAAGCTTGCTATAAAAGGTGGTTCGCCACACTGTCTGTAAGAAAATTAGGGTGAGTGAATGGATACCTGCTATTTTTCACTTGTGAGGCAAAAACTATGTATTATAGGATCACTGTGAAATTAAAAAGTTTGCAGGGCTGGAAAAGCTTTGGGAGAACTCTACAAAAGTGACTCAAGTTCTGAAAAATATGTCTCAGATTTAAAGGAAAAAGGTTATGAGGTTAAAAGGTGATTTGATGTTGGTCACTAGGTATCTAAATAAGGAAAAGACGACTGATATTATATGGATTTTTAAAGTAGCAGCCAAAGGTTTAACAAGATACAGGGACTGAAGGTACAAGCTAGAAAAAAATTAAACTGAAGACAGTATTTTGCTAATCTGTGACTCCAAACCACTTGGCTGAAAGCTAACCTGTTGCCATGTATGCAGTATTTCCATAACAGAAATTTGTTTACTGCATGCATTTAATAATTACCATTTCTTTTGCTTTTATGCCAAAATATTATTTTCCAATCAATAATTCTGTTCTAGCAACCACCACATTTCAATAATAAGAACCATCATTAATTCATGTCCCACTGTTTTTAGACTAGTGAGCCTCAACTGAGTTTACAACCATCACAAGAACTGAAAAAACAGCTACAAGAAAAAAACAGACCTCTCTCAATTTAAGCATTTAAATCCCAATTAGCTATCTTTCTAAAAAACAAACAAAAAAAAAAACAGATTTGCATCAACGACGGGTCACTGATTCAGTGCAAGAATTACGATATACATTCTCTTTGCTTATAATCTTATTTTATTCCATTTTATTGTTATTTTATATAATATCTCGGTTTAGTCATACAGTATGTTGCTTATGTCCCTAAAGTCAAATTTACCACTGTTCAAAAAGTAATAGAGTCAGTTCCAAAATCTTACAATCTACAAAATATGTTCAATTCTCAGTCTAAGATCAGGGTTGGGGTGGAGAGGGGGACAGCACAGAGGGTCTTTTCTTCATTGGATAGCAGTAAATCAAGGTAAGTGTAATTCAGACAAAAATACAGAAGTATATAATAACCTTTTAGTACTACAAAAATGTATTTTAAAAAAAGCAGAAAATACTATGGTAAAACAAAACATCCTTTTTAAGTAGTCACTTTGTGTTCTCATATCAAGCTGTGTTTCCTTTAGCTTCATAGTGTGAATGCTACCTTACTTGGACTAATCTAAGCTAAGGTATCGGTAGAAATAGGATAATAAAAAGCAAATATATCAGAAATGTCAGAAAAATTTAAGACATACCCTTAAGTGTACATAGTAAGAGTACACAGGTTCATAAAAATGTATCTGCATTCTTGCCCTGTATCTATTTCTTGCTATTTTGAGTAAAATACTTAAGTAAATGTGGTATCAGAATGTCTGTACATTCAATTTTCTTTCTGTATCATCTCCTTCCTTTATGCCAGCTATAGTCTTAATGATGCAATAACAATTTAAAAACGTAATCTATATGAATCTAAAACAAATGCATTCCAAAAAAATATTTGTGTTAACATCAAACTCAGTGTTTAAAGTTGCTTTGTATTTGGTTTCAGTGACTACTTCTGTTTACCAACAGAAATATTAACCAGAAATATCAACTATAAATGTTTATTAGAGAATATACTTTGAAAGTAAATACTGCTCTGTTCTACTAATCATATCACAAATGAAAAACTGTATCATGTGATCTATGTTTTCAATCAAAACTAATAAAGACATTAAATTTCCATTAGATTTTGTATCACATTCATGCACAACCGATATGCAAAAATTACACAGTAAATACTTTCAATAAATTAATACAACTATTTGTGGCTACTTATAAAAAAAAAGCAGCTAACTATACAAATAAATACTAACAAATAAATTATTTGCATCAAATTATGTTTTCAGTTCTACTCTCAAAACACAGAATTAGCTACTGAAAACGTATGTGTCACATCCTGCTGAAGGATGCCTGTCACTTTATATCAAAGAAAATTACTCTGGAGTTTCTTTTACAAGGCTTTAATTTTTAATTTTAAGGTAAAGCGTATAATTAATAGTAGTGCATTCTCCCCCAAACTTCTAATCTCAAAATATCTTTTAAAAATTGCTGTTTTCTTTTATCCTCTAATTCTTCTTCCCAATCTCCCTCAGGACTTAAATCCACATGGAACTCAATTCAAAGAATGGAAAACTGGAGGAACGCATTCACTTCAGGACATGGTGCTGTAAGTACTGGCTGGTGACAATACCCGTTGTTACTTTGTTATTAACAGATAGGGCTACATTCTCCCCAGACTAAAGCAGTGACAAACAACAGATAACTTCAGCTAAAGAAATCAAGTTAAGCAGGTGAAATGTATCACATGGAACCTTGAAAATTTGTGAAGATATTTTCCATGCCTTTAAAAAGGAGCAAAAAGTACCACATTTTTGTAACACTGCAATGCAGGTGCAATGCAGGAAGTAATTTATTAGGCATCCCAGACTTCTTTAGTTGCACAAAGGTTTTTGAGAACTGTTGCAGGGGCCAGAGTCTCTGAGCACACTCAGAAGAATAAGCAAGCAACCCAATAGCACGGACTGCACAGGAAAAAGAAGCCCCTCTCCCTTTCCTGTTAGAGAGCAGCATGTGGCCCACAGTCTCAAAGTATGACAGGCAGCAGGACTCTTGCTCGTCCACTCTATCAATGTGCTAATATACTTCTGTATTTTAATGGATTTTCTTTTTGTTGGTTACTATTGTATATGTTTCTATTAGTATATGTTAAAATAGAAATGAAATGGAAAGTATAAAGTACACCTCAATTTAAATTACATATAAAAATCCATCACACTGACATTGCCCCATTATGCAGAGGCAACCCTGTGCATTAACATTCATGAAAACACAGTTCATGAGTCACCTCAGGGCTTACGCTCCCCACATAGGTAGAGACTGAGCCTGTTGTGGCAATAATACCCTTGGTACCAAGATGGAGCATGCCATCTGCACTGCAGAAAGAGTTCTGGCAGCTAGCAAATTACCAGGGAGGCATTAGCTGTACCCCAGAAGGGTCAAAGTTGTGATGGTAGCAATAATGGCTGCAACAGCATCTTTAAGCCCATTAGAGGAGCACCAGAAGCACAAGCTAGTGTTCAGGGTGGAAAGAAAGGTAATTTGCAAAAACAGAATTAAAATCCGAAGATGATCTTACGGCTTTTGTACTACTATTTTCAAATTAAGTAATAAAAAGGAGTGTGAATTATTCCATTAATTCATACATGGTATTTTCATTCCCATGTAGACAATACAACAAGGAGTGAATTAATGTTACTTTGTTCTGACAATACTGTGATTACAAAATGCTAATTTTAAAAAATATTTATATTGCTAATTAAGAAAGAAGGTCTGAACTTCTGAGCTCAGGCTGCAATCAACACAGTTCACTGCTCTGAATTTTACAAGTTCTGAGCTGTGAATTGTGCCGACTGGAGGCATTGCTCTGGATTCTTATTAGCCCGTCAAACCATCCAATTTCTGTTGCCCAATTTATAATATATTATATTGTATTATGGTGTGCAAATCCTACCACTGTGATGCAAACATTAATATCATGAAGCACAACAATAAAACTCTTTCTGTATCAGCATAAAAAGTACACACAGATTTTAGAAATAAAAAAATAACAAAGGCAATAAAACTATGAACACTTGATCATGCTGACACAAGAAGAAAAGTGAACTAATTGTATAGGAAAGAAATTGAGGAACCAAAACAAAGTGGGGAAAAAAAATCAAAGGAAATCCAGAAAAGAGGAGGTTATGAAACTGTGTGCCTGTGTCTGCATGCTCATGTACAAAATCTTAAGTTATCAAAGAACTCGGTTGTATACAACAACAGTAAGAGAATCACAGGACAGAAAAAAAAAATACCAACAAATGAAATGGCAAGAGTTAATGTTCTAAAACATTTGCATTAAAGCATCATCTGGAGGCAACTGAGAGAAGAAAAAGACTGAAAGTGGGAATAAAACCAGGGAAAAACACTGCGAAAGAAAAAAGTCCTGGCTCACAGTGTAACATTTTAGTTACATAATTCTCAATTTTAACTCATCATACGAACAGTTGCTTATGCACTTTGCTACAATTTATGTTTAATTACTGGGCTACCTTTTATGTTTTTTAGGCAGTATGGGCAGGATAAGATCTTTCAGAAAGGAATTATTATTCTGTAACTAAGACAAATGTTACAAATTATGAAATATTTCAATAAAAATATGCACATACTCCGACAAATGTAAAATTTCATGTCTTCCTTTAATGACAGCAGACTGATAAACACAAAGGACACAAATAACCTGTACAAGGAGACCTGGCAGCCCTTGAACATCTCAGTTACAGAGTTATCACAGGCAGATGTGCAGAAGAGAAGCCCTTACCCTGATTGCATGGTTTGTGCAATCCACTTGAGGATTTGACCAATAATCTGTAAATCAATAACTTATTTCTCATATATAGCTCCAGCCAACATATGAAAAAGACAGGCCTAGGCTCTCAGTTTAGTTTTATAGAGCTACACTGTAATATTCTGTAATATTGTGTTATTTCCGGATTATAAAATGGTTCATAAATAAAATACTCAATTTGTAACACTGAACTGTACATTTTACTTTTGCATAGAAATTTGTAATGTTTACATACAAGCAATTATGACAGTTCAGTCTTTTGCTAAGGTTTGGCACAAAGGTTTACTTTTTATTTCAAAGCAAAATTGTAAGTACTTGTATTATAAATGGCTCTGTACATTTTATATTACTTTTACAAGCTACTTACAGCATGTACATAATGACACCTATGCTCCAAATGTCACACTGTTGACTGTAGTCATGGGCACTGATAACTTCAGGGGCTGCCAACCAAGCAGAAAAAATAATATTAATAATACAGAAAAAAACTTTTAAATGCTTAAACACAAAGCATGAAGAATGTGCTGATGTGGTATAATTTATTCCCCTACGTACAGAGGAACCAACAGCAGATGTTTAAATGAATAATGTACAGACCTTAACAATTCATGCTGATGTGTCCTCACTTTTATCATTTAGCTGTTAAGGGGGTGGTGACATTGTGACATTAGCTGTATGATTAAACTTTGCATTGTTTTTCCCCACAGTAAGTTACTAAAGCAGTATTCATAAAATGCTGACTTAAAGTACTGCAAGACATCACACAAACTTTTTCTTCTCCCAGAAATAAGAGTAGTACAAAAGAACACAGGGTTTTTGCAAGGCACAAGAGCCTCTGTTTGCACATTAGCTAGAATCCATTGTACAGTAAACAAAATCAATACCAAAATACTCTAAAAATAAAAATATTCAAATGGATTTATTTATATCCTAGATTAAAAATTCACTAGTTATAGTCTATTCACTAATCATTTTATATCGTTTCAGTCATGTCAAAATATGCTGCTTTGGGGCCATACTTTACCTGTTACATCATGGGAGATGTGGTCATGAGTTCAAAGAAAAAACTTACGGTCTTCACTTCCAGAATCAATGGAGATGACATATTTAGCCCTGGGAGGGAAGAGAAAATAAAAACCTTCATGCATCAGAAGAGCACATTGGCAGAAACTATTTTACTTGGTGCTGTCTCACCACACCAAAAAAGCTTGGTTAATTATCATTTCAGTTTTTAATGATTTAGGTAGATACCAAGCTTTAGATATCTATTTATTATGTTAAAGAATTAAAAATGGTTAACTGAATGATTTGATAATACCACAGCTGGTAAACCAAAACTTTAAAAGAGATTCTTACCACTAATACTGCCAAATTGGCCAAAACCTACAAACCCAAATATCATCTCGTTTTTAATTGATTGTTTTGAGAACATTTTAAACTAACAATAGTTCATGCTATTAACACCACGGGAAAACTTACAAATTTATGCAAGTTTATATCCTCGTGTATATAACCTATCCAAAACAAAATGACCTAAGTGGGGAATTGCTGGCTTATGGTTAATAAACCAGTCTGGTTAAATCATGAATTTCCAAAAGCCTCACACACAAGAAGGGAGCATACAAGAAGTGCAAATAAGAACAAAAGGGAAACATAGAGACAGTAGGGTAAAATCAGAAAGTAACAACAAGGAGCAACTAGCAAGGAATGTAACTGAAAAATGAAATAATCTCTAACTATGTAGTAGTATGAAGACAATGAATAAAGGGGCTGGTACTGTATTCAACCAAGAATGCTATAGATAGATGATGCTCAGAAGGCAGATGTATTTAATGTCTTTTAACATCAATCTTGGCCAAAATGTCAACTGCAAGCAGGGGATAGCACAATCAATATCAATGACAAAGGGGCAAGACCTCAGTCTTTTACAGAGAAGCAAAAGGTTAGCAAGTACTTAGGTTGGAAATTTTAAAATCAGCTGTAACCGATAAAATTAATTCTAGAGTACTATAAAAACTGACAAGACTTTTCAAAGCTATTAGTGTTTCAAGAACTTTGGAGAAGGTGGGTGAAGTGCTTGAAAACTGAGAAAAGGTAATCATGGTATCTATCTGTAACAGGATGGAAAAGCTGGCATCAAAGAATTACAGATGCATCCCATTAGTTTTAATTCCCAGGAAAATACTGGAAATAATAAGCATCTAGAAGAAAACAAAGAGATAAGTAAGCCATTATGCACTTGTCAGCAACAAATCTTGTAGCATAGGTTGACAGGCTTCAGGGTTAGAGGAGGAACGCTAAGTATCATATATCTCTGTTTTAGTAAAGCTTTTGATACTGTTTCATGCAACTTTTTCCATAATACTGCCTATATGAAAATATCACAGCAACAATGCACACATGCTTATAAAAATGTTTCTCAGAAAGTAGCTATTGTTTGTTCATTGTCAAAGTGGAAAGCTGCATCAAGGCTATGTTTTGTAGGTGTCTGTCCTAGACATGATACGTTTGTAACCAGTAACCTGGAAGATCCAAGAGAGAACAAGCTTATTAAATCTCAAGACAACATCAAGCTACGAATGACTGTAAGTATACTGAAAGACAAGCTCAGAATGCAAATACCTGGAGAACAGTTGGTCAGGCAGCAGTTCCAGGACTGTTGCGAATCACAAGCTGAATAGGAGTTAACAGTTTTAGTATAACCTGACCTTGCCTCTGTGAGGCAGGTTTAGTGTAGAACAGCCACTCTGGGAGAAACCCTCTTTGTGTATACCTGTCTGAGGAGACCAAGGGCAACACTTCTCCCCTTTTCTGGCTTAGAAGTTTATTTAAACATGCTGGATGAAAAACAGTCCAACTGTCTGATTCCCAGCACCTACCTCTTGTTCTTTTATGTGGACTTCAGGGTCCTTGAATTGCAAAAAGACAGTCATCACCTGGGTTTTATACACAAGCAAAAGGTCTGTATTACATACAAAACAATCCTTCCACTCAGCCCAGCACTGACTTCAACCAGATGTGCTCAATTTTGGATACCCCTTTTTAATGTAATAGCTACCAAATGGAGCATGGCAGGTAAATCACAAAGATCAGAAATGCAGGACAGGGCTGAGAAAATTCAAGCTTTTTAGCCTAAAGAACAAGAGATGAAGGAAGAAGTGTGGTATCAGATTGCTGAAAGAAAGAAGGTGGCTACCTGTTCTTCACATCCATGATGGATAGGATGAGAAATAATAGTCTAAAAATACAAAGTGCTGTTCCACCCTTTTCCTCAGCACCATGCATAGGCTCCCACCACCTCCCTTAGGTCAGCTCTAGCAATTATGTGGCTGCAGGTGAGTCAACTGAAAACTTATAATGAAAAAAGTGATTAGATCGTGGCCTGTAGGTGTAAGTTTAAGCTGACTGTCAAACTGAAGGTTCAGGGCAGACAGGAGGAAAAATTTCTAGGAGGATAATGAAGCATCAGAATTGACCGCCTGGGAAGATTAGGGAGTCTCCATTACTGGAGGTCTTAAAGTACACTTTACACAAATATTCATCAGAAATGTCTCAAGTATAGCTGCTTCTTTCTTTGGACAGAGAAATAAATCAAACGACTCAAGGTCCCTTCCAGTGTTGAGACTCTATGTTTCTGTCATGATTAGTAAATCGGAAAGTAATTTCATTCCATGCAACCCACTCACTTAAAGAAGTATTTAACACTGCTAGTATTTCATCAATCAAAACGTCAGAAGGACTAATTATCTTCCGCCAAAGAGGATTTCTTTTTTGCTTCAGTCTATTCTAAGCAAGTTGTGAAATGCATTGCTGGTATATACCATGGAGGAAAAAAACTTGATAAATTAAAAAAATGAGTGATATATCAGATAATGAAGTGAAATGTGTTATAGCATGCAATATAAATCAGAAAGGGGTAAAAAGCTTTAACAATGAATGCTTTGTATTCCATAATATAAAGTAGGCAAAAAAAAAATACTGTAAAGACGTCCCACCTAGCCTTCTCTTCTCCAGGGTGAAAAGACCTAACTCCTCCACTCTTTCCTTATAGGGCAGGTTCTCAAGCCCTTTTTATCATCTTCATGGCCCTCCTTTGGCCCCCTTCCAGTCTGTCCATGTCTTTTTTTGAATTGTGTGGACCAGAACTGGACACAATACAATACAGGTGCAGCCTGACAAGCGCTGAGTAGAGTGTTATGATCATATCTCTCTCTCTGCTAATGCCCCTGCGGATGCAGCCCAGGATCCAATTTGCTGTCGTTGCTGTAGCAGTGCACTGAGTAACAGCAGAATGAAACAGAGTTATTTTCAAGAGATCTTGGGTCATCCCTAATGTTGTTTGATAGAGGCAGCATCCAAATTAAAATCTGTGGGATCAAAATACATGGTGATTTCATACCCTTTCAACAAAAGCTACAAATAGCTGAAGAGAGGACATTTTTCTGTAGGAAAAAATCTGAGCTTGCAAGGCATGTACCTTAGCTTCCTTTCCTTAGAGTAGAACTCAAGAAAGGAAAACATATCCTCACTGAAGTGAAATTCAGAATACACAAACTTGAAGTTAAACCCACATATTGCTTTATTTGTAGACAACAGTGAGAGATGACTCTGCCAAGCAAGCCTAGACGCATTTCAAGAAATAAGGTGTGGGGAAGGAGAGAAAAAACTATGCAGCTATTGGGTCAAGGATGGTTTCATAATTCCCATCAGAAAAATCTTAGAAACCCACAAGACATGGATTTCCTGACTGGAGGCAGAGACCCTGACAGGCCTCTGTGGAACATGGCTACCATCAGCAGAGAAAGAGTTGAGAGAACTGACCCTTACAGATCTCACAGCCAGTTTACTTATTTTTAACAGTAGGTACTGAAGTCTCAGATGAATAAGGACAATAAGAGGTGGCTCCTACTAGACACTGCTAGCCGAAAGAAACTGAATGGTGCGTACAGTGGAGTGCACAGGGACAAGCATTTGAAGAAGCTCCATAAATTCACTATTTTTTGCTAGGCCTTGTTAGATAACAAGTAGTAAGCATGTTTAAAACACCGGTAAGTATCAGGATTTGGTCAGCCACCTTACCCTGACACCTACCAATAGCTGGTGCAACCTATCCCCTCTGGATCCTCAGAAGGCCTGATCTCTGACAGACCACAGAGGGAGGGAGACAGTGTGAACAGTTTGTCAGGAATCCAACAGTTGCACCATACTGCAAACTCAATGTTAATCAGTGGAATTCACTGCTAAATAGAAGCTACAGCTTCGTAAAATGGACACATCAGAAACAGATACTAAGAACATTCCCATTTATATAATGCAAAATATATATAAAATGTAAATTCTTATAATGATGGACAATTTATTCCACAGAAGCTGCATAAGATCTGATGAACCCCACTAAAACGTTGTTACCCATTACAGCTACACCCTTCTCTGACGCTGACACTTTGGGTCTCTGACACAATTGTATGAGATTAGAAATATAGGCAGTTTTAGCTAATATGACAATTCCTGTGAGAAAAGAAGATGACAAAAGAGCTTAGAAATACTATGATTTTTTATGGTCTGGAAGGAATCTAGCATGTTTTAGCTCTTAAAAAGAACGAAGCACTGAACTTACCCATGTATATAGGAGTCCTACAGACAGACTGAAACACGCTGTCCATACCACTAGCCTTTTGTACAGCTAAGCCAAAGTCAGTCAGCTAGTAGAAAAAAATACAGTATTAAAACTAGCAATAAAGATGGACGTTTTAGTTTTGTTGTCAAGCACAGAAGTTACTGTTTGTAGTGAAAATGCTGAAGTCAGAGAAAAATCAGTATAAATGAGAATTTCATAATGATCTTCAGTCCTTTTTTCCCTTATTCTTCCAAGTTTGTTCCAAGCACCACTAACATTTGCCCTGTAATTACTTTGCAGAACAATTTGTTCCACTATCAAAGCTTTTTTTTTTTATGTAACAGTTTTTTCTTGATGTTCAAGCTCACATTAAACCAAGAATCCTCCAAGGACACAAGACAAATCTGCTGACCACTTCACATTCTCTGTGAACAAAGCAGGTCAGAAATCCCAGCTACAGCAGACTGATGGTGGAGATACTACATTGCTGTGGGCAAGGAGGGACAGAGACAGAATGTAGAAGATAAAACCACGCTGCTGATAAATCAGAGTGCTGCTTGTTAAGAACCTAAATGAAAACCTAGACTGTCACATCAACATGGACAACTACGCGGCTTAGGACTACAGCATGCTCTTGGTGGATCCGCTCCTCCTCACAGCTGCCAGGACCCATAGCAGAAGGAAAGACAAATGGCTGGAAACGTGCCTCCATCATCTCCACCAGAACGAGATGATGCTTGGCATGGCTGCAAACCCAGCTAAGCAGCACACCTTCCTCCTCTGCCTTCAGGGGCAGCTTTTCAGAGCCAGCCACTGAGTGAGTCAGCAACTTCGGCCCACTGATATTAGCATCTCTATTATATTGTACAAATGTATTTGTGCTTGTCCATTAGACTGAGTGGATTCCACTGTCTCTCAAGCTGGTCTTCAAGGAAAAGAGGATGGAAAATGAAATTTTCACTTCCTGGTGGCAGTTTTCTGTTTGTTGATCTGCTGGTCTGAATCAGACAAAGTATGACACTGGCTCCAACATTCAACCAAAAAGAGATGGCTAGAAAATCTGAACTGGAAACTTTTGCTTTAGTTTCATAGAATCATAGAATGGCTTGGGTTGGAAGGGACCTTAAAGATCATCTGGTTTAAGATTAACCAAGTAAATTTTATGCTATAGGAAGCAGCCAACATGAGCAAATTAACTGGAGGGTAGGGCAGGGGAGCAATAGAATGAACACCCACATTTGGAAACTGTAGCCTTTTCTTCTTGTCCAGTTACAATACTGGAATTCACTGGGACAGACATTTATGTGTCCACTCTCTCCCAATGGTCAAAAAAATCTTTCAAGGAAATTAGAGGCAAGATTCTTTTGCAGTGGGCAAAGTTTTAATTACAAAGCTTATTTTCTTAAAACTTTACTGCGCCTTTTCATTTTACCAATGTCTACGAGTGAGAAATACTTCCCCAAGTTTACATTACAAAGGAATAACATTATTGCATTCTGTCTCCTCTTCCCTTTAAGCATTGCATATTTGAGATGAAAGTGAAATGAAATTGAGCCAAATTATAGTTGCCTCTAAAAGTTAACCGTGAGGAGACAAAACTAAAAGTCTGTCTTTCAAATAATTGTCATGCCATAAGCAGCACAATAGCAAAACCCTGGGACTAAGCAAAGCTGACTTAAAATATTTTAGTCGTGCTGTACACCATGATGAAATCAGTAAGGTTTAGTCAACAATTTAGTTTTTCTGCTTTCCGGGATATTACCATTTAGCCACTGAGTCTTTTTTTGTTAACAGGGAAAATAAAATCAGCTGTTGTAACAGCTCCTATTCTCTTGTACCCATTTTTTTCAATAAAAAGGTGTAAGCACGTGGTATATTGTGTTTAGGTAGTAAGTATTTATTAATATGCAAAAATTCCTGTAATATATTTGTATTTCAATCAAGGGCACAATCTAAATAGGCATTTTTTTCCTAAATTACTAATAGATGCATTAAATTGACAATATTCATAATTTAAAAATTAATTACATCTTACAGTGCTGACTGATTTCCTGTAACCAATTGCTTGGAACTATCCTGATGTAGAGCTAGATGAATGAGGTTTGGTTACTTAAAGTTTTTTTTTTTTTTTTTTTTGAGCTAGAAATACACTTATTTAAAAAAAAAAAAAAAACTTTTTCAGCTGTGGCACTTAGCTTCCAAAATGTTTTTTTTCCCTAATAACACCATTTAGTAGCTCATTTCAAAAGCTGTTAATAGGTATCAAAGTCAAGTCTCCCAGTAATAACTGGATATTAAAACCAGCCCTTTAAGCAGAACACCTACAATTGTCATTTTACCTTTATGTTTAATTTCATTTCATTTGCTACATCGATGTCACTGCTTTTAACTAAAATGTTTTCCATTTTTAAATCTCCATGAACAGTATCTGCCAAGAAAGAGTAAGAAATAAAATGTTACCAGTTGCACCGAAGATAGTCTGACAGAAATGTTTTAAACTTTTTTGATTTAGTAATTTCTTTGAGTAATTCCACTGCATTTTATTCTGAACTACTGGAAGCCTAACCAAAATCTTATCCCACCATGTGGAGTCATGTGAGTATTTCAAATTTCCAGATCTCATTCCTACTCACAATCCTGTAAAAAAGGAGAAACTTCGTATTGTTTCAGTTTTGAAATCAGTATATTACCTAATATCTTCTAACAAAAAAGTTTTATAATTATCGAATTTGCACGTATTTTTATACCTTCAGTTCATTTTCATATTCGAAAACAGTAGGTGTTTTTGCCCTTTCAATGACTACAGAGAATAGTCTGAGCTCTAAACAAAGCCCCATTTCATAACCCTAAATATTTCTATGGGAAAAAAAGGTAAATAAAGGATTCCTACAAGTAGTATGCTGTCATAGAGAGATGAATAATTTCTGTATAAAAAAAATCCAGAAGTATTCACAATCCTACCCTATCTGCCTATTCTAAATTTTTGGCTGGATAGATTAACTCTGTTGTGGACTGTGCAGAATTGTAACGCTTCCTTGTGGTGGATGAAAATGCTGCTGTTTACTGAATCCTAAATACAATGCACACTGTTAACAAGTATCAGAAGCACTCCACTTCTGCTTTTTTTTTTTTCTTTCTGTAGTAGACTGTATACTTAACTATTAAACTAAATACAATGCAAAGCAGTTGCAAGTTAAGAAATAATAATACATGTTATTATCCACAGCTGGTACAGAAAGGGAAATAAAAGAATATAGTAGCAGTTAATGCAGTTATAAGAAAAATAAAGCTCTAAAAAAGCATGCATGTGGTATATGTTACTTTTTCTTTACTGGACTATCTTTATGCTATGAAATAAATAATAGATAAGAATAGCAATCAGTAACTGTTGTTAAATTTATGAAAACTTGAGATCAACGAACATATGGGTGAGGCAGAGGAATTTAGTTATCATTTTTGTGAAGATACACTATTGCTGAAGCAAGACTGAATGATGTGCTGTGTCTCATTTTCTGTAAAATGTCCTTTACTACTAAGAATTTTTTAAGCTCTCCATGCACACACAGCTCCATTACAAGATACATCTGCTAATGTTAATGAAGAGACAATGTAATGGTTTTGTTATTTCTAAGTTTAGTGTTTCTTTTTATGTAATAACAATACATAAAATGGCAGTGCTCCAGTTGCAGTGATGACCCGGAAGCCCGATGCAGTTAGCATTTTATGAACACAAAGCAAAAGACAATTGACCTGCCCCAAATATTGCCAGTGTTTAGAGTACTACAACTCACTCTCAAGCTTTCAAAACACATACATTCACAAAACATAAAAATACTACAATTACAAAACCTGGACTAAGTATGGATTTAACTTAAAGCCTCTTTCATTCAATGCATCAACGGCTTTTATAGAAAGCCTAAAAAAGTATCAACATTTGAAAAAATATAAAATGCAACTTTTCAGCAATTAGGAATGAAAACTGTAATACATTACACAAATGAGACTTCTAACCAATTCAATGCCCCAAGAAAAAAACATATGCTTACAGCTAATAGCAAATATTAGGTCACATTTGTTAATGCAGTACTTATAATATGGTTCTGTCGTTATAATGTCCCAAGATCATCTCTGTTCAGCTCAGCGATAACACTTCTGCAACAGTAAGCTAAGTAAAAGACATGGTAGGGATAATTTCATCTCAAAAATAAAATTTTCATCATTCTTTAGCTTTATAACAATTTCTGAAACAGAAATGTATAACAAATGAAAAGATTGCTTATGGGCTATTGTTTCCCCTTGCTAGAAATGCTCTGGACCCACAAGAGGCCCACTTCTTTATACAGCACTACAGGAAACAGGAAAGAAACAAGTCTGTAACTCTCACAGTAACTGTAATTATTGTTGCAATAGTTCTGAAAGAACAGGGGAAAAAGAAAGAGATGAGAATTCAGAGAAGGTAGAAAGAAAAACCTAGGCTAGAGTAGCTGTCTCTGCCTGTTAGAGATGGGCAAGAATGCAGACTTAGCTATAGATGGCGATAGCTTTCATTTGTAACGACAACACCAGTACAGACATGACTTCAGAAACAAAATATTTGTAAATTCTAATTTGTGGTAAGACTGAAGTTCACAAATTTGTTTCTCTCTGCAAATCCCTGTATGAGAGCACAGTGACCACAACTCAGTGCCTTTGACAAACATTCTGCAACTCTGTCACTGGTACCTAGTCCCTTGCCAGGGTTAGGGTGGAACCCCCGACTCCGTTACCTATCTCAGTCACCTCACCCATCTTGATGTCCTCACCTGACCACCTGTGCTTGCTCGAATTTCTATCACATTTGCACTGTGATTGCCTGGAAACCCATCATTGCCATCTAGGAATTCCTCCCTTTACTTTTCATGAAACTTCCACAGGCTTTCCAGAAAACCCCCCCTCTGCCTTCTAGGAGTTATCATTTCCCACCCTACCAAAATTATGAGTTTTGTAGAATTTACCTTGTTCTTTTTAGGAATGCACCCCACTATTTTCCAGGAATATCCTTCTGCTTACTAGGAATTAACCTTCAGCTTTCTAGGGAATTTTTCACATGCTCATAATTTTGCCTATAACTTCTAGGAATTCCCCCCTTTGCTTTACAGGAATTGCTTGTATGCTTTTTGGGAATTCACACTCCAGCTTTCCAGGAATTTTAAATGTGCTTCCTAGAATGCCTTCTTTTGGCTTTCTGGGTGTTTTCTAAGAAACCCCCACTTGCTTTCTACTAATTCCCCCTCTGCTTTTCAGGTATTCTCCCCATACACTCCACCCTGACTTTCTTATTTTTCTGCCTTCCACTTCCTAGGATCTTCCCTATGCTTTCCAGGAATATGGCTCCCCACCGCACCCACCCCCATTTCTAGACATTCCCACTTTACTTTTTTGGAAATCTCGCCATTGCAGTACAGGTACTTCCCCCTCACATATCCCCACCACCACCGCCATGTGCATTCCAGGAAACTGCCCTCTACTTTCCAAGAATTATACACACCCACACACACCACTTTCCAGGAATTTACCTTGTGCTTCCTAGGGAACCTCTCCACGTGCTTTCTAGGAAATCTCTCCACTGCTTCATAGGACTTTCCCCTTCTGTTTTCCACATATTTATCTCATGCTTTCCAGGAAGTTTTCTGTGTGCTGAACTCCTGGCCTGGCCCGATCACGGGGCTGTGTCTAACCCTGGTTACCTGCTCTGGGCCTGATCCTGGCCCCCAGCCATGGGCTGATGGCCTGGTCTGGCCTTGGTCTGGGCTCAGCACCACAGAGTTCCTGATGACCTGGACTCCTGGCTGAGCCCAGCTGCGATCCCCAGCTTGCCCTGCTCCCTCACTGGCTACTGTGGGACTGGGCCCCAGCCCCGCTGGCCCTGGGGCAGCTGGCCTCGCCTTCCTCCCTTTGCTCTCCAACACTTTCTCCTGCGTGCTTCCTAGGAAATCCCTTTTTGCCTTCTTGGAACTTACCCTACCACTTTTTTTTTTTTTAGGAGTTCCTCCCTTCCGCTTTCTAGACTATATTTCACATCCCTCCCAGGGGACTCCCCCCATATCCTCATCTGCATTCCAGGATGTTTCTGCACAAGCTTACAGGAAACTGTCTCTGCTTTCCAGGAATCCCCCTTTTGCTTTCCAGGAAATTTCCATTTGTTTTCTAGGATTTTTCCACCTGCTTTCTAATACTTTACTTTGACAGAAACTACACAAATGCTGTATCACCTGATACCAGGACTGCCACCTCCTTCTCTTGAGTGCGCCTTTCCTTTTCTGTCTAGAAATTGTTTAGGATTGGGTAGATCAAGGGGGTGTCAAATACTGAGCAATTTGTGAAGGATTTCTGGCAGCCTAGAAGCTCTGATGTGGCTATGGTCACATGCTAAGGAAGCAAAAAACCATTAAACCCGAGATCTGTTAGTCGCTACTACAGCCAGAAATTCTGCATACCCGAATAGCAGCTCCTTCACTTATTTGGGTATGAGGAACTTTAACTTTTTTGTGACTGTTGGAAGTTCACTCAGAGAATTTTTCCATATGCCCGTATTGGCTCCAATGTTGGCATCTTCATGACAAAAAGGAAGTACTATTAATATGCATTATTTTAAAAATTCTTACATTGTTTCATATGCTTTGAAATTTATCCACAGCAAAACATGTAATATATAACAGTGCAGTCATAACACAGGACAAGATGTAAAAAACAAGAGCTTCTTGCCTTTTTTTTTTTTGTTAATCATTTGCAGAGCTTTGTGGTCTTTAGTCAGAGGCCCTTACTCTAGCTTACTGTAAACTGGATCTTTTGCTTTAAGGCCAAATGAACTGACTTGGTTACCGGATAAATTAGACCTGAAGTGACTTATTTAAGGCTAATAATTACATTTGCCAGAGCAGCAAACTTAAATACATATAGTTCAACTAATATGCTAGAAGTGTTGCCACTATATTTTATAAATAGTCTGCATTCAATTTTAGTAGCACAGAATCAGTTCTACCCTACACTGATAGGTTTTCTTCAAAAGTTATGAACAACAAGTGATGACACCTGAATTCCTAGAAGTTTGAATTGTCACTAACTATACTTTCAGGAATGGGTGAGTACATACAGCATCAATATCACCTATTTTAAACATAATTCAAAGGCTTTAACTGCATTTGATGACTATAATAACTAAGGCCCCAAAGAGCAAAGCATTTACAAACTAAATCTGAGACATGCTAGTAGCATCAACTTCATTAACTTAAAAGCTGAGCATATATTCAGGTATCTGAAAATTATGTTGGTTCCAAAATGTTTTGCTGAACAGGAGACTTTACCTTTGCCTGAGATACTACAAAGGTTGTGAAGGGAACAGCAGGGGGAAGCAAATTCTTAAATTGCAGTAGGTGATGAAATAATCTGGAGAGGATGGAAATTAAATACAGAGAAATGCTCGGCTTCCCTTATCTGCTGTCAAACAAATAGCCACTGACTTCTTTGGTCAGCCTGGGATAATAAGGACTCTGCTGGCAATTCAGCTATTGAGACAGTGATCTGGCATACACTATATAAATGCTACTGGTAAATAAAACAAAAAATAAACTTTTATGAAGCCTATGACTTGGAAATGAAAAAAAAACTGTATCTGTAAATGAGGATTTACATACTAGAAGCTGTTCTTAAAGTGGCATTCCCTGAATGTAATACTGAACAAAACAAGCATGTTTGTTATAAAAAAAAGTGTCATTTAAACAAATTTTATCACACATTTCCGTATAACTACTGTGAGACCTAAAAGTGATACTGCTTAGATGCCAGCAGCCAAATAAGCAACTACATAGCTACTACATGTTCACTTGCTATGAGTAATAAAGCTGACTATCCAATATAATCTTATATTCCTCTTGTAGTAGTGACAAATATCCATGGCTACATGTCTCTAACTTCCTTGTTGAGATTCTTCCTGTCCTCCTCCTAACTATATTTTCCACATAATTCACAAAAGCAAATAATTGGTTGTATATTCAGATATGACTAATTTAGGATGATAGTTATTTTATACCCATGTATTCAGAAATGCTACTTGAAAGGGGACCCATTTATGTCAATATCCAAAATGATGGCTTTTATTCTGAAATTTCAGTTTATGTGCTTTTTTCAATTCACTTTCCAGATGTATAATACAAACTCTCCCAACAAAAGCTTTTAAAGTTTCTAACCAAACAATTTCAATGCCTACAATATTAAAGAAGGGATTATGACAAGACAAGTATGTCTCCATCAGTGCATTTACTGCAGGAATGATAAGAAAAGAGACTCTTTACATAGGTAAGAATGGACTACAGGGAAATCAAAGACAATCAACTTTAAATCTAACTTCAATCTAAATTTTTTCACCTGCTATCATTATAATGTAGTGTTACTATCTGCATACTATTACATAGCTGAAGAGTACCATATGTGAAAGACATCCATGAAAGTGGGTGGTAGGAAAAAACAGAAAATTGCCTACTACATCCAACCTCTGACTCCTAAAACAAAAGCTTGATTTTTCAAAGTACAATGCATGTCCAAATTTCATTAACTTCAAGTGAATGTGTGCATTCTCAGTATTTCTAACAATCAAGCTAGTTGTACTTAAAGTACTGTTCAACAGCGCTGTTAGGCATGTGTCATGGTTTTGGTTGGGATAGTTAATTCTCCTCACAGGGGCTCACACAGTGCTGTGGTTTGGATTTTTGAAATAACGGTGGTAACACAGCGAAGCTTTAGCTGCCGCAGAGCAGAGCTTGCGCAGAGCCGAGGCCTCTCCTGCTCCTCGTGCTGCCCTGCCAGCGAGCAGGCTGGGGGTGCCGAGGAGCCGGGAGGGGACCCAGCCAGGACAGCTGACCCCGCCTGGCCAAAGGGATGTCCCGTACCAGGGCGGCACGCTCAGCAGTCACAGCTGGGGGAAAGGAGGAGGAAGGGGGGACGTTGGGAGCGATGGCGTTTGGCGTCCCAAGTGACCATTACGCGTGAGGAGCCCTGCCTTCCTGGACGCGGCTGAGCACCTGCCTGCCGATGGGAAGCAGCGAACCCATCCCTCATTTTGCTCTGCTGGTGTGCGCGGCTTTTGCTTTACCTTGTATGATAAAGCCTCTATGTCAACCCACCAGTTCTCACACTTACCTTTCCGATTCTGTCCCCCATCCCACCTGGGGAGAGCGAGCGAGCGGCTGCGTGGTGCTGAGCTGCCTGCCAGAGTTAAACCACAACAGTATGTGACCTCACGGGTCAATTCCTTGGGTGTTGAGTCAACAAATAACCAAAATTCAGAACAGACTGAGCAGATATTCACTGAACATGGGACAGATTAACCATCCCCAGAAATGATTACCTGATTACTTCTGACAGGAATTTAACTTCACTCTTTTCCCTACACAGTTAGCCAGACCTAAATCCTTAGACTAATTTGTAACTTTATGTCCTATAAACATAATATAACATATGTTAGGTTACTGCTTACTGATCTCTTGTCAGATAATAAGCCCTTTAGAGTACAGATATCTTCATTAGTTTATAGGGTGGTAAAAATATATATATCTATTGGGTGTGCAGACAAACCTTCTCCTTCTCCATGAATTGCAATCTTAAGAATGATATCATCAGATGAGTATCAGTGCAAACCACTACACCATTTCAAAACATTATGTAACTCAACCCATTTGTTGTATCACCTTGAGGTAAAACAATAATGCTAACTGTCCCTAAAAGAGAAACAGTTTTTAAATGTTCAATATTTTAAGTTCTTTGTTCAACATATCCCCCCAAAATACATCCTTTTAAACAGTGAAAAGCTTCCACTGTAGAATTCCTGTCACACCTAGCTGGTGGTGTAACTACTGCTCTGAGTTTTCCAGAATTTCTTGGAAACCAGCACTTTCTATAACCATTAAAAATAATGCCAAGTTGCCACTAGGTGCAAAGTTCAAAAAACATCCTCTGCGCAAGAGATTTTACTCTATTTTATATTTTACTCTCTTACATAATACTTTAAAGTATTCATTGGGAAATATAGTCCTTGCTTTACTTCAAAGAAATGAGTGCTAGTAACTGTAGAATATGAAGAAATACTTACTTTTGAATACAAACCTCAAAAATACAGAGCGAAAAATGATCCAATTCCAGTTTGCTTACCTCTTCTGTGCATGATGGATCCTTCAAAAAGAGGCAATGGGTTGTCCAGGGGGTCTGTAGTGTCACTGGCTGCTTGGCTGGATGCCTCTGCTAACGCACCTCCAGAACACATAGGATCTTTGTTGCAGTGGGGGAAAAAAATACAAATACAACATTGCTTGGTTCAAATGAGGCCGAGCACGTGGTATGTTTTATGATCTTCCCCTCACTGTTTTCAGCCATCTGTTCAGTCTCATATAGGCTCTGCCCAAATTAAATAAAAGCACAGAGACTGGCAGGAATGTGTCCACGGCTTGAAGAAACAGAATAAAACCTGAGAGGTGAGTGGGCTGGTAGAACACAAAAGCCTTGTATTCTAACTACAACTGCCTGCCGCAAGGACAAGGAAATAGATTGGCATAACACAGCATACTGATTTGGACAGCAGACCTGCAAAAACAAAAAAACATAGTCAAAAATTATACTTCAGCTTGCCTATCTACAGATTACTGCTTGCATTCAGAGATGGAAAAAAAGTATTTTTTTCCACCAGACAGTACAAAACTATAATAGATTTTTCCTTCAAAGCAAATGCTACACAACATATTTTTAGAGGATGTCAAAATACTTCATTAAACCTGGGAAGTTGCTGATTTGGTGTCAAATAAATATGAACTTTTGCTTCTAACTGGCACCATGTGAGGACATACTTCAGCAATACTGCCACTGTACTGATAATGAACGCAAGTATTTCTGGGCACTCTTGTAGTTCCACTGGAGAGCCACTGGTTTGCACATGATTCCTCAAAGTATACTTTTCTGAAAAAAGTTGCTGCAAAAAGACTCAAAGGAAGTTAAAAAGCAGTCAAAAAAGTATGCTTATCTAAACATTTTCAGGCAAAAAGGCCACAGCTCAATTCCTCTATAATGGAAACTGAGAAAAGGCAATACTTGAAAGTGTCAGGGGATTAATTAGGGAACTATTAACTACCTTTAACTCTTGGAATACCATCAAGTTGAAGATGTCCAACTAAAAAGAGTTCTTGTATTCCAGATGGCTACCACATGAGGCACTGGAAGCCACCTGTAACTGCTGATGCTGGTTCACCTCCCGCAGGACAGAGACCGCAGTGCCTACACTTGCAGCCACTGTTCACTGAGCGCCTACTCCCCAGGCTGAGGCAGCTGCTGCCCTGCCCAGCTGCGAAAGGGAGCATCCCTTGCTCAGGCAATTCAGGGCTTGAACCTCTGGTGACTACAAGGGAGAAGGCATTTCAGACACTGATAGATGAGACAAATGAGATAAAAGAATGATCCAAATTTCAAGAAAATGGAAAACACTGGCTTCAGAGTGTACAGCTTGTGTTTCTGCAGAAAACAAGGACCAAATTTTCAGTAGGCGTTCTGCAGAATTTCCTCTGCTCCATTACCTCTGATGTACCTCGGAGAAAAGCTCAAATGTCATTTGTACATCCTTAAGCCCTTAGGTTCCTCCCTATTCATATCAACTTCCGTTGACCAATCAATAAAATGAAGGATATGTTTTTTTTTTTTTAACATTATTAATAAGGCCATGTAAGAAAAGGAGGGATTACTTTTCCAGAAAACCTTTGTGAACCCTTCTGCCTAGCCACAAGGAAGTACTACAGATGAATTTTTGAAGATTAGTTCAAAAAGAAAATACAAAAAGGGAGGAACTTACAATTGGCTTTAAATCAAATTGCTGCCAGTAGAAAAAAAAAAAAAAAGAAAAAGATCCCACATTGGTTTTTGCTTATGACTTCTTATTCTTGATACTTTAATTATCTTCTAAGAGTTGTGTGGCTTTCATCAGATCCTTATGGGTTTCAGTACAACAGGCCAAGACATCAGGCAAACCCTACCACAACACCTGCATGCACCTAAGAGCATTTTGCAATGCTTTATTAATCACTTAACTAGGAACTATAACAGATTTCATTAACCAATCAAATAGTGAACAGACAGCATGGCAGACAGCCTTATGGATAGATAAAACTGAGAGTGGCTGAGAGAGGAATCCAGTGTACAGCAAGAATACAGAGTACTCCAGAATATACACAGTATGGTTGTTAGATATCCTTTGGTTATAAATATCCAAAATCTCAAATGCTCCAGCAGTGAATTCTCTGCCGTAACTACTTTAACTAAGTAACTAGGACAAATGCACTTTTTATACAATTAAAAGCTGTACAGAAGGAGCAGACAAATGTTTCCTTCCTTTTTAATAAACAGGGACAGTACAATATACACGCAATACAAAGAGGCAAATAGCAAAGGGGGAAATACTACATGACAGTGTTAGGCACCAAGAAGCACCTCCCTATCGTACTTGCAGCTTGCTTGCTTTTTCCATTGTGAATTAACAATGTGATCAAAAAGCAACGTGAAGTTATTTTTCCTTTCCAGTCCAAATGTATTTTTAAGTGCTTTTGATCAAAGTTACGATGGTAAGGGATGCAAAGGGAATGTGAACTCACATCGATATATTTAGTTGTTGCTGGTCAAGGCGGACACGCTAATAGGCACGTTGTCTGTTGTGAATAAAGAATGGTCACACACTAGGAATTTCCACTTTCAACTTTCTGGTGCCGAAAGGTGGGAACTACTTGGCCCATGTATATCTATTCATAATCTAACATCCTGAATCTGGTTTTATTTCAATTCTATGATTTTTAGCATCTACAATACCTGAAACTGATTTTAAAAAATAATTAAAAAACAAAAAACAATAAACAAACAGAATGCTCCACTTTTGGCATACCTGCTTCTAAACTGAGTCAGAAATTAAATCTTCTCTCAGGCATAACTAACACCTCCTTTGGGATCTGAGAAGTCACATCACCCTCCTGCCACAATTTTCCTTATCTGCTAAATTAAGACAATGCCACTTATAACACTTAATGTTGTAAAATATTAATACATGAAAAATCATTTGTACAGGAAGACGAGCACTGCAAGAGCTATGAATTAATACTGTGGCCTCCTCCTGCAATTTCACTTACAACAGATTAACCCCTAGAACACGCAAAGGCAGGGCCAGGACCTCATTGCAGCTGGCAATGTGTGCATGCAAAAGCAAGACGACGGTCTCGTCCTACACATAGTTTACTACAGACTGCTCTAACAATGCAGTGAAAATATTTTCATGTTATCTAGGTTTTCCCAAAATCTAACAATGCACCATTCTTTAGAAAGGCCAGAACCAATCCTAGCTTCTTGCAAAAAATAAAGGCTCAGCATAAAAGGCCTCCATGTTCAAATAAAAGCAGTCGATCCTATTAGTTAAGAAATTAATAGATACCTATTCATAAGGAGTATGTTTTTTACAGAATCACAGAACCATTTAGGTTGGAAGAGACCTCCAAGATCATCCAGTCCAACCTAACATTACCAAGCCCTCCACTAAACCATGTCACTAAGCTCTACATCTACACATCTTTTGAATACCTCCAAGGATGGTGACTTTTTACCGTCAGTTTAAATTAAAAGAATGTATTACCCAGAAAGTGAAAGGTTAATTTCAAGAAAGCATATGATAAATCCTGGAAAAAAGAGGGGTAGTTCCCCAAAAATATGGAAAATTCCTACAAAACACACAGAAAATGTCTTAGAAAGCAGAGGAGGAATTCCTAGAAAATATAGGAGAAAGTATCTGGAAAGCACAGAGAAAATTTCCTAGAAGGCAGAGGGGAATTCCTAGAAACCACAAGGAAATTTTTCTAACACACACAAAGGAAATTCACACAAAGGACAGAGAGAAAACCTACAAAGCTCCTGGAGAATTCCTGCCTGGAAGGGAGATTTCTCAGAAACCACAAGGAAAATTCCAAAAACACAGGAGGAAAATTCCCAGAAAGGGGACAAGGAGAATTCTTGGGAAGCACAGGGAAATTCCTGGAAATAAAAGAGGGAATTCCTAGAAAGTACACTGGCAATTCCTGGAACACATGGGGGAAAATTACTGTGAAGCACTGGGAAAATTCCTAGAAAGCAGATGGGAAATAATCCTAGATAGCAATAGGGAAATATACGTAGAAAGCAGGATCTTTCCTACAAACCATTCCACTCTAGTTTTAACAACTACATCTGTTTTTGTCTGTAAAGAGACCAGAAGTGCTAGGACACATTATCACCCCTTCTCTCAATGACAAAGTAAGAAAAACAACTTGGCACTGCAAACAAAGATAAAGCCATTGTTTAGGTAAAACACTTCTAGAGATTTTCTCTTCTAGACTGAGCTGTTTGGTAGGTTTTTTTCCTGCAGCCAGCAGGGGCCAGCTACACAAAGGAACTCAAAGGAACTAAGGCAGAAGGCAGGGATGACCTTCACTACTGAGCATTGCAGGCGCCTGGAGTCTGAACATGCCTAAAATTCTGCGTACACACATGCCCTAGCTGCCACATGCATGCTCAGACATTTACCTTGCATCTCAAGCCAAATCGGGTTTCCAGCGCAGGCTGCCCCGGTGGCTGCTCAGACAGACGCTCAGAGAGCGCCCATTTCTGCAGGATCACTTCCACCCCTGGGCGCCCGAGCAGCAGGCTGCTGTGCCTCACAGAACTCGGGCACACAAGCTCCCCGGTTGCTGACGGACTCGAGTGCACATCTCGTGCTTTGCCTGAAGAGTATGACACGTTAGGCGTACCTGGGATCAGGACTGACTCCACCAGCTCTTCTGCTGCAACTGTGCAGAAAGTGTGCACCGTGCCTCCTCATTCGGCTATGCACTAAAAGAAGGTGAAGACCTCCTGAATGCTTTGAGGGCAATGGTTCAGGGCTGTCCTGCAGCTGAAGGCCTGGGAACAAAGATGACCAAAGACACATCCCTTTCTGCAGAACAAATGCCACTCCAAGCAGACATGTCTCTCCGTATATGACAGACTGTGATCTTAAGCTCTCTTCCGTAACCTTAACACCTGGAAGCACCATGACGTAGCACTGACTGTGAAATACTTCAAGTATTTTGTTGATCTAGCCCTAAATATGCCAGTATTTCAGGGCTTTAGAAATGCTTATAGACAATTATTTCCCCATATCCACAACTTAGAAAAATCTAGGACAGGGGTTCATTAAACTGTATTAACACATTACAATAAACTTTTTTTTTTTAAAAAAGTACAGCCCATACTTGCTTTTTCCATGCTCCTCCTTTCTTACTTGTTTTGTTTAACATTTCTGTATTATCCCTTAATTATACCAATGATGCATAAAAGTTACTATGGACCAATTTATTAACAGAGGTAACAGAAACTACTTACTATTTAATTAGAAGTAACAGTTAATAGTTATTAACAGAGATATATCTGAATTTCATCAAGTAGTAGCTTTTATTCAAGGTTTTAAAATACTGAAATGGGAGATTCTGAGAAGCAGAAATAACAATCAGGCACAGGATTCCCACTAATTTTCACTGGTCAATAAAATGAAGAGAGTGAAAAAAACACATCAGGCTCAGCACCAAATTAACTGGTCTTATCACATTAAAAAGAAAAAAAAAAAAAAAACACCACCAACAAACAAACAAAAAAACCCAACCTACCAAAGGGTCTGCTGTGGAGAGTTTGGCTTATGAGTCTGAAAGCCTTTACTAGCAAACATTCACATCTGTGTCACTGAAGACATCTGTGCTACAAACTCTGCTGTGAACAAGCTACACTTCTGTTCTGTACAAGCCTAACGCCTTCATCCCTGCTATGGAGACAGAATTCCCAGTGACAATATCAGAGATGGAAAAAACAACTGCAGGATTCAATCCTACATTTCAGTAGTTTATTTTATTTATGGCCACTTACCAGAAAGTCCTCTGTAATATGTCCAATTACTCCATCCATCCAGATACACCAAAATATATTATCAGTTTCATATTGACTGTAAAGTCAGCACAAAAGCTCATACGGAGAAGTTCTAGTGACAAGCCGCAGGAACCTTAAAGCAGCTCAAACTGACTGTTAGACAATGAGCACAACGACCTTGAGTCTTCAGCATAAGCACGCGGACAGGTACATGACAATTTTAACAACTGGTCAGAGACGGGCGCTATCTGAATAAGCAAGCTGACATGAAGAGATGGAAAAAGTCATCCATACCTTTCTTTCTTTGGTGACTTCTGAAAATCCTACAGTGGAACCATAAATGCAATGAAATAAATTCTGATTTCATTTACGCTGAGACGTTGATGGTAAATCCAGTGAAGTCAGTGACGTTACTTTGCATTTACACCCAGGTCAGTGGGATCAGAATCAAACTCAATGTGATTAAAATCAACAGAGCACATCATCTGCTGATATCACTGCCCAAAAAAACGCAATAAGCCTCAGGCATGCTATTACCAGATTACACGATTTCACTGTCAGGTTGACGAGTTTGAAGAGCAACTGTGAACTGTGGAAGATTTAATTTTCACAGGCAAAGGTTCCTTTCTTTCAATTAAAAGAACAAGACCGTATCATTTCTTCAAAGTTAAAAACTAAGTTTTGTTCTTTGCTTATAAAATGCTAGACAGGAACTCTCTTGCCCTGTATTTTACCAAAAGAATTATTTTTATCTGTGGCTGGCATGTGAAGAACGTGGAATTTTGGTTTTGCTTAAAATTGACAAACAGTGCTATCATGCAACACCACCAGAGATCATCATAGCACTGTTGATACCATCATCACAGTTGCAGTAACACTGTAAAGTGATTCTGCAAATTGCAGAAAAAGCAGCTACAATTTTATTTAGTTCCTGGTGATAATATGCTGTGAAAACACATTTGTCCTTCTAAATTCAGGGGGAAGTTAGTCTCAGTAAAGACTAATGGCATTGCAATAATCCTGGCTTGGAAAACTTGGGAACAAAAACTGATGTGTTATGGTATAAACATGGTACTTCTAGATATCCAACAAAGACCTTTCAGACCTCTATCACCCACATCAAGGAATATTGACCAATTTACTCATATATGAACTAAACATTAGAAGCTGTTACAATATTCACTTAGTTAGCTGACTACAACAAAACTACTACTTCAAACTTTCAGGATACAAAGCCATTACTGTCTTTGCCTTCCACTTCCTTTGAACTCAACCATTACTACAGCTTTGTTTTCCTTAACGCTACCAATGTTGAAAATTTGTTTATATTTTAATCTTTTCATACTTTGACTGCAATTTTCTTTCTGCAATCTTCTTAAATCCCTGCTCTCTGCATTTCAGAGTGCTAGGATGCTTGTTTAATTATTCTGAGTTAGTAAAGTAGACACCAAACTTCACAGCTTTCTAGCTGAAAAAAATATCAGTGAATATGCAAACTTTATTACTTGCAGCTACCAGTTAGGA
This sequence comes from Anseranas semipalmata, assembly GCA_013399115.1. Lineage (NCBI taxonomy): Eukaryota > Metazoa > Chordata > Aves > Anseriformes > Anseranatidae > Anseranas > Anseranas semipalmata. Next base: position 664,864 of record VXAA01006367.1, read on the forward strand.
AAATTCAGCAAAGCAGAGGTCGAGTTAGTAGTTTTTGGCAAAATAGAGTCCAGAAGCACAGACAAAAAGGGACTTAATTTTTCACAGCTCTGATTCACGACTTCTAGCTACCATTCTGCACTCACCGTTGTTCTCCTCCAAGTTTTGCAGGAATACAAGGTGATTATTCACACTCACCAAGTGCCAAGGCAGCCTGTGATGCTTAAAAATCAGAACTGAAAGCCTTGTCAGAAAAAGGAATTTATTCTGACTCCACCAAAACTGTATCAGCCAGTAAGACCAAATTAAGTAGCCACTATCAATACGGTTGAAAAATTCAGAGAAGTATATCAGATATACAGATAAGCCCGAGGGACTGGGAAACAACTAATGAAATACATGGGAAAATCTCAATGTTTGGCAGCCAGGAACAAGAACACAACAGTTCAGACAAGCAAAATTTAATTAATTGTTGCCTGCCGAGTTGTGTTTAAAATTCCTTCCTGTACCCAGTAACTAGAATACCCAACCTGAAGCTGTGACTGAAAAATGTCTCAGTGTTAATACACACATCTCAGGCAATTCTGTTTGACATTGTAACACTCATATAATCTGCTAGGCAGTTATCAGCACACAAGCATGCAAAAAGGACATGCCATTAAATAATATTTTGTTTCTACCGGCAAAATAATGGAAGTCTTTAAATAAGGCAATCTCTGTTAAGTTGTTATAGCATATAGTAACAATCAGTGTTGTAGACAGTTACAGAAAACCTAGCAATTGACACTTTTCCTGTATATGAATAAAACATGATTTTTAGACAAAAAAAAACTCCTAGGGTAACCATCAAGATACACACTTATAAAATGTACAAATATGCATGTAAATATATATAATTGCACATCCAGTGTAAGTGCTGTTACATTTCAACTACATGTCGTTCTTATTTTTTTCAAGATTTTCAAAAATGGTGTGTTTTGCATCTGTCATACCGCATAACTGTTTGACTGCTCGAGGACTACATTAGAGGGGGGGAAAATCAGAACAAACCATTGCTGCAGTTTATTAGGTCCAGTTCTAACATATTATGGAGCTGGGCACAACACTAGCTGTTGATAACCTTAGATTCTTTGTATTTAACATTACTGACTTTACCACCTTTATTATCAAGGAAACAAAAAACAAAAGTTTCTCACTTATCTTTTCCTAGAAGTATTTTTAAAACAATTCTTCAGCTTTTTCCACATCAAGTCAATACAGCTCTGTAACTCTATTTCATCTCCTCAGATGGATCACAATCCCACAGCTCTTGTCCAGGTAGAATTTCATTTGAAGTACACTGCAATGTAAGAGACAAATCTCTAAGTTCAAAGCACTGGGCACTACTTTGCCTAAAATAATCAAATGCAAAGAAAGACCTTCATTCAAGAAATATGGCTGACTGCATGCACACACAACTTTGCTGAAACATACACCAAAAAAATACTTATTGCCTATTTCAATGTATTATTTGACGCATATCTTTATGTTGCTATACATAAAAAAAATAAAACATTCTAAATTACTTTTTATCTTTCTTTTTGTTCAAATATTTCACAACTTAAGCCCATCATATTACAAGGCTCTTCAGGAGACTTAAATACTATTAAAATACTATCTCCAATTTAAAGGGCAAAATGCCTGGAAAATTAAGGTCACATAATGTTAGAAAACCTAATGGAGTATGGATTTCTGCTTGAAATACTTCAACCAGAAACCTCAGTAATCTTAAATCTGTCTCTCCTAGACAAAATAAGCTTTAAAGGTTTGAAGGAATTTCAGAGTATGTTTTGTATACCCTGTAACTTCTGAACAGGCTGCAAAGAAGTATTACGTTCAGAATACTAAGCTGCCATAGGAAAGACAAATCTTTCATAACAAAGGCACTCTTACAGGACATTAGAATAGCTGCAGTAAAATATTTTTGAACCAGTAAATAAGATATTATTTTCTTGCACTACATTGAAGTTTAAATACCCATAAACACCACAGGAATAATAAGCTAAGGGGTTATAAGTCAAAGAGCATGGCATACTTAAAAGATGTGCAGAACCATATAAAAAAAAAAAAAAGCTGCATCTGACAGCTATCACAAGAGTATTTACCCGTGTTCTTGGATGGTTCTAGAGCCACTGATTATTTCCTAATGGTACACGAACCAGTCAAAGTATAACAGAGAACAGACTAAAACACGTTCAGACCAACAATTTTTTTTAACATGCTGCAACAGAGTTGTTTAAACATCTTTATGGTCAACATCAGCCAAGAAAACCACGACACTACTGTTCGGCCCCAAGGAGAGACCAGAGACAAGCAGGTGAGCCAGCCCCAGCCCTGCAGGGAAGAGCCAGTGCTGCCACTGACCCCACAGCCTGCTCAGCAGCCCACGACGCCGGCATTTGAGCCGGCAGCAGATGTCTGAGCACTGACCTGCAGCTAGGCATTCCACCACCTTTCCATCTATGAAATAGACAAGGTCTAGTTCCACCACTTGCCCAGAAGTAAAACCAGTCCTCTGCAAAATAACCTGAGATGCCAGACATGGGGAAAGTAATTGCCGGCTACGCCTTGCTCAACTGCACAGAACTCCCATCCGCATTATTCCAGCTGTCCATACAAAAGGAAGCAACAAAAAATAGCCTTTGCCTCACCTGAACCAAAGTTAGTCAGTGAAAAGAAGAAACATGCGTAGGGACTTATACAGGTTATGTTAACGATTCTCCTGAAACCTACAGACCAATCAGCAAGAAATGAATCCAAAGCCCCAGGAATGGTATGTTGCCCGTAGATACTTCAAAGAAGCAGAAAGACCAAGTGCTACATTTGTTTCATTTGAAGCTGGGACAGAAGAAAGCAGCTTCAAACAGGGGCTTTTTTTTTTCTTTTTTTCCTGACTGAATTTTTAACCCTTCCTTTAGAGGCTCTTCGAGCTTAGCAACCTAGTTCCCAATAGACACTGGTGTACACATTTTAAACGGAATATAGTCTTAGGCACAAAATCTCTAAGAAAAAAAGGGGAAAAAAATCTATGTTAAACTAACTTTTGAAAGAATGCTACCAATAAGGCCTCATTTGAAGACTGTAAGATGAAAAACAAAAACAAAACATTAAAGCCTCTTTCCAGGAAACGTCTGGCTAGCCTACTCCATGAAATAATAGGATTGCAGTCACAAGATCCCTCTTAATCACGTGCTGTGTTCATGTGGAACTTGCTTCTTTCCTTTGTGCCCTGAGATTATAAACACATCAAGCTAGGGCCCTGTTATCTACTTGGCACAAGTCTATTACTCTATGGTCCAGTGGAAATGTAGAGTACTTTATTTATTTCACTCTCCATTGACTAAGTCAAAAAGAACTGTATCTCATATTTCTGGATATCTCTCTCTCTGAAATTTGGGCAGCAGAAAACCACACACAAAAAAATCAACACCAATAAAAACACATTTACCACTTAGATTACTAAGGCCACAGAGACTGTGGACAAAGTGAGGGATAAGCACTCCCTACTGTATACCATGATGCCCCAATTCTTTGGTAATTCAGATCAAGAACTAGTATCTGTCTTGGCTGCTGTCCAGTACACACATCTAGGTTTTGCTGGAAATGGATGCTCTGGGAGAGGCTGGGGCTGGCTCTGCACATGTTGGAACATGAAAAGGGCAAAAGCAGGAGGCAGGAGCTCTGAAGCAGTCTTCTCTTCTCCAGTTTAGACATCCTCACGGGGAGGTAAGTACTTGCCTGGAGGCAGATGAATGCAAATTCTGTTACATATGTAGCTAACCTTTGCTATGTGATAAAATAAGCCTTCTTCTCCTTGTAGATCACCTTCTAACTTCAGATAGCATAATAAATAAAAGTGTTATCATTAAAAGAAAATCTGAAAACCTAAGGGTTAACAACCTTGCGGACAAATACAAGACATGTAACGTAATGAGCCAAGGTAAGGGGCTACTTCCTTGCTGGATAAGAACCAGGGATCACACAGGGTAGACGACTCCACTAGAGGCTGCACTTTGACTGACAACGGGCTTCCAGGACAGCCTGACACCAGTCTTGCTAGCCCCATTAGCTTACTTCTTTCCACATTTGAGATCTGCCTGGGGAACCCAGTGGGACTGTGGCAAGAACACCGAGCTCTACATCACTACTGCCTTCGGACGAGAGCTCCCACCTGCAGCCTGCTGGTCCATATTTTTTAAGTATTGATATCATTTCCCTGAGTTGCATTCCCCATATATAGCAGCTATGAGAGATCATTACAACTGAATTAAAAAAAAAAAAAATCAACAACAACAACAAAAACAGAACACTGCAATAACGTCCTCAAAATCTAGAATGCAAATGCAATATATATTTTGCCCAGAGAGGTTGTGGATGCCCCATTCCTGGAGGCATTCGAGGCCAGGCTGGATGTGGCGCTGGGCAGCCTGCTCTAGCAGTTGGCAACCCTGCCCAGAGCAGGGGGATTGAAACTAGATGATCTTTAAGGTCCTTTTCAACCCAGGCCATTCTATGATTCTGTATAAACCTGCCCAAGACAAAGTGATTAAAAACCATGGCACCAAGGTCTGTAGACCCCTGGTATTCCACTGACTGCTATAAGAAATCCATGATGGTGCAGCTAAGACAGACAAGTTAATACATGTAACGCACTAATCTGGGTACGTAATGAGAAGAATTCCAGCACAGAAAGCCAAATGTATCATCATTCTGTCTTCATACAGAGAATAGCTACAAAACCATGAATTTTGGCTGCCCACTCAGGTTAGGACATCCGAATTAAAATTGTACTTCGACACATTAAGAACAACACACTGAATTTGATGCCAAAATTATGTGGTGATTAGGAGTGTGAATGAAAATACATTTTAAGATTTTTAGCACATTTAACATTTAAGACCAAATGGTCAAACTGCAGTTGCTTAGATACTTCATGCAAAAATGCAGAATGTAAACCCAAAAAATAATTGTAAATGTTTAAGACAACATAAGCTAAAATTCTAGCGACGAGTTACAAATGCACATAATCTATTTGGCAAGCTAGTTATTTTGAACCATGTCTACTGCATCATTTATTTCACCCACAAGGTGGCATTTTTATTCTACATTTTCTTTAATAGCCTAGATGAGACTGGCCTATCACTTATAAAAAAAATACTCAAATGAAAACTGGAGGCCACTATACAAAGACATGTCAGAATTTATGTTCTTAGATCATCAGTATTTCTCCTCTAAAATCAAGCATTTACTGATTTTACCATTTAGATATAAATCAATTTGCAAGTCATGGCATCTAGTCCAACTTTTTTCCAACTCAACTTATCTACTAAATATAAAAGACAAATTGCTTTAGACACAATTGCAGAAAATCTCTTTGTAGTCTGTGTGCTAACACTCAGTATTCTCAGTACTGAAGTTTTAAAAACCTGAAAACTCTATAAACATGTATATGGCTACCTTAACCCCTAAAGCTAGCCTTGTACCTGTCTGAGACTGATCAAAACAGTTAAGTCATTCAGTACTTATGCCCAAAAGATTTGAATTTTAAAAGTTATATAAATTTTACCACTTTTTTTTTACCACAAATAATTACAGATTCTACCGTGTCTGTAAATAATGCACTGAAGGCAGCACTAATTAAAAATTAATCATAAATTACACAAAGATTTCTTAAATGACAATAAGGCACATTCTAAAGCAAAGTCACAAATAAAGTAATTATATTAAAAAGAGGAAAAAGATGAGCAACCAAACACGCCTTTCTCTCGTGAACTAATGTCAACTCTGCTGTCTTGTTTGGGTTTTCTGCTAGAAGTGTGTACGTATGCCTGAATTCCATACCTTGTTACCTCGGTCTGGGAAGATACCAATTTTTCTTTTATATTAAATAAAGTTCACGGGAACACACACCGTTGTGTGCACACAAGCACATGCTAACTACTTTATGCAAAAAAAAAGTTCAAAATATCGACTGTAATTTCCAAGACTGGCTCTCTGGAGGGGGGAAAAACGCTACAGAAAACCACTCCTAGGATCTTCCAGAGTATAATATATCACACTCATGCATTTTACTTAGATCTTTCTTGAAAATGAAAACTCAGTGGTACTAAATTAAATGTCATTCATTTTTATACTGTCATCGACATGCAATTCGAACAGTCATAAAACTAGAAACCTATCAGGATTTAAGAATACAAACAGAGGAATATGAATTATATGCACTGTTGTAAAATTGTATTTACTGAATAGAAATGTCAAGAGCAAAAATTAATTCTTACAGTTACTTTACTTTGCCCAGCCAACACACCTTTCTATATTCCTTTTTAAAGACTGCCTACCAATCTTGAGATTTAATGCAATAGTTACAAACTTCTTCAATCTGAAGATCCCTAAAAGTTTTCCGATAATGACACAAACCATTTCAGAAATTTCACAGAGTGCTATATAATGAATGTGAAATTGTTTTCTCAGTTAAAAACAAGCATAAGTGAAAGAAGGTAAGCAAGGAAAAAAGCACCCTCTTATATAAATAATTATCTTAGCCATTGACCTGCGGCACCCGAACAGCCTCCAATAAACTATAAGCACCCGGTGTATTAAAGGTTTGTTCTACATTAATTTCCTACCTTTGGCAGCAGAACAGCAACAAACATCAACACAAAAGTACATTTGGTTGGTCTTTCTGTAGGCAGGTACAGGAGCATGAAAGAAAGAGCAGCAGCCCTGGGACCTCAGTTTAAGTTTGATGAAAATTTATCCAAAAAAAAATTAACACCTGCCAAACTTATGAGCTGGACTAGCATGAGAACAGAGGAGAAAGGAGGTGGTTTTGGTTTTGTTTGTTTTTATCATTATTGTTATGTATGCAATTGTTCCATTGTGTCCTGCCATTTATTTCAAAGAAGGACCTCTATCGATTATTAGTTTAATTTATTTTTACTATATATTCCCAAAGTATTTTAAGGTACGCTTGAAAACTGTTTACTACTATGAAAGAAGCTGAGACTTACAACATGATGTATCTAACTCTCGTAGATTTTGGAAAGACAAGCAATGAAGGCCATTCAAAACTGAAAGAAAACCCTTTTTGCCACTGAGATAAACAAAGAACCATAGCAAGAAGCCAATCAGGATAATGATGCAGTTTGAAAAATAAACTACAGGAACATTTCTGATATATGTTAAATATATGTTAAATAGGAGGTATTTCTACCAAAATATTATTGACATTAAACATGAGGAAAGATAACCGTCCCCTCACCCCTTCACTGGAGCTTATACCTGGGACTATCTGATCAAACATCAAGTTCAATTTCACACAGTGGCAGGCAACCATACAAAGGATGCTCACTTTGCAAAACGTCCACAAGACGATCTGACCCACATGCTAAAATATACCCTATATGTTGGACAGCATTTGTCAAATCCTATAACAAACAGAGCTTCTGTTGCAGAAATTAACTAAATTAAGCAAAACTATCAGCTATAATGGACCACAGGAAGAGGGAAGCAATCAATATCCAGCACTCCTGCAATAAACAACAAATTATTTATTAAATGAAATTCCCCTTCCCACCATTCTCCGGCAAGGCTTCTAATCCCTTCATTTTTCATGTTTAAAACTATATATAAATAAATTACACTAATCAAAGCTATATGCCGTTTCAATACCCTTTATGCATTTGGTATTTCATTGAGAGCTTCTGGGAGCAGACATCCCCCATCTTGGAGACGGGGATTCAATTGTTCTTGGATCTCCTGGAAGCTCTTCTGAGTATTAATGCATAAGAGCCCTCCTTTTTAGCTATTGCTAATTAGCATCTGCAGTGAAAAATGCTACGCGCAAAATACGCTGCTGCTCCAGATGAAAACACTTCAACATTTAGAGAAATTAAGTAAATGGGTACAAAACGTACAATTTTTCCTCCCAAATGTATGAAATATTAGACCATCAGGAATGCCTTTCCCACACCAAAGACTTACTAAATTGATTTTCTTCTTTATGAAATTAAAAGGATAGAAGAAGTTAGCTACAGTTTCCATTTCTCTTCTGTTGAAGTATTCCAAAAAGTGCTTCTTTCTGATAATTATTTCTCACATAAATAGAAGGAATGAAAATCACAAGATTTTACATACCTCCTGCACCAAGCCTAACACACAAAAAAGTAGTTTGCAAATGTCTACAGCTTACATAAACCGTATCCTGACTATTTTCAAGGTAACAATTATCACGTGCCATAAAAATTCAGAATAATAAAACACGTTGCATCTATTTTTCCCTCCTCTCAATACTGTTAAACAATATATAAAACATCTATCCTGCCTGGAGCTATATTCAAGAATCATAAAAAACACTAGTTTTCAATTCACCTGAGTCTCTATTCATATCCAAAGGAATCACAAACATTCTTACCAGCAATTTTAATAAACAACCTTCTGATTTTTATATAGAAATATGAGACTTTTTTCCTAATTAGGATGGCTTTTCTAAGTAGATACAAAATGATAAATGATGAAATAAAATGACAGAGTATAGACAGAGTATAAAACCTTCTTCATGTTCAGCCTACTTTTTCCACATGTACACAATGTCAGCTACTTATATAATGAAAAGAAAGCCAATAAAACATTTCATAATATTAAGCTATTTTCATAAAACAATATTATATAAGAAATTGTTTTCTGAAGGAATTGAAGCTGAATTTTCTATGCGAAATAGGTTGAATATTTTGACTAATGACACATCCATATATGTTAAATGCTTAAGAAGCTTAAATAACAAAAATACCCATGTTCCATCATAAACCGTGTATTTACGATATTCACCAATTAAATATATTCAAACTGGGGGGCAGTGGGGACAGCAAAATGATTTCAGTAATCTACTAATTTCAGTAATACTTCCCTATACAATGAGCAAATTCTACTCTCTCAGATTTGGGGGTGAAGAACATGATTAATCTAGTTTTCAGAAAAAGGGATTTCCTAGTTTTAAGCCTGTTTATTACCTCCTTGTTTGCACAACTGCAGTGTATTCTTGATAAAGAGAAAAGGATGGGGTTGTGCAGCCCAGTTCTGAGATCCAGAAAGGCTGCTCTTTTACTGCCAGGCTACTGATACTTGTGCTTTTGTTTCACTTAGACCACCTTTTATTTTCAAGGGTTCCTCTAGATATAATCAAGAATCATTCAAAGTATTTACCAAAATGGGTATTATTCAGAGGATGTGTTTGCTCTGGAAAAGTATCAAAGAACATATTCTTTCAAAAACTGTGATACATGCATAGAGTTATAAATTTTATGCCATGTGATGTTCTCGTAAAGTATACATAGAAAATACAGAAATGCTCTTCAGCAGGCCAATATGGAGCAAAGACACTCTTTCAATCCTTAGTTAGTTAAAATTTTAGTTGATAGAAGAAATAAGATATGCAGCTGTGGACATTAAATGTACACTATGTTACCACAGTTTTATAAGAGTATTAATTTATGAAAGACACAATTTAGGTATTTTCCTTTTCACTTCAGTATTAATTATCACTGCATCTGAGCAGTGCCAGACAGTGATTCAATTTTTTTTTTTTTTACCAGTTAAGAAGCTAGAAGCATTGGTATATGACAACCTAATGGACATAAAATTAAGAATTGTATCCAATATAAAAGCTGAAGCATTAAAGATAATGCTGTATATATATATAGAAAAGCATAAAATTAACAAATGATATCATAAAGAATATTCAAATGTCTTCAAGAAGAAAAAGCTTAATCTAACGAGAGTTTGGGTTGTATTTCTTTGGATAATGACTTATTCGAAATGTACAAGCAACTAATGGGCCACAGGCAAATCTTCTGAAGTCATAAAGGATATATTACACATTCATACAAGCAAACACCATCTGCCATTTTTCCATTTGTGCTTACAGCTTGCCAGAAAATATGAAACAAATATTAAAAACATTACGAATTCTCAGTAGTTCTGGTCATCATTTTCCTTTTTCAAGTAACAAGTTATTGAAAACAATGGACCTGCTCTTATTTCACCAATCTTTTTTATTATAATTTAAAATTGTTCTCCAGTGCAAACAAGAATAAGCCTGTTACCATTACTGGAATCACAATGATTTGTGAGAAGACCAAATTTGAGTCACTCTCCCACAGAAATCTAAGATGATCCCTTCCAAACTACAGTGATATGGATGAATGCCTTTCAAATCCAACAGGACAGAGATCATAGAGAATTTAAGAATAACGAGTATCTCTTGGATTTGGGAGATCAAGCTTTCCCAGGCATTCCAAGAAAAGTAATTTATACCTTGCAATCTTTCAGCAAAAACAGGACCTGATTCCTACTTCTACTTCATGTGAGTGAAGAATTATTTACCTGAATATGCATTAAGATGCAGAATTACAGAATACTAAACTCCTAAAATTACCAACGTTTTGTGGGCTTGTACTGCATCTTAGTTTATGTTTGATGTGATAAAACCTCAGTTTAGAGTGTCATGTTAGCAAACTAACATTTCTAATCCTAAGAAAGACAAAACTGTCAAAGGAGATTTTGCACAATACAAAAATGTGCTTGTCCAGCATTCAAGGTTGTTCCACGGTGTACTTGGCACAGCAGGCTGGAATTACTCTAATACAAGATTCAACATCAGGAATCTCAAGAACCTGTAATTTCAGCAAACTTCTCATTCATCTATTGACCCCAAAAAAAGTTTGAAATTTACTTTAAAGGAAGAACTATTAGCAGCATTCACATAACCAATGCTCCACTGTGCAGCCAAAAATGGTTATAGAAATATGCTTCACAAAAAACTGGCATAACACTAATTATTTTGAAGTGATTGGCGTTTTCTGGTTGTCTACACAACTGGGTAGTCTACTGCAAGAAGGAAAAACATGTACAGAAATCAGAAAAGAGGCCTGTCATTTAAAAGATATCTGCATAAGAAATGGTACTGGTAAAAACTTTACACTCCATCTCACTCACTCCTTAACTATCTTATTCTACAAAGTCTATCAGCAAAGCTGCCACGAGCAGATGCTAGCGCTGTAATTAATTCTCAGGACCCTTTTGTTTTACTATAGGGAAAGAACATGAAATACTTGGGTGAACTAAATTGAGCATCAAGTACATTCAGTTTGCTGATGGCAAATTGATTTTTTCACAGCAGGCTATCAGTACAATTTCAGACAAGCATTTCATTAAGATACAGCATACATAACTCCTTATAACTTTGAACTACCTTCAACACAACATTAGGATCAAAGAGCAATCAAGTCTTCAAGGCTATTCTTAAAACAAAAAATGGGCACTTGACACCATGTTCTCCAGACAGTGAAATAAAATCAAACTCAGAAAGCTTGCTTGTACAGCATTTCATTTTACTAACAACATAACTGGCATGAACTGACTGTTGCACGGCAATTTTTATATGAATTTCCCAGCATTTTCTCTAAAATGTTTCAAATACCTGAAGCCAGTTCCAGATGAAAACCTGCACAATCCCCATAACTTTGTTTTTTTTTCCTGAAAGGCTTGTCACAGCAGTGCTCCTCTGACAATAAGGCACAGAGGATGGCTGGCTTAGCAGCACAACAGAACATGCAGAAACATTCTCCCTTGTGTCTGACAGGCAGGCAGGTCATTCCTCTGAACCTTTCAGGAAGTTCCTCACAAGGATGTAAGCACTACCAGAGAAATCCCCAAAAGAGAACTCTGATCAGTGCTGCTCAAGCAGTCTAAACCCTACTGATTTTCTCCAACATCTTGCTGGAAGATCCTCCACAACCTGTAGCACCGCCTGATTCAAAGCAGGAGGCTGGAAGGACTCTGGACAGGATAAATGTGAAGTGGGATTGAACTGGAGAATGCAGACAGCGGTATTGCCCAAAACTGATATTCAAACTATTACATTTCAATAGAGTCAAACACGCTAATCATCCTCTTAGGTTCTAGTTTGGGTTCAGAAGTGACTAAAGTTGCTACAGTTTAACAAAACTTTGAAGTAATAGTTCATGCTGAATACTTGTTCAAGAAAAAAATAACGGTTCAAGTCAGTACTTCCTCTAGGTTCAGTTGAATTAGCTGCACTTGTAAGAAAACCAGTGGAAAAAAAGTGCTGACTTGTATACTGGTTTTCTTCTAACCTTTCAGATAGAGTTACTGGTCCTGACCTTACCAAGAATTTTTAGTTGAAAGCTCAGCCTTCAAATGCTTTCTAACAGCTAGAAATGATGCTGAACTCTGTAAGGCAGCAACAGAACTACCCATTTATCTTCCTCCTTTACTCAGTCCTGGCAGATACCACTAGCCCTCCCCATCCCATGGAGTCTTATCTCATGTGTGCCAAAACTCCCCTCTATTCCCACCAAGCACCTCCTACCCCCTCCTGCATTCCCACCCTGCCTTTACTTTATCTCATCCTGTACTCAGCCACAGCCTCACAGGCTCCAGTCTCTTCAGTGATCCTTTTTTTTTTTTTTTCCAAGCTTCTTCCTTAGCCATCTCTGAACAAATTTTTCCTAGCACTTCACTCCATTCACTCTCTTTTATCCTCTTGATATTCTCCCCTTAATTCTAGCAGAAGAGGGCTGAATCTCTCTACAAGCATCCAGATTTCAATACCAGTAGGAGATATAAGAAGCATCATTGGTCATCTTTACTGCTCCAATCTAAACTTGAACCTGCAAAGCCAACCATCCAGATTTAGGAGAGTCTACAGTTCCACACCAAAATGAGAGACAGGTACTAGATAACATAAAATGCATGTAAGAACACAGTCACCAACCTTTAATGGTAGAGTTGAATACCGTGTTGAAATAAATATTCAAAACAATGTTGCAAGTAAAATGTAAGTATTTAGATTAAGTGGCCTGAATTAGGACACTATGTCACATTACAACTCAATTTCTGTAATTGCAGGAGTTTTTGATTTCTTCACAGCTGACTTTAAAAAGAAAAAATTTGTCAGCTAAAAAGAGTTTTAGATTGCTTGTTTTGTTCATTTTAACTCAAGCCAATTATTCTACATTCATGTTTTTTAAAAAAGCAAACTCAATACACAAAATATGTCAACATGGGGAAATACATTATTTTTTCCATGTGAAACCGTATAATGAAGTATCTAACTGCATGTGAAAACTCAAAGAACAAATGTAACTATTAAGTCACAAACAGAGCTTCCCCAGTTCTGTAGCACCTGCTTAAGATGATGAAACAAAACACTTTTTTTAATTGGCTGTTCCTTGTTGCTTTCTATACAGTGTTGCTTTCCCAGTGAGATTTAAAATGATAAGTAAGTGGAAATTAGGAAGAGAATTAGTCCATTATCCTGTAGCAATGACACAATGATTAATTATATTAGTTTACTGCCCCTTCTGCTTCAAAACCCTGCAGTCATAAAATGAGTTTTGTTCAATATTCCAGAAGGGATATGAGAATTAAATTTATACAATTTAACAAATTCCTGCAGGAAAGCCATACTCATCTAAGATAGTAGATGGATGAATCTTCTAATTTACAATAATATGCAGATGGCATACCCCTTACTGAGCAATGCACAGATAAGGAAGCTTCCCATATGAATCAGAAAAAGACTGTGAAGAGACTTGGGTGGAAATAGATCAGGCAAGTCTGAGCTTGTGAGTCCTCCCGGAAAGCAGTTAAAAGCTTTTTACTCTAATTCTATCTACATCTAATAATTATATTTTCTTTTACCTAGTTCTTTTCAGACCACTGAATATGTTGAACACCCTATGCATCTTCTGAGTCAGACTGAATGTGAAATAAATCAATAACTTCTAAGGGCTAGGGGTGGCAGATGAATGTTTAGAATCACTGCCACACCAACAGAAATCCCCATATCCTCCATATCTCTGGTAAATAAAGTATTTTAGGAAAAGTATCTACTTTGGAGGAACAATGTTTCTGCACATTTTCAATGTTGGAAAACAGCCAAATGCAATCTTAACCTGCTCACTGTATGCCTTTTGCATGACATTATTACCTAAATAAATCTGTTTTTCTTTTTTTTTTTTTACATAGTTATGTGGTTATGAATAATATCAGAGTTCTGAAAAATTACATCCATACCTTAACCACAAAACAGCTATAGCAATGGAAGTGAAATGATGCCTAACCCCTGTGCCTCAGTCCTGTCAGGACCTATTCCCCCCCCCCGAAGCCCTCCCCCCCCTTTTTTTTGTTTTACAATATAAAAATAAACTAACTGTAAAACATTACTTCTGTGTTTATACAAATAATATAAAATAAAACTTCTATGTAAAGAATGCTTTATAGGATCAGGGTCTAAACAATTATGAAGTAGATACGATCAAAGAATTTGAATGTTTGTACTGAGATATAATGAGGACATGGCTACATTATTAGGAAAGATGAAAAAAAAGTAGCAATAAAGCTGAAGGATGTATTTATGGCTTGATTTAGTAAATTGGCATTTACTATCACCACTATACTCTATTTCAGTAAAGTAACGTTTAAATGACCTTTTCTCTAATCTCTGGATAAACTGGAGTACTGTGGGCAAACAGAGGAAGTTAAGGATACCCTTCTTTCTGAAATGTGCTCTTCCTTTGCAGAAGGAAAATGAAGCAGTTAGTGAGGGTGGGAGTCTAGTCAGCAGCAACTCTGCTTTCTACATCCGAAAGCCCTTTGCTGGAAGGAGATGGACCCGATGATCCTTGTGGGTCCCTTCCAACTCAGGATATTCTATATTTCCGTGATTCTATGTTTCTGTGATTACCTAAGAATACTTTTAATATCAAAATTAAACCCCGCATTTTATGGCGAATTCAGTTCATAATGAAAACATACATAGCATTAAATATGAAAGAATACCAGTCTCTGGCTACTAAGTCAAAAAAATCTAGACAGTGAAAATTTACTCATTTTAAGATAAACTAACTTTATAATATTCAACTCATTTAAAATAAATTGTTACACATACAAATTACATTTGACATGTAAATAAACCCAGCATCGTGCAAACATGAACAACCTCCTGCACAACAAGGGGAGCTACAAACTGCGTGTGCTTGCTCTGTGAGCCCAAGGGGCCAGAACCCCTCGCCACACAGGTGCGGAGGGAAAGAACAGCAGGGCCCCGTGCAGCCTCTGCCCGTGCGCAGGCAGCACAGCCGAGGCTCGGCTGTTCCTCCCTCACAGAGGGTATTCTTCTCCAGCCTAGCAGCTCTCCCTCCGACTGGACCACGGCAGCTACGGACCATCGTTCTGGCAGCACCAGGGAGGTCTATGCATCCCAGAGGCTCCCCAGGAGCAGGTGGAAGCCGCAGAGGTATGAGTTTTCACACCTGCGCTCTGCAGCCTGCGCAGCTTTGCTCATGCATGCAGTGGTGAGCATGTGCAAGTGCAATGCAAAGGAGTCTTACCTAGGCACGAAGGACTAAAGCACCTTCTCCTTTAAATTATTTAAGGAACGATTCAGTTAGGGAAAAAAATAAATAAAATTTAAGTGCCCTCAGCGAGGCGGCAGGGCTGCCTTCGCCTCACGGCCCGGCCTCGCGCAGGTAACAAAATGGCGGGGGGGCTCGAAATGGCGGGGCCCGCGGCTGCGAAACGCCCGCGCGGCGAGGGCGCCAAGGTGACCGGAGTAGGCGGATGGCGACCGCTCCGCCGCACACCCCGCGGGACCAGTGTCCCGCCTGGCCTCGCCGACGAGCCGGCTGGCCCGCCCGCCCCCGCCCGGCCCGTTACCGGGCGGCCGCGCCCTAGAGTGTTGGCGGCGGAGCTGCAGTGACGCCCCTGTGTGCGGGGTTCTGGACGTGCCCGGTGATTGCCCAACAATTAGCAAACGCACCGGGCTCTGTTTGTTGAAGTCCACCGTGGCAACAGCAGCGGCCATACCTGCTCTCCAAATGCTCGGTGGGCAGGGACGGCAGGTCTACCTTTTAGAGTGCCAGAAGCAGTTTGAATCGGATAGGGAGCTAAACGTAACCAGTAGAGAGTGTGAGGAAATGACTGTGTCCCCATTCCAGCCCAGCATTGGATCGATCCCTTCTGAATCTCTGACGTGCTATGAACAGGCACACTCACCTACTGCGGTCAACTGCCGGTCTATTTCAGTAACTGTCAGTGTAATTTCAGGTTGTTCTTCAGTAGCTGTGTGCTAGGTCCAACTGGTGGATCCAGGCCCAGAGTTTTGGATTCAAAAATTCTGGTCTGTTCATGAAACTCTGTGGGAGAAGTTGAACTATAAGAGTTACTGCCTGGTCTGCCTGTAGCAAATAGCTTAATCCCTGGCATCACATTAATTTAGACTCAGGCTTATCTTAGGAAAAATACAATGTTCTTAAATATTGGTATTTCTAATATATATAAGAACTATTCTTAAATGATAACATTTGTTAAGAACATCACATATAATCGTATTTCAACCAATTACACTTCTTTCCCCAAAGTAACTCTCTATTAGAGAGACAGTAAAGCCAGCGGGTGCACAACATCATAGCAACACCTATGCCTGCAGGTAGCTCTCAGCTCAGGAGACAGCACCTTTGGGAATTAAAACTTAAAGCTATGTTCAAGCAGTAACTACACAATTTCTTTCCTCTTCTGAGTTTTCCAGTAGTATGCTACTTGCAAAAACAAACAAACAAACAAACACTGTCATTCCACTTTCATGGATACAAATGTCTCAAGTACCTGATTGAAATGCATTTGATTTTCCAGTAATAAACAAAGGCAAAAGGGTTTCTTTTTAAAAAGCACTTTTACTCTGTTCATTATACATTATGAAATACATATGTGAGGTTACTGCAATCTACCTAACATACTACAGGGTGGAGTCCCAGCTCATGCTGAGTGGAAGTGGCTCACCTCAGCAGCCTCTCCTGTTGTGGTACATGACAAGGATCCAAGTTGACCCAGCAAGGTGGAATGCACCCCTGCTTGTGTTTCACAAGGCTGGCAAACAAACGAGGTATTATAAGGCTGCTGGAGAAATAAAACAAATTCCTGCATTGCTAAGCAGCATGTAACACAATGGTTTCAGTGAGGTTCTCTCAGCACAGGCAGTACACTGTTTCAAAGCTTGAATGTCCTAGCTAAACGCCAGAAAAAATAAAGGGGCAAGGCAAAGAGAATGCTAAATAGCATTGATACTGAAATCAGTATCAAGTCCTACTGTCTTCAGTAAGAATTGGTCCTAAAGATGAGAACCTTAAAAAGCCAAGCTTAAAAATGTTCTCCACAACTATTGCTACCACCGTATTAAATAGGCCTCTGAAATCAATATTATTCAAACAGGCCACTTTGCAAGAGTTTAGTATTAGACCTCAGATATCCCCCCATTTAGTAACTGAGGTTTTAAGGACTAACATAATAGATGAATCAGTTACTCTGCATAAATTAATATGCATTCCTTATATGCCAGTATAATCATCATTATTTTTTCCTGAAGAAAGATTATTCAGTTCCTAGACATAAAGACATGGGTATGTATTTGTCAGACAGCCCGGAAATAATCTGAAAGCAAGTGAAATTGGGTCCTGTCATAACTTACGGAGAAACCCTTTGGGTACAATTTCAGGACATTCCCACTAAAATTGGAGCACTTGTGCTATCCTTTCTTTAGGGTGCTGAATTTTTCCTTTCATGGAGTAAGCCTCGGGGTATAATCCCCAGTTACAACCTTGTTCTAAAACCTGGGCATGGCACCTCCAGTTCTTTTTCTACTTATACTGCTAGCTATGACCAGGGGTACAAATGCTAAGGGACCTTTCTCAAAGGCTTATTTAATCAAAAACAAGGCCTTCCAGACAAAAAAAGTTATCTTAAAAAAAGGAATGTATTATAAGTATATTTAAATTCCTCAACATTTGCCAAGCCTAAGAGTTTGGGAAGAGCCCAGTTGCTTATGCTTAACCCATCTCACTTATTCTTTCAGGCATCCTGTCCAGATGACTTCAGTGTCAGTCCGAGAAAAATATATCACAACAAGCGGAGCCTGAGGTGACAGTGACTTAGGTATGTCTGTGACAGTCTACTTCCAGTAGAAGAGGTCATATGTAAAGTCAGCTACAGAAGAAAAATTGCATGTTAGACCCCTGTGGCTTGTGAATCAAGAGCAACTCTGACTCTTCTAAGATACCTGCACTGTTGATTTATGTTCTGAACTACAGTTGCCAAATAATTGCATTATTTCTGGTGTGCTCCACCACCCCCAGGAAAACAAGCCAAGAGCAGCTCAAACAGACACCCAGCAGTCACCTGGAGTAAGAGCAGGAGGTCTTTGTTCAGGGTGGGTGATAAAAATACATAATCTAATCTTATGCAGGGCTGTTTTCTTCCCTCCCCCC
>VXAA01006369.1:1420-20887 GCA_013399115.1 Anseranas semipalmata
AAAAAAAAAAAAAAAGTCAAGATATTTTCAAAACATGTGTAACTTCATAGCCAAAATACTATCACAACATTCTAATAATATCTGTTTCTGGATAAAGATATATTTGAAATTCTTATTTGGCCAGAATTACCATGAGATTAGAATAAATGGTTAAGTTCTTTACCCTGCATTTTGTTTGTCATATAAATAACAAGTTCCTGACTGCTACAGATTTCCATAAATTAAGTTATAAAAAAGTCCCAGCATGCTAATTTTCTTATTTCACTATCAAACTTGAATCATATCATTGTCTACACAATATGCAGTGTTACCTTGAAGTGTATTGCTAAATCAAAGTTGATGCATAATTAAAACAAGTATTAACAACTGCTGCCACATAACTCAGACTATTAATTTTTTTCCCAGAAATAGAATAAAAGTCATGTCATGCATTGCTTTTTCTTGAAAGTGAAAAATT
Source organism: Anseranas semipalmata (assembly GCA_013399115.1). Lineage (NCBI taxonomy): Eukaryota > Metazoa > Chordata > Aves > Anseriformes > Anseranatidae > Anseranas > Anseranas semipalmata. Next base: position 1,878 of record VXAA01006369.1, read on the forward strand.
TATTATATTAACATTATTCCATTGTAATAAGTTTCAGAGCAAATTGCTTAATCTATTTTCACTTCAATTTTGTAGTACTCTTCAGCAAAAAAATAGCGCAAACTGAAGTTCTGTATTTATTTCCAATAATGGTAATATAAATATCTTGAGGCATTTTTGCAAGTCCTGTCTAGTTGTGTAGTACTGCTTGGAGTTTAAATGCATATTCCAGATTTTGCCCAATTTAGAATCAATTTCAAGTGCATAAATAAAGAAAAAGTGCATAAACTAAGAAACGTTCTATCCCAAATATTTTTCCTGGGTTAGGCAAGCACCCTGTCTTGTAATTTGAGAACTAAAGTAGTAAGGCAAGAATGTGATACCTTGCATTCTCACATACTGAAACCTTGTACCATTTACTATCTTTATGGATTTTTTTAATTTTTTTTTTTTTGTGGATAATGTTAATTACATAAATACATTACATTAAAAGGCATACTTGTAAGGCATTCTTCTGAAAGAAATGAAAGTGAAAAAAAAATTCTTTAATTTCTATAAAGTTTAATTAGGGTATTTAATCCTGATGATTTTATCTTTTAATTTGCAACTGTAGTTTAATACCATAGGTTATCAGTATTTTTCTATTTACTAATAAAATTACATATTGGCTTTTGATTTTCTACTGCTACCACTTTTTAGGACAGCTGGATGAGGTAACTAGGAAACAAAACAAATAATTCAGGTCTGTAATTCTCAGTTTATTCATTATGTTGCTAGGAAAATAAGGACATGCTGAAAAACTGTCTTGATTAATTTCTGTACGAACAGAAATTTGCAGTAATTCTTTTGAAATCCCAAGATGAGAAGTCTCCTGGCAGTGAATGATAAAGAAATTTTTTATTTCTGAAAGGAAGCTCTGCCAAACTGGGAGTATATTAAGCCTCACCAAATCATAAGTTTTTGCATCCTTGGTCATTTTGGAGTCAGGTTCACATTACAAAATTCAAGTTTTATTTGTTTCTTATTATTTTATTTATGAGTTAGTTTTTCTATCATATTTATCATCCTTCACTCTCTGCTATGTTTAAAAAGCAAATAACCATGACTTGAAATATAGGTCACTGTCTTCTGGCCATCATTAACTTAGAAGTGTCACTTATTTGGGTTGAAAAAGCAATTTTCAGTAAGAAATATGAACATGTATGAGCTTCCAAAAGCCAAATGAAGACATTTCTGGTACTGCTGTTCACAAACACGTGTTTAAAATACAGAGTGACTATAGTACAAAATGAGAACTTGAAAACTATCAGGTAACAAACAAATGCTTAAGTATTGTAAGAGATAATGCTTTTTTTTTTTTTTTTTTTTTTTTTTTTTTTTTTTTTTAACACACAGCAGACTGTGTGTTTAAGCTCAATGAAAACCATGCTGACCTTGACCGTGGGTTTTACCTTGTCATAAAATACAAAATTAAAAAGGGAAAAAAATGTCACAGCAGCAATTTCACCAGGTCAGAAATACTCTGAATGAAACTCCCCAAAAAGCTATGCATTGATATCCTCCAGCATTTGAACTCATACAATCAAAAAAGATGTGCAGAAGGGGACAAATTTGAAATGGATTGTATGAAAGACATACTGGCTCTCTTAAGGCAGTGCAACTGCAAAAGAGCCAAAAAATTGGGACTTTGAAAAGAAGCAGCAGTGAAATTTATGTGCATGTAAAGAACACATAGGCATTAAAAAAAGAAAGAAAGAAAGAAAGAAAGAAAGAAAGAAAGAAAGAAAGAAAGAAAGAAAGAAAGAAAGAAAGAAAGAAATACTTATCTATCTTCTAGATATTTATTCATAACAAGTTCAGAGGTTTTAGGTCTTTCTATTCTGTTAGCATTGTAGAAGCTATGTGGAGCTGGTACAAATAGAAAGGTGAGAGGGAAAGCACTAGATTAAATAACAACAACAGCAAAAAAAAAAAAAAAGGTTAAATTTCTGTTCAAAGACTTTGGTGAACGTTTTTTTCAATCTTGACTGACCTTCTTTCACAATCTGGATGACTGTCCCCCAGCCAATTCCACATGGTCAAATGAGTTACCTAGCTCATTTACAGTTAAAGAACATTGAAAAGAAATAAGTGAAACAATCTCCTGCTGAACACTCTTTTTCCTATTCAGTTAAAGACACATAGGAGCACGTAGGTAGAACAAAGTCTTCCAAATTTATAAAAACAGTCCTGAAAATCTCCATGACTCCTCCTTAGTCAGTCACCTAAAGAAACTAGCTTGTTCCTAGTGAACTGTGTTTTAAAGTTGTCCTTCATTAAACATGTGTTTCTCTATTTATCTCTATACCTGGTGTGCTGCACAGTGCCCAGTAGCTTGACGCATGCCTTGTACACACAGCACAGCAATGGGAAATGTGGTGCTGCCTCCCAGGACTGTGTGCATACTTATGCCATAAATATTTCACGTAAATTTCATCAAGCAGCCTGAAACTGGAAGCTGTCAGATTCCTTCTTTTCTAAATTTCCACATTCCCACTTGCTGCCTTTCCCACTCTGACCCAGTATCTCTCTGACATTGATTTCTACATAACAAACAGTCCAAAGTTTGTTATATGAACTGTCAAGACTGAAAAAAAATAAAATAAAATGCTTCTATCTAAGAATAATTTATAGCCTGTGTTTTGGTCATTCCTCTTGAGGAATGCTGGTTGATCTCCTCAGGCAAGGGAAGATGTGAACCAAGTTTTCAGGAAAGCTACAGCAAGTGAGTGAGATGGCTTCACTATCTGAACTACCTTCACTCATATTAAACATGAACACTCTTCTTCTGGTCTTTGAAAACACAGGCAGGGTCCTAACCTCAGGCTATGGATACCAAGTAGGCAACAGACTTCTTATCTTTTCGTGGATTGCAGGATCCATGCATCTAAGTTATAACTGTTATATAAGGATGAATTTTAAGTTTGTGTTACAGTTATAACTGTGGTCTGTGTACATATATAACACACTCATTCACCAGTTCCCTGGGTGATCTTGGGACTCCCCAGTGAGTCTCTGCATAAATGAGACAACAGGCTGATTTGAGACAATAAACCAACTTGAGACAAAAGTGGTTGATTGAAGTCCTGCCACCTTCACAACAAAGCATTTGATTATATGTTCCAGGATCTTTCCTGGTGGGAATTTCTGACAGTCCCTGAGATTCTCTCGCCAGATGCTGCACTGCATGGGTTGACAGACAGGCAATTATGTATTCTTAAATATGCATTTTTTTAATTTTATTTTTTGGAAGTTACAGCAAAGTGATCCACAAAATCGGTGTTGCTGAAAAACTTATTCAGTTAAACCATTCAATTGATTGAAAGCACTTTAAGTAAAAACATTACATCCGGTAAATATTCTGATAGCTTCACATTGAAAGAAATATGATACTGAAAGCATTTTGGATGACTTGAAAATTTATTACATGTTATTTCATCCAACACTGAAGGTGGCAACAGCTTCTCATATTCACCGTCATTAGAAACTGAGCTACATTTTGTAAGTCGGATCATAACACATTCTTTTGAAATTAAAAAAAGACTTATGAATTACTTTCACATTAAAAAACAAAGTGTTATTTTTCCCCATTTAATATTATTTCTAAAAATAATCTCCTCCAGGCAGTCCAAAGATCAGGCTTTTTCCTTAGCAGACTACATAAAACACAGGACAGAATTTAAGAGAATTTTTGAGTTATATATTAGTAGAAAGGAATGAAAAAAAAAAAAATCCCCAAACATACATTAATAGAAAAGGGTCAATTTTTGAACGAAATTAGAAATTCTTAAAGGTACATCCTGATAGAGACTGAGACGTTTGTGTCAACAGCAGCATAAAATTTTTCTGTAAACATGCCAAAAAAAATCACTTGCTAATGTTTCAGCAAATTGGCTGCAAAGTTTAAAAAAAAAAAATATCAAAGGGAGTTTGGGATGATACAGGGAAACCATAGAAACCTTGATTCTGCTTTTCTAATTTCATTTCAGCTGCCCATAAGGACACTGGAAAGCAGAGGCTTAGTTTCTTCTGCCTCCTTGGCACTTTCTAAACTCCCCCAAGGTGAGTATGTCCCATACAGACAACTGTGACATGGGTCAGATCCTCAGAACTCAGACTTCAGAGGACATTGTTAAAAACATAAGCATTTTCAATAATGATTTAACTAAACAAAACACACAACCACAATATAATTCACATAGGAGTCTGTTCTTATTTATTTTTTAGAGTCATATGTTGGAGTGTGAAATGTGGGATTTAACCATAACAAGTATGGAGTAGCCACTCTTGAAATAGCATGGCCAAGTAAAAGGCTGCGAAGGACTTGTAGCTGATGGCAACATATATGCCATACCAGGGTCTTTTTTATGATTTCTTCATTAGTCTGTGATGAGCGGGAAGAAGTCAAAATTGTCTTTCTCTGGATAGTAGGGCTGGGATTGATTGGCTGCTTTTGTCTGATAATCAGAAAACATGTTTATATTGTGTCTGTAGACATCATAAGAAATGGCAGTGTAACTAGGGCAGGTCTTCCCTTTGGAGATCATGGGGCATATGCCAGTTTTGTGGACCTATCCATGCAGAACAGTCACTTTTTTGGAATTCTTACCTGGTCTCCTAGATAGAACAGCTTTTGAATCCCAATGATACAGCATTGCTCCAGTTGAAGTAATGACTCGAGGCAGCAAAGGAACGTCTACCATCCTTAATCTGTTGAATCCTATGCATGTTTGCTTGTTCATTTCTATTTATTTTAAGAGACTAAGACATGAGTTTTTGTTTGGGGGTGGGGGGTTGTTTGCTTGTTTGCTTGCTGTTGTTTCGTTTGTTTTTGCCTTAACAGAACATTACTAAAAATGGTGAAGAAAAACACAGTTTTTCTCTGAAATACTATTTTCCACCTTGTTTATGACTTGCATTTTTTTCTTGAAAAGAAAATCTTGACTTACACAAGCTGAAGAGCAGTTTATCAGTTTTTCTTAACAAAATACATGTAAAAAAGATCAAAGGAAATACTTGTGTCTAAGAAGGGAAAATGAGATCCAACTAAATAAAGGTTGCTCACCCTTTCCGTAGTCCCCTGAGAAGTTAGGAATAAAACCATCTAGGGGGACACTTTTTCCTTCTCCCCAGCCTCTGACAGAGGCACTGGGCAGACCTTGTACCCAGAGACCCACGGGACCATGTCCCCAGCCAAGGCTCTGCCCAGGGAGGTTGCTCCTCTCCTGTGTTGGGGACCATGCCCTGTGGCACACCACCACTGTTTTCAGCAGCTTCAAACAGACCTCTAATTCAGATAAAAGCATCATATGTTTATGATATCTCTTCCAATGTACAGACTGAACACTTTTCATCCAGAAATAGAATAGTTCAGTTGGAAGGGACCTTCAAAGATCATCTAGTCCAATAGATATTGGAGTAATTTGTTTACATGCATATGATTACAAAAAAAATACATAACATTTAAATTTCATTTGAAATCACTGAAGAATTGTTAAATGGAGAATGCATGCTTTCAGTAGTCGCTTCATATATCTTAGTGTTGTTTTTGTTGTTGTTTTTGTTTTTTATTTGTAAATAATTCAATTTCTGTAATTCAGATGCAGTAAGGACAAGCTGCTGAACTTCAAGCATCCAATGAGCTGCTGATTTAATAATTAGTCCTTAGGCACTTGGTAATTCTTTAGCGCTGGGTTTTCAACAACCTGCAAACTACCTTTCTCATAAAAAATGGTTCAAGATTCTGATTGCACTTAATCCCTAACTTCAGACTTCATACTGAAAATTAATTAAATCCATAACTGAAACCTCTTCAAAAGACACAGTTGTGCTCAGAAAATATATTTTAATGGTAGCTTAATGGAAAATTTATTGAGAAATTTTGCATGAGTAAACAAAAAGCATGGACTGAAAATTATTCAAGTACACAATAGTAAAATGAGGACAAAACACGTTTCAATTGATCTAATTTTACAAAGATTTCTCAGTTAAAAAGATAAACAAAAAATTACTGAAATTTACTGATAACTTTTGAATGAAGTGTTTGAATGCTTAAGTCGGGCAGCTTACCACTTCTGCCTGTATAAACAGACAGTCTAGCAACTTCAAGAGAAATCTGACAATCAGAATTGTGAATGGAAAATGAACACAAATAAAGGAAGGAAATAAAAATATATATACATATACATAGTTTATGATCCATTACATGAGTTTCTTCTGAGAAGTAATCAGCCTAACAATAATTAATTTATCTAAACAAGTGCCTTCAGAAACCATTTCACATTAAAAGTCAGAGGAAATCCTTGTGTTTATGCATAGACATGTGCATAGACATTCGTAACATCACCTCAGCTCTGTTGGTTTGCAGGATAGGCCAGTCTTCAGACTCAGTTAGCTATTCTCTAGTAAATTAAAAATTGTTGTAAGCTTAGAAACAATTCCCTATTTTTCATTCCGAAGGGCCAAAGATCCAGCACAATGAAATTTTTATATGGTATGTATTGCATAGAAACAAATACAAACAAATAAAAAACAAACAAACAAACAAACAAATAAAACTGACTCTGAAATCTGATATAAAGCTTTCATTCTTTCTCTACTTGCTCTCCAGATACAACTAGGTGTAGTTTCTGACATACCTAATTTCATGATGATTGGAGTGAGCAAGATCTTCTCTTAATATCTGTGTAGGATAGGTGTTTCCTTGATGTGAGAGAATTCTCAGTGTAGATGCTACGGCAGATTTATACTCAATATCTGCCTTAATTGAAATGCAATTCCTTCCATTTGCTTTCCTTTGGAACAATACTAGTCACAGCTTTCTCAATCACTCTGGCCATCGCAAAAACACCAGGAGTTGACCAGTTTGGAATAGGCAGATCAGTGAGACTGTTTTCATGGCTTTTACCACTATTGAGCATGTTTCATTTGCTCTGAGACGGGTAAATTATTCAGCTATCAAATAGCTTTAAAACACTCCCAATGCAATAATAAAGGAACTACAGGAAGATAGTTGTGTGACGTAAGCATGTTTTCTGCACTTTCTGCCACTGTTTTTCCACTAATATTGTTGTTCCTCTATCTCCATATGAACAGAACTCTCCTCTCAAAGCAGCAGACAGTTGCCCTTTCATCCTCTGCTGTGTCTGATACTGTACAGTTTGCAGACCAATAAAAGTTGAGTCTGAAGTAAAGAATATGTCTGGGTTTATTTATTACTGAATTTATCTTCTCCTGTTACTTTTATAGTGAAGTCTTCTTTACGGGTAAATAAGCACTGGGAGTGATCTGGGAAAATAAGACTTCAGGTAGATGTAGATGAAACATAAAAAAAGTGACAAATTGTAGTGACATCTAAGTGAAAGATAAATTACTTCCTGAGGCAGCAGAACAAGTTTCTTGAACACAGCGACCACTCACCATTACCTGCTATTCTGTATTTACAGGATTATTTACAGGAAAAAAAAAAAAAAAAGTTATTATAAATTAAACGTCTATAAAGCAGTAGGCAGAGCCAGAGCACAGACACCTTGGAGACCATCTATTTAATACTGAAATTCTGAAATACTAAAGAAATCCGACTGAAAGATTATCATCTTAGGATCAGACATCTCCAATTCCTCACATATGCTTTACTGAATTATTCCAACATGAATATAACAAAGGACACTGAATAAGGTGAACAAATTTTCATTTCCAAATTTCTGGAAGGAGCATTGGTGATGGCCACATCCTACAGGACTATAATATAGGTTTACTTTTGTTAAATGAATGATGTGGTAACAACAGAACCGTTCCTTAACACCAACAGAAACAGTCCTTACACAGCTAATTGAAATAAAGACATTGGGCAGCTAATAAAAGATGTATCAAAAGAAAGAGCACGTGTGTTGAGCTACAAGTTTTCAGCATTTTCAGGTTTATGTAAAAGACCATGTCTTAATAACTACTGGTCCTTTTCCTTTATGACAGACATCTCGTTGTCAAAATTTATGAAAAACTCTGTCCACTAGCAATATATATATATATATATTTGTTTAAAAGAGTGGAAATGAGGTAGAATTTAGCTTTTTCTATAAAAGTACCAAATCATATTTTAATGAGAAAATGATTACTATAATTATTTCTGAAATTATATAATATGCATTCATTTGTAGGTTTCATTAAGGTTTTGAGGGGTGAATGAAATAAGAAAATTAGTATAATTATAAATTATAACATTCATACTGGTTATTTGAATTGTGTACAGTAACAACAGCAATATTTAGAGAAAAAAATTACAATATGAAATAGTAAAAGATAAACCATTCTCCTATAAAATCCCTAAAATTTTTGATAACTTACAATGTCCCACAGAAACTTGCACATAATTGTACATTACTGATTCATCTGTGATGACAATTGTGACCCACTATAAGAAAGCATAATTTAAGTAATTTACCACTTTTGAAAGGTTGGTATCTGCAAGTATGGAATTTTCCACCCACCAGATAAGCCATTCCAAGAGGATTATGGTAAAAAGATCTCAAGATATTCAAACCAAAAGCAGCAGAAAAAAAATAGCATAAGTTCATGGCAGTTACTAATGTCTTATTTGCCAGACTTGTATTAAAAAAAATAATAAAAAAATAATAAAAATTGTGATTTTAGGTAGAAAATAATTTAACCCCAATTAAAGTCTTACTTTGCCTTGTCAGATTTTTTATTTAGAAATATGAAACATCAACTAAGTTACATCTAGCATATTTGCAAAGTGAAAAAAATGATGTGCATGCATCTGCCTATAAAACTGATATCTCTCTGGACATACTTAAGTGAATGTATATTTTGCTTTAAACATCAACATTTTGAAAGCTATAGTTTTCCAATCTGTTATAACATAGAATTTTAGAACACATAAGATAAGGACTGTGGATCTACCTATGAATTAAAATATTTTAGAATATTATTGAGACTGCTGACTGATTTTTTAAACTGAACATTTCTTTCTGAAGCCTGACGTTGGTGATGCTGAACATCTTTCTGTGCCAGAAAGTCAGTCTAAATGGATATCATTCTGTGAGGCCAATGACCTCACTGAAAAGGTGGTCAAATCTGATATCCCCTTTAACTTTTGAGAGGAGTTCCTAGGATGTGAAGCCACCCAGATTATCATCTCCAACACAAACTGAGCAAGTTAATTTACTGGTATATTTGGGTGCAATTGATGTTCCTGTGGCCAATGGTAACCCAAATAACTTTATAATGACTTCTTTAAACAGCTCTTATTCCATTCTACTCTTACAGGTTGCCCCAGCAGTAGATATCCAACAACTGGCATGCAACATTCAAGGTATAATATCATCACATATATTATCTGTACTAGCCACCCAGCAAATCTATTATCAGCAAAGAGGATGCCCATTATAAAATATTATATAATAATTTTAGCTGTACAATTTCCAAAAATTAACACAGACAAGTCATACCAAGAAACTGGTAGGTTTGATTGTGCTTTACTCTGCAGGCTTTACTAGTAGAAAATTCTGTTTACTTCAGCATTTTTTTTTAATTTACCCTTGGACTTTGGTTACTAGTTAATATGTATCACCTGTTGCTTGTGAAGAAAATCCACAAAATTTTTTAGTCTATTGTTTTAAGATAAGTCTTCAAATGCCTAAAAAAAGCTTCTAATGGTAAGCAAACCTGAAATCTTTAAGAAAAGTAAAATCTTCTGTATAAACTCACAGTTCACATACAATGAATAGAAGACTTCTAAAAATTGATTTGACTATTGAATGGTATAATTCTGAACTGAAGTGAAATATTTATTTACAATATAGAAAACAATATAATTGTTTTGTAAAACAAAAAAATTACATATGAAAATTTTCTTCCATTCTTATAAGAAACAAAGAATATTTCAGTGTATTTTGCAACCCACAAAAAGGTTAAGAACATGCTTTTTCTCTGGTCTGTAATTGCTGAGAAAGACAATATCCTTTAATATATTTTGCCACAAAATTCACATTGTTTGTAAAATCTGCATATGTTTGTAAAGCCTGGAGATTATTCCTGTGAAATGGCTCAGCAGCCACAAAAGGATTTAATATATTTAATTCAAGTGATATTCCTTGGACTGCCCTATTGCTGATGTTTTTTTCTCAGCTCTTTATGGGTGTATCCTCCAGGCAGTACCTCTTACAGATGAAAAACTGTTTCTTATTTCCTCTGCTAAAACACAGATACCTTGTCTAGGTTTTAAGAACTAGGTTTCTGATGGAGATTTTGTCCTCTGTCAAAAAGAAAAAAAAAAAAAAAGAAAAAGAAAAAGAAAAAAAAGATAACAGTTTTAAAAGAGTATCTTTGGTCCAGTTTACAAGATTTTATCCCACGTTAAGCAGGGCACAAGTTTCAAGCCCCTAAATTTGATCAAATTGGGCAACTGCAGATGTTAGTTTCAGTCATCAGTTCCATGTCTGAAATGTGTAACCTCTTCTACATCTACATTCCAGTTACTCAGCAAAGAGGCTGTTCTATTAACAGAGCATACAACCCGATATGTTTTTGTGAATTCTTGCAAACTAATCAGCCTAATAAGTAGCAAGATCTTTTCTGAATCTTCATTCTCCTACTAAGCTACCCTCTACAGCAGTATTTGAGTGTGCTTTTGTGTTTATGTTTCAAGACATAAACAATTTGACGCATGATTCGTTTGGAGGTGCTGAATAAGTATAAAACATATGCAGCAACAGATTTTCACATGATGATGTGCAGAAGCCTGATGATGTACTCTAGACACAGCTACAGATACATCAGCTCACAACCCAATGAAGCAGGGGTTAGCCATCTCTAAATCTAGTACAAAGTCTTTCTCACAGTCTAAAGGAGGAGATACCATCCAGTAAAGAAAGAACTACTTTAACCAGCTATGTAACAAACTATCTCAATGAAAAAAAAAAAAAAAAAGTTGTACTGGGAAAGCTATTAGGGGCTGTTACTACACATCCAAAAGGTGCAGAAAGGAGTAAAGATAACTTCATGTAATGGTTAACCAAATTTCTGGTACAATAATAATAATAATAAAAAGTTAACCTCCTAAACTAAACTCGAAAAGAGGAAAATCATGCTGTATGGAACTTGCAGCACATCTAACAAGAACAGGATTGAAGACAATGACAGATCCTACTTAAGGAGGCATTAATACTTTCCAGTTAGTCTGAATTAAACTTGATAGACATGGGATCACATGAAATTCTGTTATAAAAGCAACCCCCATGCACATCGGTAACCAAATACTAACAGAGACTTATTTTCACGTAATTTGTTTCTCTTACCCCTACACTAAATCAGCTTTTTTAGAGCAGCTTCATAATCAAAATGATTATGAATAATAATCATAATCAAAATGCTTTATAATACTTCAGGTTGAGATTTTTGGAAATATACTTTAAAATACTCCTACCACTTTAAAGTCAATGTGTATATAGATGATGTGAATTAATAGTATTGTTATAAAAGATATCGCAATATGGTGTTGTTAAAAGGTTTTATCATGACCAGAAATAATTTTTTTCTTATTATTTTTTATTTTTAGAATTGAAATAAAATTGCAGTGTGAAGATATGCAGGAAAGTCTCAAGAGAATTTGTATAGTATATTGAATCCTGTAACTGGAAAGGGATTTGTTTATTTATTTATTTTACTGTGATATTTTATAAAACATTGCACAAATATACTATATTAAGCTTTGTTCAAAAACACATCTGCAAGCTGATTTTGTCAGGAAATTTATAGTGTTCATCTCTTCTGGTGTTCAGTGATTGTGATGGAAAGCCGAATAAATACATTCTAAATAAATCTATAGTTTAGGTAATTTGCCCCCTCCATCTGTGAAGAATAAAGAAAAGACTCAGCTCTATTTTAATACAAAAATGTCATACTTAACGTGTATGTATTCATATAGATAACATATGAACAGGTCTGTATGCAGACCTAAACAACCACACTGTAAGACAGAACAGATATATCTGTATTGATATTCTCATGTAGTAAAACATAATTACATTTGACACTCGCATCAGTATTCTGCTTCCAAAATCTTCCGTGGAGATTTAAGCCTTTTGGTCCCCTCATCTTTAAAAAGTCACTGCTTCTTTTTCATTAATGTATTTTAAAAAGACTCCTGTATTTTAAAAAGAAACCTAATGTATTTGAAAAAGAAAGAAATCTTTCACCATTCTCAGGTGCCAAATACATTCTGGTCTTAAAGATTACAATGAACAGTGCTAACTATCAGATGCAAACACATTGAAGGTGCAAGAACACGTGAACTTATTTTAAATGGAATTCAGGGCTGGAGAAACTTGCAAGGAGCTTGGTGTTTAAGTGTGGAAAACACAAATGATTGCATGCTGGTCCAAATAATGATAACTGCTGTATATGATAGATGAGAAGCATTATATAAAGTCCAATAAACTTCGAAGCAAGTTAAAAATTTATGACTCTATTTAGTCTATTTTCTTAATCCTTGAAGTATCTCTTGAGAGGCATAAAGAAATATATCTATAGGGCAAAAAGAAACTTTGTGCAGGTTTTCCAATAGGTGCCTTTCTATAAATGAAGAGGGAATTTCCATAATTATTATTTGTTTATTTTTTTAATATAAAAATATATATTTTTATTATATCTTACCTCCTGTGTTAGTTCATCTTTCTGTTGTACTTTTACAGTCTATACTTTTCAGAGCAGGAACTCTCCATTTGTGTAGCACTTACTTGAAAAGAAGCACAGAATCCTATAGAGCTATTAGGTGAAAAAATAGAAACGCTACATATTGTTCATATAGGTTCATATATTCATATGTTCATAACAATATTACATACCATATAAAATAAAAGCAAACTATGCTGAAGCAAAAGGGAAAAAGCAAAACTCACAGAAATGTTTGGAAGAATAAATTGCATTTTTCTTTTCTAAACCTGAAGAAGCATACTTGAAGGAGTATTTGACAAAAAGACCAATACAAATTTTCCTTTGGTCTGAGGCTTAAAATAAAAAAGATAAATACATGAAACCTTATTATTATTATTGTTCTTGTTCCTGTTGTTCTTCTTCTTCCTCCTCTCCTCCACCATGAAATCCACCATGATATCATTGTGACATGCAACAATTAAAATAAAATCATAATACTTAGGAAGTAACCCTTTCTTCATCTTACTAACTATATATTACTTATATATACTGACTTTTAATATGTAATAAAATTTGCAATTTATGAACATAGTCAACACATTATTTCATCCAATTAAAAAGTCATCTAATTTTTGCAACATACAGTGTTTCACCAGTAGGTAGTAACCCAAACAGTTTATCTGATCTTTCTTACAATCAACAGACCAGCTGGCATTGAATTTCTCTGCTTTTATCCCTTAATTTGACCTCTGAAAAATGTCCTGGTAATGGTATAGTTTGCATGGAGACCACTGCTCTGTGCACGCTGCTTCCCAAAGGCTTCTACTCATAACAATGGCATCTGCACAGTCTTTGTAAAGACTCAAGAGAAACATGAAAACATTTTTTGATTAGAAAGTAAAAATATTTTTGTAAGAAATTACCCTTTTCTGTAGTTATTGCATATGATTTTTCTATCCTGCATATTAGGTAGCTCTAATTAGATGATTTTAAAATATTTAGATTTTCATATAAAAATAAAAAGACAACTGAAAATAAGTTTGTGTTGTTGGGTTTTTTTAATGTTATATACTTCAAAACCAATTTGCTACTGCCACAAGAAGAAATACAAGTGTTTTATTGCTTTCATTACAGAATTAAGGTAGATAAGACTGATAACCAGCCAAAAACAATTCTTTGAGCAATACGGAGAACTGAATATGGCAATAGCTCCCAATTGCCATGGAAGAGCATTATTTCCATGATTTACAAGTGTAACAAATAAAATCTTGCTCTTACAGCTATGCCAGGAATAACGTGCAACACCAAACTACCACACAGCCAAAAAGGCTATGAGAATGATCAGATTATAATGCTAGTACTTCTGAGCAGTTTGGAATTTCTTGTCCACCTAAGACTCACTTACACATTTGTGCAAAATAAAGACAAACTACTGAAATGTGATCGACTTTGGTGACGTAAGCTGAATGGGCCAGATTCATGATTCCAATTCAAACCTTGCTGAAAGCAAGTCTGCAGCGAGCCTTTTCATCAGTGGGATTTGAAACAATTCTTCTTAAGGATCTTACAAGATCAAGCTGGTGTTCTATATTTCCAGCTAACCAGGGAGAACATCCATGCGTCTCTTAGAAATCAATTTGTTGATGCAAATGCAAACTTTTATCTTATTCATAGTTTAATATGTTATAGAAGATTTGTTAAAAAATATTCTCCCTGTCCTTTAATCTAATGTAGTTGTTCTTGCAAAACCTGATTTCAGATGGTATTATTTTAGGCTTTTACTCTCTTCTTTCCTCTGGGTCTTGAGCAGTCAGGAAGTCAATGACTGTACAGCTTCAAATATAAATACTGCCCTGCAACGTAACTTCTGTATCCATGGGAGACTTATTTCAAGGCAGCATTTCAAATGACCTGCCGTACATTATTCTGTCTGCCCTGAACATCACTTGAAGGATATTTTCTAGTGAAGTTTTATGGTCTGACCGAAACTCTTTCAGCATGCTTTCTAAAACTGAACCAAGGACATGTCTTGCAACTATGTGCTCAGTAAGGTCAGATTTTTGAATGGGACAAGGGTTAAATTGACTGGTTGGAGCTCTTCCAGCACAATCTGCTATTTTCTAAGTTCTAAGACACGCACCTGGAAGCAAGACTTACATTCACCTTTTGTATTCCATCTCGTAACTAGGGAAGAAGGCTTTATTTTTAACCATGCTCTGCAACAATATGTCAGCTGCACAGCCCAATCAGTAACTCACTGAGACACATTAGACTCGAATATACATCATTTATTTCTCAACTGCCTTGTTTATGCATGTGTTTATAGACATGTGCAAATATTTCTACCTCCTGTCTGGAAGTAGCATGTCAGAATCTAATCAGAGTTTCATCTTTAAAAGCAATCACTCCTGTTTACCCCATAAAAACAGCAAGAAGCAAAATCTTTTATCTTTAAGAGTAGCTATGGAGAGAAGAGACAAGTTTTGGCCTAGAAAGGCTGAAATTCAGTTCGAGTTGCTAGGTCTATTTCTGATAAGAGCTGAGATTCTATTTTATGAGTTTCAAAATTAATCTCTCTTTAATCTTTTTATAAAGTCTCAGATGGGAATTATGACTTAAGCATTTTTTTTTCCCTATACATATCACTATTCTGGTAATAAATAATAATAATAATAAAAAAAGAAGTTGTATATAGATATGCTTATCTCATAACATTTTTTCTTATAATTACTGAAAGGCATTAATCTCTAATGCCAACTTTAAAAATAAATTAAAACTGGGAAGGAGCAGTTATTATTTTTTAGGCTGAGCCTTGACTAGTTATTCTGATTTTTTTGCAGGTAGTTCTAGAAAATGATGAAAAACAAACAAACAAAAACATTATGTAAGATTTTCTCAGTTAAAATGATCTGATTGTATACTTATTATTAACCAGTACAACGTACAACTGATAAATGATCACATATGTGTTCCTTAGATAGGATTCTTGTTGAAACAAGGCCATTCCTTTTCAAATATGTAGATTTCTACAACTCTCTAGTTATATCTGAGTAATCTACCAAAATAAAAACATTTCCAAACTAGTCAAGCAGGATAAATTCCCTATGTAGTAATTCATTCAACCATTCAAGCAATTTTTTGATGGCAGCTTCTCGAACATCTCCCCCAGAAAAGAAGGCATGTACATGAGCCAGCAATGTGTCCTTGCTGCGAAGAAAGCTAATGGCATCCTGGGCTGCCTTAGGCAAAGTCTTGGAGGCAGGTTGAAGGAGCTGATCCTTCTCCTCTACTCAGCACTGGTGAGGCTGCGTCTGAGGTATGCTGTCCAGTTCTGGGCTCCCCAGTACAAGACAGACATTGACATGCTGGAGAGAATCAAGTGAACCACCACTAAGCTGATACAGGGACCGGAGCATCTCTCCTATGAACTGCTGCCAGAGTTCAAGAAGACAAAATAGTCATATGGTTTAATTTTTAGGTAGTCCTGTGTGGAGCCAGGAGTTGGACTCAATGATCCTTGTGGGTCCCGTCCACCTTGGGATATTCTACGATTCTGTGATTCTATGATTCAAGGCTGAGAGAGCTGGGACTGTTCAGCATGGAGAAGAGAAGGCTCATGGGGGGACCTTATCAATGTATATAAACACCTGAAGGGAGGGTGCAAAGAGAATGTTGCCAGGCTCTTTTCAGTGGTGCCCAGTGACAGGACAAGAAGCAATGGGAAGTTCCATCAGAACATCAGGAAAGTTTTTACTGGGTCGATGACCAAGAACTGGCACAGAGCGCCCAAAGAAGTTGTGGAGTCTCCCTCCCTAAAGATCTTCAGAAGTCATCTGGACATAGTCCTTGGCAAACTGCTCTAAACAGCTCTGCTTGAGCAGGGACGTAGGACCAGATGACCTCCAGAGCTCCCCTCCAGCCTCAACCATTCTGTGATTCTGTGAATCTGTGATACTGGCAGGATAAAAGAAATGAAAAATCAATAGTGTTAATTCACTGGAAAGAAATGTGTGTAATAAAAAGCTAATTTTCTCAAAGGTGACAAAAATAAGGTCACACCTTGAAATTCTGCAGAAAGTCAGGGCCACTGCAGAACAATAGAAAAAGAACGTGAAATCCTACAAATAACCTGCAAAGTCGGTTCTTTATCTAATCTAAATTACACATCTTCAGTTCTTAACTTATCCTGTAAGTATCTCTCAGTTTAAAATTCTTACATTTATTGTGTTTTCAGTTCTACTGGAACCAAAATGACAATATTAAAAACTAGAGTATCATACACAAGAAGCAAATATACTGCATAAGAAAACTGAAGTACACTCTCCTTTGTAACAGATAACATGAAAACAAACAACACAAGACAGTCTAAAACTGTCACATGTAGACCAATCACCTAGCTATTGTTATAAATTACCACATTATACACTACTTACTGATGAATCAGATATTTATAAAAACCTAATGGCTGTTAAACCTGTTGGATTTTTAAACTTTATCTCTGGGTATTATAAATGTCTGTAACTATCCTAATTGCAAATCTATTAACAAACTATGTGAGTTTGTTGCATATCCGCATATGTAATGAGATAAATGTGATTAGCTGTGAGTGCTGTCACCAGTTGTCTTTAATAAATAAAACAATAATGGGATTTTCTAAGTGTCCCATATCTCCCCAAATACCTATTTCAGCTTAAACAACATAAGCTCTTTCCTTCAATAACTCGACCACATCTTAATTCAATGAGTCTCCTTTGTGTGCTCACTTCTGCTGTAGGAGTTTGGGGAAGTAAAAGGAAAAGCATTCAATTATTTCAAGGGGCAGAAGATGAATAGCTTTATCATTATCTATTGATTTAACGCATATCTATGAACTCCTTAAATTTTAATTTAATTACTATGAAATTAGTAAAAGCTCAGCAAATATTCAGCAAGATACTGGTGCAGAAAATGCCAGTATTTGCAAATAATGACAGAGATACTATATGTTTGAAATTTGTATGGGTACACGAGGGGATAAGGAATTTATGTTTTTCACTCAACCGTTTTCTGTGGTCTCATCTAGGTTCTACTGTATAAGGAGCAAATTCGGGAAGAAAAACATGTACTAACTGCAGGAGCTAAAGAACATTTTTACAAAACCTAAGCCTTTCATAACAACAATTTTAAATTTCCATATGGAAAATCAAAATTATGGAAATATGCTTATACACCCCTCCACCTTCATAGTCTAGAAAAGACCTCCTATGGGAAAAAAATGGACATTTTCTACTTTATTTATCTAGGTGAAAGTTGTTTGAAAGTCCAGTTTATAGAGGCCTTATCTCTATTTTTATTTTTTTTTAATTTTTTTTTTTTATGACTTCAGGAAGAAATATATCCAGGTGACCATACAGCCAAAGAAACAGAAGGCAAACTTAAAAAAATGTCATCTTCATCATGAATATATGATCTTAAAGCATTTCAAGATCCCTCCCTTTACGAAGCAGTTCTTCAAAACATCTCAGAGATGCCTGTAGCCTATCACACTCCTTTATGTCACACTGTGTCTGTGCTACCAGCAGGAGGCCTTGGATTAAAGCCCAAGGAGAAGCAGTGAGATTGGATCAAGACAATATTCTTAAATGACGATTCTTTCTTAGCGAGAGGCTCCTTCACTGCTTTTCAAACAACACTCTCTCCAGAAGCAGATCCAGCGGCATCTGCAATGCTTAGCTTGCACTCAAGAAACAAAAACTCACTGCTACCACTGCCAGTCATCTATCTGTGGTGGTTTAGCAACTGATGGGCAGCTAAGCACCACCAAGCTGCTTTCTCACTTCCCCTCCTCAGAAGGAAAGGGGGAGAAAACACAATTAAAAAAAAACTCATGGGCTGAGATACTAACAGAGGGATCACTCACTAATTACCATCACAGGTAAAACAGACTCAGCATAAGGGAGATTAATATCATTTATTGCCTATTGATAATAGGCTAGAGCAGTGAGAAACTAAAAGCAAACTACAAACACCTTCCCACATCCACCCTCTTCTACCTCCTCCCCGAATGACGCAGGGGAATGGGGGCTGCGGTCAGTCCCTAATGCTGTGTCCCTGCTGCTCCTTCATGGTCACTCTCTGCCCCTGCTCCAATGTGGGGTCCATCCCACAGGATGCCGTCCTTCCCGAACTGATCCTAAACGGGCTTCCCACAGGCTGCAGCTCTTCAAGAACTGCTCCAATATGGGTCCGGACCACAGAGTCCATCCCTCAGGACCAAACTGCTCCAACATGGCTCCCCACGGGCGGCAGCTCCCGCCAGATCCCCTGCTCCTGCATGGGCT
>VXAA01006371.1:10139-67001 GCA_013399115.1 Anseranas semipalmata
CAGGGGGACAATCACCTCCCTAGTCCTGCTGGCCACACTGTTCCTGATACAAGCCAGGATGCCGTTGGCCTTCTTGGCCACCTGAGCACACTGCTGGCTCATATTCAGCCGACTGTCAACCAGCACACCCAGGTCCTTCTCTGCCAGGCAGCTTTCCAGCCACTCATCCCCCAGCCTGTAGCTCTGCCTGGGGTTGTTGTGCCCCAGGTGCAGGACCCGGCACTTGGCCTTGTTAAACTTCATACAGTTGGCCTCAGCCCATTGGTCCAGCCTATCCAGATCCTCCTGCAGAGCCTTTCTACCCTCGAGCAGATCGACACACGCACCTAACTTGGTGTCGTCTGCAAACTTACTGAGGGTGCACTCGATCCCCTCGTCCAGATCATCTATAAAGATATTAAAGAGGACCGGCCCCAGTACTGAGCCCTGGGGGACGCCACTAGTGACCGGCCTCCAACTGGACTTGACTCCATTCACCACGAACTTGACTCCATTCACCACGAACTTGACTCCATTCACCACGATTCAGCAATAGATCTGGTAAAATGAAATGAAACAGGAAGACAGAAAAGCCTGGTCATCAGCAGCTGAAGTTCAACTGCAGTAGATCAGCTCAGCTGTTCTGGTCAGTGCTCAGCAGCACACCGCTCTGTTTCCAAGCATCCCAGAAAAAAATTTACTCCGAAAGGCTTTTTCTCACAGTTCAGCCATGCTCCTCATGCAATGATTCACACACTAGCATGTATCCAGATGCCTCAAGATACAGGGAGAAACTGAATCAGTAGTTAGCACTATAAACTCATCAAGTTTTTGACCTCTTTTTAGTTCAACATGATTTCCTTTTCTGTATAAATAAGAAAAGCATACTCTTTCAGCTACCTCAGGCTTTTGGTAGCGTTTACGGTGAGCACTGCAGGCAGGACAAAATTTTCTTATTAATGTGTTATAAGTCCCACTAACACAACAAGCCAGGAATGTTCCTGGACAGTACACACAGGCATGATCTGTTTCTTGGAAGAATTAGCCCTTTGAACACAACAGAAAAAGCTGTCTGCCTGCTGAGATCTGAGTGATTTCACAGTGGTAGCTCCTCTGTAGCTGGATGCACACTTTGCTCTCCCACTTCCGGTGTTATAATTGTGTTCTGATGTTTGTCTTAGCTGGAAGAAGAAATCCTTGGTACATACCACTCATGTTGGTTGCACTTTCAGGGAAACTCAGGATGTTATGGACCTGTGAGTCTGTGGAAGGTCTTTCTAAGTCAGAGGACAAAAGGCAGAGGATTATCTTAACTGAGAAAGAAACATACCAAATAATTTCGCCATCCCCTTTCACCTCTAGTCTCTCTGATTTTCTGTTAGCTAGAAAAGAAATAAGCAGCACTAAGGCAGTGGGCTGGGTAGGAACTTAACAGCATCCAAGGCTCTTAGACACTTGCAGCTATCACAGCAGCTTCTTGCACCATAAGATGCTATGAAGGTTTCCCACATAAAATAATCAAAAACTGCCAGCTGGATCGAGTTAGATGGAGTCCAGTTAGGCCACAACCCTAAGTTAGATTTGATAGGTTTATGTAAGCCTTGCTCTAAGCCAACCCTCCCCCTCAAAGGAGTGGGGATGGCAGTCCATCTTGCCATGTTATCTCTATCCTTTCTTGCTGTGGGGTACATGGAGACTTCTTTCTTGCGTCCAGACCAGCCAAGATTTTTGTACCACAGTCATTGATACCAGGTGAGTTTGTAGGTGTGGAACAAGAACCACCCAGATCCCCATGAGCCTGGGTGGGAGGCGCACCTCCCTGTGGTGTGGGTCCTAATACTGACATCATCCTAGCCTCTAGGGCGCACTGGGGATGGACAACAGTTTCTTGTTTTTCACCAGTGGTGAGAGGCAGCAGTATCTGGTTTGCCTGCAGCCTGGAGTGCTGTTAGTTTTTCAGGTGACAGTTCGTGCTTGCTGGGGAGTATGGGGGCTTTTAAGGTGCCAGGCAATGCCACTTCTGTATTCCCTCATGCTGTGTGCTTTTGTTCTTTCACTCCCAAACACACTCCCAGGCAAGGCAGACAAGTCCTGCTGGACTGGAGCTGGGTCAGGCAATTCCAGGGTTCAAAACCTATGGACACCACAGGCCAGCAGCAGAGCGGACTGTGCCTGAGAAAGGCTTTCCAGCCCTGCTGCAGCCTGGACGCTTGGTTAGAATCATAGATTCATAGAATGGTTTGGGTTAGAAGGGACCTTAAAGCCCATCTGGTTCCATCCTCCCTGCCATGGGCAGGGCCCCCTCCCACCAGCCCAGGCTGCCCAAAGCCCCATCCAGCCTGGCCTTGGGCACTGCCAGGGATGGGGCACCCACAGCTTCTCTGGGCAGCCTGTGCCAGTGCCTCACCACCCTCATAGTAAAGAATTTCTTCCCCAATTCTCTCAGACTCAGTAACACCATCACACATCCTTACACAACATGTATTCTTGGCTCCATGCTGTAAACGTGCCATACGTGGGTTGTGATATGTATTTCCCATGATTTCAGAATTAAAAATAACATAAACAAAATGTTGTTTTCCTAACAATCTTTACAAATAGTCCTCAATCAAACTGATTTTAATGTTGTTAGTAGCTACTGCTATCTGAACTATGGAAATGCTGTACGTAGCTAAAAGTGTCTATCCAAATCCAAGTTCAGTTAAGAGAAGTGTGAAGAATTAATTCATAGTGTATGAAGGGATAGAAGTCACCAGTGCAGCAAGCAAACACCTGTATGCTACCCAGCAGCAGCTGCTCCCAGCAGTGACCACACTCTCGCAGGAAATCCTGCCTGGCATTGACAGAGCAACACCTCTTTGTTAGCATTAGTGCAGAGTAATGGTTGTAGTTGTAGATTGCATTGAAATGGTATTTAAATAACATTTTTTTTTATTATTTCTTTCCGTCAGCCCCTTCCCAAACTCACAGTTTTCTGTTTTGGAAGGGATGGAAATTACAGCTGCTCTTACTGATGGTGCCTCCTTCTTTTCCTTGCACCTAGTGGGAGCAAAACACAAAGCTGTTGGCATAATGCAGCATGTTGTAGAGGCCAGGTTCTGGTCTGTGTTTGTTCTCTAACCTGCATTATGGCACTTACGAACCTAAACTATACTGCTGCATTTAGTAAATCTGATAGTACTACATTTCTTCAAGTTACATTCTTGTTCACTGTAATAAATTTACTTGTTAGTTTTTGCATATTTTCAGCATAACAACAATATAGCGATTAGCATACTGCTTTTTTTTTTTTTGTACAGAAATATTCCTGAATGATTACCATAAGTGAAATACTCATGCAGTCATGAACAATGCTGCCATAATACTTGAGAAAGCAATTCACTGAGTGCAAATTCTGAAGCAGCAATTACAGTATCTCGTTTAGACTATGGCATTTTGCTGGTCCTTTAGATTTAGTTTTGTTGTTCCCATGTTTGTATTTTTGGAAGATATTCTTGGATAAACATAATTATTATCTAATTTGAGGACATCTAATTTGAAGAACCCAGCACTTCTCTCTGATTTTGGTTCCAGTGTTTAATTATGCTTGATATTAAATTCACAGACAAATAAGGTATATGAATTTGTGTGAGCTAGGCTGACAGCCTCTGACCATTTTACCCTATGCCTCCCTGGGCTGTTGATGCAGACCCAAGTGGCTGCAGACCATCCCTTCTAGGAGGTAGAGATTTGGTTTCTGTATTTGAGATTTTTCCACTAAAGGTAATACAAATCTGCTTTGACTGGCTTGTAGGTAAACATAAAAAGCTATTGCACTATTGCAAGTTTTCACATTTGCAGTATTTGCCAAGACACGGTGTAGAAAAAAAATTATAAAACATTCTCCCCACCCTGTTGGCAATCTGTTCTTCACTGAATTTCTGAATAGCTGCCTAATTGTAAATAATCTGACACAAGATATCCTAGCATAAACAACATACCTCTGAGATAGTTACAACTGTTCTCACAGCACTGATCAGAGAAAAAAAAAAGCGCTCATGCAAAATGAATTCCTTGCTGTGAATGTCATTGAAGTGGAATCTATTCAGAATATATCAAAGAATCTTAGTTTTATTTTTCACCCCATTCTGTTAACTGTGAATACATATATAAAATTAGTGTAGGGTGCTTTATGTAACTAAAATTGATAATCCAGACTAACTGCACTCCATAACCATAATTCTGTTAAAGCTACCTCATTTTCTATTATTTTAAATGCACATATTTTCAAAAGCTCACAGGAAATTCTTTGTGAAGATTATAGTTAAAGCTAGCACGAATATTTAATGATATTGCTGAATATAACATTAACCAGTGGGAACCATTTTTACTGGCTGGGATTACTCAACAGAACAAGCAACCAGGTCTTTGATTAATCACGGTTGTGTAATTACCTAACAGTTTCTCAGAGAAATATTTATACCCTGCTTGTTACTCTGAAACTTTTATGCAAATTTCTCCATTTGCAGGAGTAAAATTGTCACTACCAGCACTACCTACTACCAGCAGAAGGTTTAAACAGGATTTGGTGAGGCCCCGTACGTTATATGTGATTCAGATTGACTTCCGTATTGGTAGTCATGGCATGAGCATTTAACATTATAAGGAATTTATTTTCATTACACAAATCATTATTTTACATAATATATATAGATTATACAAATTATATATGAATATAATGTTTGTATTATGTAATACCATATAATACCATCATATATAATGCCATATAGTTATCATTATGATAATGAATACAATACTAATTATCATTATTTATTATACAAGTGCAGTTCAATTATACACCCTGGCATGCTTTCTGGATGTTTGCTGGGTAGGGGCTTACACCCAGCAGACCAAGTCCCTACTGGGCTTGATGACTTCTGGAGGTCACTCCTGCCACTCTATCTATGATACTTACTTTCCTCACAATTAGGTCAAGAGAGATGATAGTGGTTTTTTGTTTATTTGCTTGTTTATTTCCTTTCAAATTGACCTGTGAGGCTTAAGGTGCCTCTCTTGTGTAAGTAAATAATATGAAAAAGAAACTTGAAGGTATTTTTTGTTTGTTTTGCAACTAATTGGTGGAGTCAGTTCAAGAGATAATTGTGACATCAAATTAAGCTTCACAACAGAGGTCACTGCAAGATCAATTTAGGAAAAAGAGCATGGACAAGAAAGCATCAAGTTGCTTTTGAAAGTACACAAGATTCACTAGGGTTTTGAGCATAGGCGGAAGAAAGGGTGGGAAGTTCCTGGAAAGAAATAGAAAAACACAAATTTATGGCCAGAATGGTGAGAAAAAAGAACATTTCTGATCCATCAAGTATAATAATCTAATGAAGATGAATCTATGTCATAGTCTGCAATGCTATCGTATGACCAATTAAAATTTTGATCTCTCTCGGTAAGCAGCAAAGTATTATATGGAAAATTTTTACATAAGCAGATACAGAAACATGATTTAAGATCCAGAATATCTGATTTTGATCATATAAAAATGTTTATTTAAAAATGTTGGGATGAAATTTTCTCAGGGAGAAGAGGACAAGGTCCTGATCAACTAGTGAAATGACTGATCTGCTGATCTGAAAGGTCTTTCCATTTCACTTCACTGCTCTTTCATCATATTCCTGACTGCCAATAAGGTGCACTGGCACACACTAGAGTTAGTACATTTGGTATTTTTGCTACATCAAATATAAGCTAGGAAAAAAGCTCTCCAGAGTGCGTTATTAAGATTTTAAGACTAAAAAGACACCCTAGAAGTATGAGAAGAGTTTGGCAGCAACCTAATAAAATGTGACATAGCTTGGCTTTGAAGTAATGGTTAGGAATCAGTCTGTACACTTCTAGGCCATAGTTTCATTACTTATTACTGCTGACTTTTATAAAATCTTGAAAGAGACACAGAATTACATGAATTGAGGAGCAGATTTGCCCTTCAGGTCTCGACTGAAAGAAACTGAATTGAACACGGACTTTGAAGGAGTAGTGGAAAGCAAATGATGTATTTAGGAATAAATATATTTGGAGTAGATGGCAAGTCAACAACAAGCCAACAAAGCAACTGTACAGGAGATCTGACAAGATGGCATTAGCCCCACCTTCCAGGTTTGCTTCAAGGCCATTCTGGCAGTGAGTGGCAAGCATACCTCCAAATGATCAGTGGCCTCTGGCTAAATCAGCTTTATGACTGATCAGAAATCAGACACGGAAGACAATCAAGCATTAGGATTATTTTCCATGAGTCACCTGGGTTTTTAAAAGGTTTAACTTTGTGAGAATGTGTATTTTCTGCAAGACCGCAGCCTTAATTTTAACAGGCACTAGAGAATGTTTCAGCAGCTAATTCCATTTCACATGAATATGTGAAGTTCTTTCATCTAAAGATTAGAATTCAAACAGTGACCCAAATGCGAATTACAGATTGCCAAATAAGTAAAGTGACACTGACAGTCCAACTTTTTTCCATTCTTGGGTTCTTAAAAATTAGTAGTTCCCCAACACAAAGCAACACTGAAGACAATTTATAGGGGAGAACTCAGTGGTTCTCTCAGAGAGGTCTAAGTTGTAAATAAAAAGTTGATACTTGTTTTTCTTACCTCATAAAGCTAAATCACACAAAACACTTTTCAGCTGCGTAGCTTTCAATATTTCAACAAAGGGAACCCTTTGCTACCAAAAAACACTTTTCTATCATGCTCATAAGCAAAACCTTTAAATCATTTGAGTATAGATGTACACTGTTCCTTGACACTGGCCACAGAGGAATACACTTCCCTGTTGCACAAATGATAGCTTTGCCTTGGAAGTGAAGACGATCATTCTTGACAAAGGCTAGAAATTATGTGTGTACAGGCCAAGGCACTTAGCCAAAAAGGCTGGAATTACAAGTGGCGCTGACCGCAGAATGCCTGTTTTTCAAGGCCAAACGCCTTATGAATTACTGTCAGGATTAGTTGGTATACTACACCCCAGTTAGGAAGGGGATCTGACAGGAACAAATTAGGTCAGACTGAGTCCATCACTTTTAGTGTCCTTTCTCCATTCATGGCCAGAGGCAAGCCTGATAGGTAGTGTATATGAACATGGAGTGTACATATAAATGCTCCCCTGAGTAAGTCCTCTCACCTTCTGGCATTTGCAGATGCCAGAAGCTTGCCATTTGCAAAGCTGAAAGTTATGAATGAGTATTTCATAGCACTTGATGTTTTTTTCTTCTATGTTTTTCTCTAACTGCTTTTTAATAGGCCATCTGTAATTTTTGGTAACCTGAACTTCCCACAGGAACAAGTTACACCATACAGTTCGTAAAATTTTGAAAACCCAGCTTCTTTATTTCAAAACCAAAAATTTCATTAAGTATTCCCCTGTTCCTATAGTATGAGAAGCAGTGAAAAATCACTCCTTAATCATGTTTCTTTTTGAGAATGCAGAATCCTTTACTTAACCTCTTCTCAGACAGAGTGTATTTCATACCTCTGATCAGTCTTATTACTTCTTCTGCACCTTCTCCATACCTACAACATTATTTTTGCATAGCAGGGAACCAGAAATTTGTGTAGTGTTCAAACTCTAGGCACACTTCCAATTTATGTAGAGGATTAAACATATTCATTTTTCTGAACACCATTTGCCTTGTTTTTAAACTATACTGAGTGGATTGCTGGTAATTTTTCAAAAAAGTTCAGTTAAAAATCTTCTGAGTACTATCAACAAGATCTGAACACTTTCTACATATAGTTGTTTTTTTCTCTGTGGGAATTATTTTGCATTTATCAACCACGAATTTCTTTTCACATTTAGTTTTCTGTCACTGTCATGAGACTCTGGCTATTGAAAGTTCCAGAAAATGATCTTCCAATTGTTTTGGATAATTTGGGTGTTTCATTCCCTTTCCTAATCAAACTATTCAAAATGAATATTTTGAAAACAAAGTACCAAAACAGACCTTGTCCTTTTCTGTGGTAATCTTTCTCCTGTGCAAAAGTAAAGCATTTACTTATGCTTTTGTTTTCTATCAGCCAATCACCAGTCCCTTAAGGACCTTCACTAGTTTCTCAGAATTTCCCCATATTTGGATTTTCAAAATGATTTTGAAACTCATCACCAAGTGGACCCCCTTATCCTTGGATGTTGGATCTTTTCCAACACTTTAATAGATTTGTGAGGCATAGTTTCTCTCTACAGGAAACTTTGCTGCCTCTTCTGCTGGATATCACATTCATCCTTGTGTCTGCCTGTTCCATTATTTATTATAGCCCCTACTACATGCAAGTTAGACTGTCATGTGTAGTCCATCCAAAAAAAATTTCAAACACAGCAAAATATCTGGACCCCTGCTGTCTTCTGGTACTAGGAAAATTCAAAGTGGTTGGTTATACACCAAAGTCTGCAAGATCTGCTATTTTGTAACCCAGTTCATTTGGAGAGGGCCATCTCCTTCCTCTGATGATTTTAGAATTTCCAAAGCCTACACCAGTAGAATAACATTGCCTTTTTCACTGACATTTCCAGTAAGGCTTAAGCTGGTCTGATTGGGTTCAACAATGCCTCAGGAGAGAGGGGGAGTTTCCTTATCATACACTTTCAGGATCACAGCTCATACCTTTTTTTTTTTTTTCCTTTTCCTCTTCAAAATATTCTTTCGAAAGAACCTTGCCTCTTTCTCCATCTAGCCTTGCTGCCTTTAATTCAGGACCACAGTCAGTCTTGCTACAATCCCAGAAGTTCCTGAAAGTGCTAGTATATTCATTATACTGCTGCAAAGAACAGACTCCAGTGAAGCCTACACAATATGCTGCAGCAGAACAGTAGGAGAGCTGGGATTACTGCCTCTTATAACAGCTGCACTCATCTGCTGTTCCTCACTCTTTGTTGGTTGCTCATTAACACCTGTTGCTCCTCAGCTGTTTGAAGCAAAGACGGCTATACTCCTTTTTCCTCCCTATCCTCTTTCCCAATGTGAGTAGGCTGAGTTTTATGAATTACAGGTAATTACTATTGGAGACAACAGCACACAACAGAGCATCCAGAGAGGGGAAACACAAGGTCAGTTCTTTCAATGGTTTGCAATCAAGTTACCTTCCTGCAGCTGTGCTGGGAGGTGCTAGATAGTCTAACACAAAAGATAATGTCTTAGGCATTTTGTCATCATTTTCACTGCAAAATAAAGCAAGCTCATGCAAACTACACCGAGTTCTTTGACATCTAAACTGTGGTGGCAGCTTATCATTTTACAGAATTTTTGTTTGTTTATTTCAGTTCTGTTTTATTTTTTGTCAAAAACATCTGTTCATGGGAAACAAAATCTGCTCAAGAGAAAGTACCAGACTTGATGATTTTCCTGCCAAATATTTCTGAGGAGTTTTAAAGTATTTAGAACAAATCTTTAAAACTGTCGAAGGGAAGAGTTGGAAGAAGAAGAGGCATCATTGTCACTTTTTATAACCTTGCAAAGAAATGAAGATTACAATTAAAATGAAGATTCGATTCACTCAAACTCATTTTCCCCTCAGTATCTCTGTGATAGTTGAAGTTCATTACAAATCAGGAGAAGAAAACTTTCCAGGAATAGGAAACACAATGAAACAACAACTGAAAAATATACACATTTTCTCAGAAGATAGAAAGACCCTTCCTGTTCAGGTCTAAGTCATATCCTTAAGACATTAAGAAGAGAGATTTTAAACTCTTCTGCCCAGAGACAGCTCTGAGACTGGAGACAGCAGGATCCTGTCCCACCTGAGCTTACCTTTTTAAAGTCTTTCTGAGCTTTTTCCTTTGTGCCAAGCACAGAGTTATGATAGATGTGCTGGCACTGAGCCCAGGACTGCAGCTGCAGAGGGAGGGCAAACACTGAACATGGTAGCACCCCATACCTATACAGCAGCACTAGAAAAGAAGGTATCAGCATCAACCTAGAAGCCCTGCTGGCACCAGTGCCTCTGCTTATGTGATGCCTTCTCTTACCCGCCTGCCTGTACCATTTGCAACATTGCATGTGCTCAACAGCTCGACATTCCCAATGAGAGGTACTCTGGAGACTGTGAGCAGAGGCAGTCCATACAATTCATCTGGCTAAAAGTAGATGGGAAATGCTGTCCTAGGTGTCATATTGACTGCCATCAATTCATCCAATTACCTTTTGTGAGGTGAACAAAACTGCAGATACCCAGTCAGAGGCTGCATCCATATGCCTGAACTATGAAAAGCATTGACTCTTGTGGATACACTGCAATACCAAACAGGGTGCCTCATATCCACCTCTTCCTCTGTTCTGCTTTCCCTACTTGTGGCCTCATCATTCCAAGTGATGCCAGAATTGTGGCTCCCCAGCAGCATGGAGCACCTCAGAGTAGGACCTGTGAAATAGCAGCCAAAAGAAAAAGAGTGCAAAAAGATAAATCTCTGATTTGGTCCTTGCCTCTTCTTCTTCCAAATATTTTCCTGCCAGGCTGAGAAGCCAGGTCCCACCAGCACTGGAGAGAGACTGAGAGATCTCAGAGATGCTCTAAGATCTGGTGGCAGGTCCTCCAGACCTGCTTTTCCTGGACAACCCTCAGCCATTCTTACCTATCCACAGTCCTCCTCCCCTTTGCTGCCAGCCATGTCACTGCCCTGGTGGCAAGACCCCACTGCTGATTATGTCCAACTCAACTCTCTCAGGAAGTGCTCCCCCAACAATCTTGCCAGAAGCAAGCCCATAGAGAAGGTTGTATCCCCATTCTGTCTCTATGGAAATGCTCAAAATGTCCCAACACCACCCTCTATTGTGCTGCCATCATGTGAGTGTTGTGACACACTCCACAGTAGAAACCTTGCCCCTGCTGATCTCTTAATATGGCAGCTCTGAGCTCAGACTTATTTATGCCCCAATGCCACTGAGCCCAGCCTCCAAGGTGCTAGGCTTCCATGCTTATACCCAGCCCCATGCCAGGAAGAGTGGCAAGTCGCTTGGCATGCCCATGTGCCAGGGTGGCTGCCAGTGGGGAGCCACGAGGGCCACTGAGGACTGCAGAGGCAGAGCCTTGCCTACTTGCCCATGCTTGGCAGTGTTCACGGATGTGGCACTGTCTGTGCTTGTTGCCCTGGGGGATGGAGATTCTGTCAGGCACAGGGGAGGCAAAGGTCCTTCCTAGAAATTAAAGATTTCCCTGTGAGAGCAGGCACAGCTGCTCCGGAGCAGGGAAACAGCATACCGATCTCTTTCATCAGTCTATCATCTAGGAGAGGCAGCCCAAAATTGTCATCTTTGCCTGTAGGGTGAGGAGCAGCTCAATCACATTGCTGAGGATTTCAGCAGTTCATGAGGAGCTAGAGGATTGCAAGGGATGTACTCCTCCTTCTGAGGAGCCTTTCTTCTGGACACCAGCCATGGAGCACCCTTGGGCCAGAGGCTGTGTGGTCAAAAAGGTACATTTACTTTGAATAAATAGACTTCCTCATATTGATCAAAAAGTTGAAGACTACCTGAACTTGCTGTGTCAATTCTACATCATCCTTTCACAACACTGGGGGAAACAATATTAATAAGCATATAGGGAGTACTGAAAGTTACAAGATAAATTTATATTGAACAGAAATCCTGCTGAGATAAGGCAAAATGAGAGGAGACTGCTCCCCAAGCCATTATCCGTTGTTAGGAAGGAGAAGCATAAAAGTACAGGATTTGCCTAAAATTGTGGGTGCCAGCTGCTAGAGACCTGTGTAACTTACATAGGTAATTATCTTGGCTAGAGAATCTGGCAGCAGGAGCAATCATCCTGAAGCCAAGAGCAAAATATAAATAAAAGACACAAGATTATTTCCTTTTTTCTCTGTACCTGTCTTCATATAGTACACAGTTATGCTTAGAATTTTGGTAGAATAAACTGGCTGTATTTCTAGTGTAAGGTTTGTAAGTGTAAGGTTTGGAGTGATTTTAGAGAGAATGGCAAACACAGGGATTTTATTCCCAAAAGGATAGTTTTACAACAGAGCTCTCCAAGCAGGAGAGCCTCTACTTAGAAGTAGCTGCAAGGGAAGGAGGACAGCTCTCACTTCTCACTTAATGCAAAACAGTTCTTGTCAGTGAAAAAGCTGAACTTGGACCCAGCCAGCTAAACCCCTAGAAGGGGAGAATGCTTGAGGACGGCAGCTCCAGCAGGTTTTGATTGCTTGCTCCAAGGGCCAGGGTATGAATGAGAGGTAAGCTGTGATTTCTTCTGGAGTCAGTTCATCTTCAGGAGATTGAGTGTTTGCTGGTTTTGCTGAAGTCTAAGCTTTTTCCTAATGTGAATCAGGAAAGAGGGAAATTGGGAAGCTGTGATGGTTGTGCCACAGCACATGTGTTTGCAGAATGACACAAACTGAGCTGCTGTTGAGGACTCCATTCTGCTGCTGCTGTATGTTAGAAGATATTAGATTGATCATTTCAATGACATTCCAGAAAATCTCACCAAATGACTTTTGAAAATTACTGGAAAAGATACAAAGTGTTTTTCATTATACTCTAATACAAATGCTCAACCACCACAGCACATTTATGGTATGCCGAGGGAGAGGTCAATCTATCAGAGAAGTGTTAACTCTAGTTATTTTTGTAAGATTCCTAGATTTGAGGTCAGTTAGGGATAAAGTACTTGCAGCATTTTCTGGCAGGAGCTGTGCATTGGAACAAATGACAGAAGGGAACAGCCAGTTATCCCATTTCAACTCTGCATGCCAGGATATTCTGAAATCTGGCATTTAATCTGGGCAGATCAGGTAAATTCTCCCTTTATGAGGAGAAAGCTGTATGCTGCAGTTCCTCTCAGGCACCTGGCCAGTTTTGCTGGGCTTCTACAGTATGGATGACTTGTACCTGTGTTGGCTGGAAGTTCTTGTCTCTGGAAATGCTTGTACAGACAGTGATCATGATGCCTTGCCCAGCATGAGTGCTTACTTCAGCTTCTGGCTTCTTGTGCTGGGAGTCATTGGGAGAACAGGGTGTGTTGTCAGCCAGCTTATTCTTGTGCAATCCATACACAACGCAGCTTCACACACCTGCAATGTTTTGTCACCTCCATTCTGCAAGTTACAAGATCTTTTAAGAAATTCCATCTAGGCTGTGGCAGCCCAGAATGGACCAGAAGACATTTTATCTCCATCCTCACCCTCTGAGTTTGCAGTTTTACTTGAGATAGTCTTCTGCAGATCTAACTTTGGAATGTTGGTGATGCCTACTGTGGTCTTCCTCTGTGAAGATCACTGCCTGCTTTCCCCTTTATATGTACATTCCCATTCTCTGCGTTGCAGACTTCTTTTTTTAATCAAATGGCTTTTCTTAAAAAAAATAAAAATAATAATACTCTTATACTCTTTCATAGAGAAATAGTTGTTGTCATTTGCTGAGTCCTGAATATTTGGATTAGCTTTTATATATATTTAAATTGTACTATACAGCTATGTAATTATTTTTTCACTGTGTCCTTGACAGATGGTATGTGACTGTTTAAATTGTATCCTCTGTATACACTCGTTCATCATCCTCTATTCAATTTTAACAATCTGAAAGGCTACTGGAAATTATTCTACTTTGTGTTTGTCTACCTAATTTCTGAGCACAGTGGTTGTGATGGGAACACCTGGTGACTGTGTGCTACTCTCTAATGAGAATGTGAGACAGCAGCTAATGGAGGTGTGTCCTTTTACAATGCTTTCATTATTTTCTGTCTTTTCCTAATTGTTGCTGAATCTTTAGAAATGCTCAGAAGACAAACAATGCCAAATTTTAATGAATTTTATCACAGAATCATAGAATCATTTAGGTTGGAAAAGACCTCCAAGATCATCCAGTCCAACCTATAACCTAACACTACCAAGTCCACCATTAAACCATATCACTAAGTTCTACATCTACACATTTTTCGAAGACCTCCAGAGATGGTGACTCAACCACTTCCCTGGACAGCCTGTTCCAATGTCTCACAACCCTTTCAGTGAAGAACTTTTTCCTAAAATCCAACCTAAACCTCCCCTGGCACAACTTTAGCCCATTCCCCCTCGTCCTATCACCTGGTGCGTGGGAGAAGAGACCAATCCCCACCTCGCTACAGCCTCCTTTAAGGTACTTGTAGAGAGCGATAAGGTCGCCCCTGAGCCTCCTCCTCTCCAGGCTAAACAACCCCAGCTCCCTCAGCCGCTCCTCATAAGACTTGTTCTCCAGACCCCCTCATCAGCTTTGTTGCCTTTCTTTGGACACGCTCCATCACCTCCATGTCCTTCTTGTAGTGAGGGGCCCAAAACTGAACACAGTACTTGAGGTGCGGCCTCACCAGAGCCGAGTACAGGGGAATCATGAAATCAGGAAAATCATGAAATGCTGACATCTTCTCCTGCAGCAGTGA
This sequence comes from Anseranas semipalmata, assembly GCA_013399115.1. Taxonomy (NCBI): domain Eukaryota; kingdom Metazoa; phylum Chordata; class Aves; order Anseriformes; family Anseranatidae; genus Anseranas; species Anseranas semipalmata. The sequence goes on from VXAA01006371.1 coordinate 24,524, forward strand.
TTAACACACACTAGGCTGACATCTTCACAAGCCCAGATATGATATGTCTTTAATAATTGTTTCTGTGAACAAGTACATGAAAAGAAGAAAGTGTACGTTCTTTAAATACTTTTACTGGTGTAAAACTTGCTCAACATGACTGAATCCCAAGCTCCCTGGTGTCCAGGAAAGCACTGTTGGGAGCCATGGCCACATGAGGCGTTGCTGATGGGCTTGACAGCAGCTGTGAAATGCACCTCTGTGTTTGCAGACTTAGGAGGGGGAATCTGAATTTCTTGAATCTTTGTTCCTCCATTTTCAAGGCCTGGTGGGTCTGATCACAACTGTAGGGAAGGGAGGGGGCAGAATTGAGCTCTTTTTAATGACTATCTGGTTCTTTGTTTGTCAGTAAAATAAAAATGACCTTGGTGACAGCCTGGTCTTCCCCAGCCCAGTGCTCCTTCAACGGTATCCTTTACCTCCTGCTCTGCTGCTGCCCCTCTCTTCCCTCAGGATCCAGGCAGGAAAAGCCATGTGTGCTGCAAGGTTACCACATCTGACACCCATAAATGCCCATCAATTGTGCTGAGGCCAGCGCGCCTCTTCATTGAAATGCAGCTCCTCAGGTTGAAGCTGAGGGATCAGTGGGAGGTGGCAGAAATCAGAAGGGGGGTGAAGAAGCAGAAGTTCACAGAGGCCTTAGATGATGGAGAAGCAGGAATTGTGCAGAGCTAGACTGAACATGGCTGAGGATAAGCGCCTTATTTTCACATGTAAGCCCTCCATTTCAGATTGTCTGCATCTCTCTAAAGTTACAGTTTCTTAAAATAAGGCAATAGTCTCATAGTCCACACAGAAACAGAGGCAGAGGTCTAAGCCCCATATAATGATGTGTGGAGGACACCTGTGCCAAGGCAGATTAGAGGTGAAGAGGCTGTTGGGGGAAAGGAGGCATTAGGCTTACTCTTGACTGACTGATGGAGGATGCACTGTGGTCCTCTCACATCTACCACATGTTCATATTCACTGCATGCCTGCTAGATTGCTGGCTTTGAGTGGGGGAAAGATTTTTTTTTTGGACAGAACATACATTATATCTGAGAAAATGTGGTAGAAAAAATGTAGAATTTTTGGAGAGCTGACACAAATTTTGGATACATGGTTGCACTATTAGATTTTAAATTGTTAATACTGAAGCAGAAGAGTGTAGACTGCATTATAAATATTGTTCAGGAAATTTTCAGGTGTATTCATATGCATGCACTTAGCCACACCACAGACCATCTAAAAACCTGATCAAAGAGCTCAGTGGCAATAATTATCCTGTAAAGTGGAGTTTCACTGCACTGTAAAACAACTCTCATGAAGTAAATTGTTTATTTAAAAAAAACTGTTAAATGCATAAAACTATTAATTAAAGACAAAGACAAAATGCTCTGAACTAACAAACCATCATAGGTTTCAGATGAGGCATTTCTGGATTATGCCTTGTTTCATTTGGATGATCTTAATATGGACCTACAAGCAGTATTAAAGATGTTGCCTGAGGTGTGAAAACTGTGGTTGAAAATGAACTCTGGTTGTTTCAGGGACAACCACAGAAAGAAGAACTTCTATAAGCCCTTCAAAATGGAATAGGGATGTTGAAAAACACTGCAGGAAGACAAGCTGATGGCTCTTCTTTTGAATTATTTCAGATCTTCTATTCTGTTTGGATTTCTGGGCAACCTTTCATCATTGAAGCAAATAATTTGAAGCTTTCACTGCTCATTCAAGAAACAGCTTCTCAGTTGGAAATCACTGAACTTCAGGAAGACAAAAGTTTTTTGTTTGTTTGTTTGTTTGTTTGCTTTTTGTTTGTTTGTTTGTTTTCTAAAAGCAGGAGTACTTCAGGTTTGGACTATTGTGCCAAACAACAAATTTGTCAAATTCTGGATGGCTGCCCTGACTTATTTTGCTTTGGCTTAGCCTTCTCATGTGAATCCATTTTTCGTGATCTCACTCAAATACATAAAATCAAAGAGCAGACTTTCTGTGACTCATCTGGATTGTTATATATGTTTATCACAAAGTAGCAGCTAAACTTCAAGAACATTCTAGCTATTCCAAAAGTTAAACTGTGTCTAAAACTTTTACTTAGAAGGAAGTGGTATTACTGCTCTTTCTTTTTCTCTAGATAGTAAATAGAAACCATCATTCAATCCATTAAAGAAGCAAAACCAAAATTGCCATATATTAGAAAGAAGTTTATTAGCACATTTATCAGTGCTAAGTGTGCAAGAAAGGCCAGACGTCTTTAATGGTTTAACTTCTACCAGCAATAGCAGTAGAAAGGGTTGTGAAATACTGGATCATGGAAAAGAATCACAATGTAAAGAAGCCATGGTCCTTAGACTCTCTATGTTCATTTTTAGCTTTAGGTCTCCTGAAGATTCATCATCATTTGTCTAGCAAAACAGGAAAGACTCGAACAACTTACAAATAACAACTTTTCATCTAATACAAACAAAAGTTTTCAGATTTTAGTTCCCAAAGTTTAAAAAACAAAACAAGCATTTTGTACTTTAAAACAAAGCAGTAGAATTTATCTGAATTTGAGTGATTAGCTGCAGTCTAGGCAAGACCCCAGTCTTGTGCTATATATAACTATACTTCCAGTCATTTGTTAAAAAGAAACACTCATGAAGTAGGGAGTGAAACAGAAATAACTCTTTTCTGGTAGTTGTGGTGTTACCCAGCAGACAGCTAAGCACCATACAGCTGTTTGCTCACTCTCCCTGCCACAGTGGGATGGGGAGAGAATCAGAAAAAGAAAAGTTAAAACTCATGGGTTGAGATAGAGACAGTTTAATAAGATAGAAAAGAAAGGGAAAATAATAACAATAATTATGATAAAGGAATATACAAAGCAAGTGATGCACAATGCAATTGCTTGCCACCCGCTGACTGATGCCCAGCCCGTCCCTGAGCAGCAGCAGCCCCCTTCCCCCCAAGCCAGTTCCCCCATTTTTATTGTTCAGCATGACGTCATATGGTATGGAATATCCCTTTGGCTGGTTTGGATCAGCTGCCCCAGTTCTGTCCCCTCCCAGCTTCTTGCGCACCCCAACCTCCTCACTGGCAGGGCAGCACGAGAGGCTGCAAAGTCCTTGATTTAGTATAATCCTTGCTCAGCATCAACTAAAACATCAGTGTGTTATCAGCATTATTCTCATCCTGAATCCAAAACACAACACCATACCAGCTACTAGGAAGAAAATTAACTCCATGCCAGGAGCTGAAACCAGGACACTGATAGATATTTTATAGGACTGCAACCTCTAGAGGCTAAAGTCACTACTGTCCAGAGCAAAGAATCTGCAGATTGTTTTCGTTTCCATAAAGAAAAAAACTGGCACACATTCAAAGTGTGACAACTCATGAAAACTCTGTTGCACTGCAGCTTGTGTTAGCACAGGTTGGTATGTCTGTGAATACAGTCAAAAAGCTAAACATTTTAAAAGATTAATTAAAAAATCACCTTCAAATTGTATTTGGCTAGGAATAAAAAATTTACTACCTAAGCTTATATTTACTACCTATGTCTCCAAAGAAGCAGGAAATGTCAAAAGAAACTGTACAAATAACTATCAGATAGTTTATGACATTAAGCTATTCAGTACACTTCTAGCTTAAAAGTCACCAATACAAAACAAGACAGAATGACAAAACATTCTTTCTGCCAAATATATAATGAGGAGGCTCTTCCAGAACTGCAGTTAGGGATAACAGAAGCTGAGGTTCAGAACAGAACTCATGTCCTCCTGTCAGACCAAAGGAAGGAGGAACACAGCAGCATGCCCTGGACTAGCCAGAGACACCTGTCCTCAGAGCTGAACATGATTCATACAAACTGTCCAGAAAAGGCAACATTCCTTGTGTACTGGTGTGCTGTCCTTCTCCCCTGCCACACCTGCCATCCTGCCTGGGGCTTCGGATGCACCCAGGTCACTGCCACAAATGTCTGCACATGAAACCAGTGCATTGCCACATGCACAGACAAGATTTGGAGCTGCAACTTGCAGCCACCAGGACAGACTTCTCCCTGTTAATAACAGGAAAGGTTTGATTTGCTGGTCACTTTCGCCACCTGTACACCTCTTCCTGCTCTACCCACAGGAACAGAGCCTGGGCATCCCTGGGTATTCATATGGTAGATACAGGAGGTGTGGCTCATTACAAAGAGTTAAAAACAGACAAAGTTAATACTTCATCAGCCCTCATAATACAAAGATGAGAAAAAAAAACACATTAAACTTACTTAGAATGGATAGAATTGCAAACAAAATGCACAATATATATATTTTGAGCATGTTAGAGTAACTTTATCTTATAGAAATATTTTTTTTGTAATTGAGACATCTCAGTAGTCAAAATGTAATTAATTATACCTGTATTTTAAGCCCTGTTTTAGTGAATGACAATAAAAATCACTGGAAAGCCCCACTTCCTAATGAATACTGCATTGCATAAGTATATATCTACATTGTCAGATTAAGCACTGGCAATATGAAATTTCAAGGCTAATATCACAGTTATAAAGACCTTAGAACTTAAGAATTAAACTCTGTCATTAACGTTCATAGTCTAACATGCATTATTCTGCACTATATCATCATCATACTGTATGAATATTCATAGATAAATACCTTGATTGTTACTAGTGACAAAGATGTATTTCTGAATTATTCAGGTAGGTATATTATCTATACTCATGTTATTCACTCAATTAACATTCCCTTCAAAATGAATTATTTTTCATAATTCACATATTCATAAATATCTTGCTGTATGCACAAGTGTTAACTTCTTTACCCTCTATACAAAATAGGAAAAGGAGAGAGAGTGTTTATTAACATGAAATAAATAAAGGAGCTGAAATAGTTCAGCAGAAATCCAGCCCTACAGATGTCCTGACCCCCTCACTGCAACTCAGAAACAAGAACTACTACTGCCAGCTGGAGATAGACAAGTTGGGTTTCCCATTGTGTCTCATATGCAGTGAGTAGCTCCACTGTAATTTCTGCAAATCCACCCACGCTTAATGCATGCACAGGAGAAATCCTGCAGTGGCCTGTAGGAGGTGTGGGGCAAACAGGAGGAGGCTGGGTTGTGGTGACAGCACGTGCTGCAGAAGAGGTCGTGATGTGAAGTGCTGTTTTGCTCACTGGGTGTTGCTTAGTTCTCAGGTAGCGTGTAAAGTGATGGAGGAACCAGGGTGCTCATCCAGGAATGCAGATTGCTTCCACAGAAGTTTGCATATGCAGGCTGTTAGTGACTACACGGGCAGGCAGTCTTCTTCCTAATATCTAACCTAAACCTACCCTCTTTTAGCTTAAAACTGCTACCCTTTGTCCTATCACTACACTCCCTAATAAAGAGTCCCTCGCTGTCTTTCCTGTAGAACCCCTTTAAATTCTGGAAGGCTGCAGAGCCTTGTCTTCTCCAGGCTGAACAACCCCAACTCTTTCATCCTGCCTTCACAGGAGAGGTGCTCCAGCACTCTGAGCATCCTTGTGGCCTGGCTGGGTTGTGTCTGTTATGGACAGGGCTGAGCTCACACCAGTCTTTCCTGCTCATCAAAGTTGAATGTTTGAAGGGGAACTAGCAGGAAGATGTTGTCAGAACCCCTCAGCAAACACTTCATTTGTCATCAGAAAAGGGTCTCCTTTACTAATGAGTTATCCTGAAGTCTCTAAGCAATGAACTGCAAGAGTTACCCTATATCATTTTGGCTAAAGGGCTTGCCTGGCAAAGAACTCATGCTGTGAGCAGCACCAGTCTGGGAGTTGAGAAGCTCATTCTGTTGTCTCTGAGCTCATGGAAGGGGCTATCATACCTGAAGGAGGAGTGCAGCTCCTAGCAGAGCACTTTAAGGGCCCAAGTGAAAATAAGCAGTAATATGGAAATAAACATGAAAGTGTTAATGACTGCTAATTATGAAAGATGGGATTGCTTGCGAGTTCAGCCAAGGAAAAAGCCAGACATTTGGGGATAATGCTTGCTTGTTTGTTTTTCCTCAAAAGATTGCAGTCATTTCCTTTATACTAGGAAAGACAGCTCTGATGAAGGGCTCGAGGGCACTGAGCATGTAAGTGTGAAAGGTGCTTTGCAGGCTGTCTGCACAAGATCTGGCCCCAAACTCACTCTGGTGCTGTGCCTGTGTGCTGCAAGGCTAAGAAGGCTTGGGCTACACAGATTTGATGCTCAGATCTTTCAAAATAGAGGCAGGGAAAAAAAAGAAGGGATACATTTTCATAGTTGTCTGGGGCAGTTTGCTTTTGCTCTGACATGATCTGACAGAAAATGAATGGGTCTGGCACCTCACTGTAGTACGTTGCTTTGGGCTTTCCAGTTTACGGCACTCTGCCTGTCCAATTTGCCTTATCTTTGGAGTGATTAATAACTGTCTTGAAGAACTGTGCTGACCTGCCTTGTTCTGTTCTTAGCCTACTTCAGTTGCCTCTTTTGAGGAATGTTTCTTGCTTTGTGGTACAGAAAACATACCAAAACATACAAAGGGCAAAACCTTGCCACAAGAGCCCAATGCATATGGTATGGAATATCCCTTTGGTCAGCTGGGGTCAGCTGTCCTGGCTATGTCCCCTCCCAGCCTCCTGTGCATCCCCATCCTCCTGGCTAGAAGGGGCAGAGTGAGAACAGAGAGTGAGAAACTGTGGGAAACAGAGAAAGCCTTGGTTCTGTGTAAGCTATAGCTAAAATTCTGTTTTGGTCATGAATCCAAAGCAGAACACCATATGGGTTGCTATGGAGAAAATTAACTCTATCCTAGACAAAACCAATACACTGGCCTAAAAGTTTTATCTCATTTATGTATTTTCCTACATTCTTTATTTTGATGGGTTGTCAGACAAAAACATCTAGCATACAGATAGACAAATATGTAATGCAAAAGGCATTTGTAGATTACAAGGCTGTTATGAGGATATAGTTACTGGCAGAAGTGAATCTTAGAATCTCAGAATCACAAAATCATAGAATCATCGAATATCCTCATTTGGAAGGGACCCACAAAGATCATCGAGTTCAACTCCTGGCTCCACACAGGACCACCCAAAAATCAAACCATATTTCTGAGAGTGTTGTCCTAATTCTTCTTGAACTCTGGCAGGCTTGGTGCCGTGACCACTTCCCTGGGGAGCCTGTTCCAGTGCCTGACCACCCTCTCGGCGAAGAACCTTTTCCTGATATCCAGCCTGAACCTTCCCTGATGCAGCTTCATGCCGTTCCCTTGGGTCCTATCACTGGTCACCAGGGAGAAGAGATCAGCGCCTGCCTCTCCACTCGCTCTCATGAGGTAGACCACAATGAGGTTGCCCCTCAGTCTCCTCTTCTCTAGGCTGAGCAAACTAAGTTACCTCAGCTGCTCCTCATACATCTTCCCCTCTAGACCCTTCACCATCTTCGTAGCCCTCCTTTGGATGCTCTCTAATAGTTTTATGTCCTTCTTATATCGTGGTGCCCCAAACTGTAAGCAGTACTTGAGGTGAGGCTGCACCAGCGCAGAGCAGAGTGGGACAATCCCTTCCCTCGACTGGCTATCAATGCTGTGCTGATGCACTCCTGGTTATAGCTGGCCCTTTTGGCTGCCAGGGCACATTGTTGACTCATATTCAACTTGCTGTCAAACAGAACCCCCAGATCTTTTTCTGCGGGGCTGCCCTCCAGCCTCTCATCTCCCAGTACCTATTGCCAGGGTTGCTCCATCCCAGGTACAGAATCCGGCACTTGCTCTTGTTAAACTTCATATTGTTTGTGATTGCCCAGCCCTCTAATTTGTCAAGATTTCTGTGCAAAGCCTCTCTACCCTCGAGGGAGTCAACAGCTCCTCCCAATTTAGTGTCTTCTGCAGGGGGCAGGGTCCCCTCCCTCCACCTACTGGCAACGCTCTGCTTAATACAGCCTTGGGTGCTGATGTCCTTCTTTGCTGTGATAATGCATTGCTGGTCATGGTCAGTTTTGTCCACCAGGATTCCAAAGTCCTTCTCTGCAGAGCTGCTTTCCAGCCAGTATACTAATGCATAAGATTATTCTTGCCCAGATACAGGACTTTGCATTCCTCCTTGTTGAACTTCATGAGGTTCCCCTCTGCCCATTTCTCTGGCCTGCCTTGGTTCCTCTGAATGTCAGCAGAACCCTCTCGTATATCAGCCACTCCTCCTGAAAGAGAGAACTTCTTTCCTTTCCTACAGCAGGAAAGTTGCTATTGACTGTTGATGTAAGTCAGACCCCACATGGTAACATGGAGGGACTTAGAGTCTGAAGTTGCAGAGTGGAGTCTGCTCAGCAGGTTTATTTTACCTGTCACTCTCTGCCTCTGGTCTACTGGCTGAGTAAGAGCCAGCAAAGAACCACGAAGTTCTAGTGATTTCAGTTATTTAACATATACCATCCTTCACAAAGATTCATAACATTATCATCAGCAATTAATTCCGCAAAGAATCTGATTTTCCCAAACTGATATTCTGCTAAACCAAGAGTACTTATCATAGCATGCAGTACCAAAGCCATGAAGAGAAGTCCTACTTTGTAGACACTTTGCTGAACTAGGTTAAAACTGCTGACACTGTCTGGCTGACATGAAGGGGGTGCCAGGGATCAAAGGCAGGGTTCCCAGTAAACTTGTACAGATTTCTAATGAATTGCTAGGAGAAGGCTATTCCTCCCAGAGCACCTGGGATGCAGGGAAGCATGCAACGAGTTCTGACAATCATGTGCTACAGATGGTATCTTCCCTTGGTGAAAATGGGGTGAAAGGCTTCTCAACAGTGTCAGGGCATCAAAACTTCACTCATTAAGTCCAACTCTCATAGCAAAGAAGAGAGGACTACAGAAGACCTGCTAAATAAGATTCTGGAAATTGCATTACAATTTTCTGAGTGAACTGTAATCCTTAGTTTTTTGTAAACTCAAACAAATGTTGAATGAATTCGCTTTCTTCAGCAGCAAAGACTATGACCTTGAAAAAAATGTCAAGCCGACAAAGATTTGTTCTGGCCACAGGGAAATTGTTGTGGTGACTTTCAGACTGGATTTTTGAAAAATTTAACAAAGATTCTTGGATCTTTTTGTTTTGGTACAAATATAAGTTATTAATTCAGATAGGGGTACAAGACTTTACAGCTACAGCATCATCTAGTTTCACATATTTTGTTGAGAATTTTATGTAGTTCTCAGAACTTTACTGGACATCTTTCTCATCTTCTTTTCTGCTATCATTATGTTTCATGAAAGAGGTTTTTGATTCTAAGTAGGGAAAAGACATTTTCCCTAATATCCATTTTCAGTCTTTGATGTGCCAACCATTAAAGCCCAGTGGACAAATGCAAAGTGTTCAGGATAGTCACCTTAGCTAAATATGCCAAAAATTAGAAACAGTCACTGTCCCTCAGCATGTGACTGTATGGAAAATACAAAGCTGCTCTGATGAAATAGGGCCACTGGCAAGTGTTGTTTGTCTTTTAAGCAATTATTAGCATGTCACACTTTCCTGCCCTGCAAAGGCTGTTCAGTGTCTAGTGAAGTGTTCTACATACATCTTCTGTCTGTAACTTCTTTATGTCTTTAGGTGCACTATGCAGTTGGACACATTTTTTGAAGAGGCTTGGCAGATCTCTTTCCAGATCATGATGCTTGTGGCTCGCTGGGCACTAAAACCTCCATTTGAGAATAACCTACAGACTGTAGTATCACAGGGAAGATAGACAAGCAGTAGACCAAAGCTGTTGTGAGATTGATAAGTTTTCCTATTCTTCCTACTAATGCTGTCGTCCCCGTTCCTTGCTGCAGCCCAGCTCCCCTCTCCCTCAGTTACTTACAGGTTTCTGGACATTATTCACTCCATAAGGCCATTGGTGTATCAATCTCCTATGCATACCATGGGAAATCATTTCGGCTGGGTCCCCTCCCACACAGCTCTTGTCTGAGCTCATGTCTGAGTTCAAGCAGCACCAGATGTTTCTCCGTGCCTCCCTCCTGTATTGGGAGGGAGACTTTGGTGTACATCCACTACACCTGCCCCCTACTGCGGAAACTCCTTTGCAGGTTCTGGTTCTGCATTTTCCCTTGCCATCCACACCCACAGCCTTTGGATAGAATCGCAAAATCATAGAATGGTTTGTGTTGGAAGAGACCTTAAAGCCCATCTGATTCCAACCTTCCTGCCATGGGCAGGGACACCTCCCACCAGCCCAGGCTGCTCAAAGCCCCATCCAGCCTGGCCTTGGGCACTGCCAGGGATGGGGCACCCACAGCTTCTCTGGGCAGCCTGTGGCAGTGCCTCACTGTCCTCATAGTAACGAATTTCTTCCTTATATCTAATCAAAACCTATCCCTTTTTAGCTTTAAACTGTTCTCCTCTGTCCTATCACTATAGTCCCTAATAGAGTCCCTCTCCATCTTTCCTGTATGCCCCCTTTAGGTACTGGAAGGCTGCTACAAGATCTCCCAGAGCCTTCTCTTCTCCAGGCTGAACAACCCCAACTCCCTCAGCATTTCTTCATAGGAGAGGTGCTCCAGCCCTCTTATCATCCTCGTGGCCTCCTCTGGACCCGGTCTAACAGGTCTGTGTCTTTCTTACGCTGTGGGTCCCAGAGCTGAATGCAATACTCCAGGTGGGGTCTCATGAGAGTGAAGCAGAGTGGGAGAATCACCTCCCTTGACCTGCTAGCTGCACTTTTGCTGCAGCCCAGGGTACAGTTGGCTTTCTGGGCTGCAAACTCACATTGCCAGCTCATGCCAAGCTTTTCATCCACCCGTAACCCCAAGTCCTTCACTGCAGGGCTACTCTCCATCCACTTGTTGCCTAGCCTGTATTCTTGTTTGGGATTGCCCCAATCTAGGTAGAGGTCCTTACGTCTGGCCTTGTTGAACCACACATTGTTTGCACAGGCCCACCTCTCAAACCTGTCTAAGTCCCTTGGGATGGCATCTCTTCCCTCCAGTGTGTCAACCATGCCACTCAGCTTGGTGTCATCTGCAAAGGTGCTGAGGGTGCACTCAATGCCACTGTCAATGTCCCTGACAAAGAAGTTAAACAGTGCTGGTCCTAATACTGACCCCTGAGGGACACCACTCATCACTGGTCTCTGTCTGTCTCTAGCACCATTTCCCGTACCTCCCCTATGCACTAGCTAGGTTGGCCTTTTTCAGCACCTGGAAAAAAATGAGAAGAAGTACCTTTGTGGTCTCCTTCTGAGCCTTGTGTCCTTCTCTCTGACCAGAGCCCCTCTGGAGAGCGAGCGGTAGTTTCCCAGTACCATCCGGAAACAATGTGTGCTACTTGGAGCTGTGTTAGCTGTTTGCCCACCGAAATTATTTTTAAACCTACAGTCCCCCTCTTCACTTCATACCTGCAGCTCTGTGGCTCTGTGCTTTTCTCCTTAAATCACCTCTTGGCCTGGAGAAGGCCTTTGCTCACTGAAAGTTCAGGCTCACACAAGCCAAGAATAAATAACAGGAACAAATGAACAAATGCTTGCAGAGGCAAGAAATAAAAGTGATGTACAGGTCTTTTCTGCTGCCTGGAATCCCAGCCACTCAAATTTGGCAGCTTTTTTTTTTTTTTTCCAGAAATTATGTCTGGAACACTACTCACAGCCCTGGGAGCTTATCCTCTATGTGTCTACCTCATATTAACTCATATTAAGTAAACATTGACTTCTGGCTTCTATCTCACCCTCTGGAAACATAATTCACAATTTAATTGTACCTTTGTGAAAATATGAATTTTTGCATATTTTGAAGCTGCTTCCCAATTATCTCAATCTTCAAAAATGAGAAACCCAGATCTTCAGGTCATGCATGACTTTACAGGTTTCTCTATATTAACTGCATCCTAATACATTTCCTGATGCATTCATGGGCTTTTTTTGCATGCTTAGATGCATTTTCAGCTGAAACAAGGCTGTGCACTCAAGTAATAGTAACTGAAGCCTTAAAAAATGAAAAGCCTATTTTCAGTGCTAGAAATGCTAATAGTGTCATGTAAATCTAAGACTATATGCTGTCTGGGTGTTTCTGCATGTGGCCTAAAATACACCCAACTAGTTCCACAAATGTAGCTGTTGCTGACAATGGATACTTGTGTGTTGTGCATGATCCTGCAACATATAAAAATCTATCTTGCACAGGTATACAATGGCATGTTGTGCTGTACGTGATGCTTTGCTATTGAGTACTATCATCTGCTGACTGGGACGGCTAACCCTGGAAATGTAAAATGACCCTTGAAATCCTTTGTGCTGGTGTAAATTCTTCTGTCAATGGTGGTGTGGATATACTGACTTTATGGGTGTTGTGGTTTAACTTTGGCATGCAGCTAGGTACCATGCAGCTGCTTGCTCACTCTCCCCAGGTGGGATGCGGGAGAGAATTGGGAAGGTAAAAGTGTGAGAACTCATGGGTTGAGATAAAGGCAGTTTACTAGGTAAAGTAAAAGCCGCATGCACAAGCAAAGCAAAACAAGGAATCCATTCACTACTTCCCATCAACAGGCAGGTGTTCAGCCACTTCCAGGAAAGCAGGGCTCATCATACATAACGTTTTCTTGGGAAGACAAACACCATCAATCTGAATGTCCCCCCCACCTCCTTCTTTGCCCCAGCTTTATTGCTGAGCATGATGCCACATGGTATGGGACATCCCTTTTGGTCAGTCTGGGTCACCTGTCCTGGTCCTGTCCCCTCCCAGCTCCTGGTGCACCCCCAGCCTGCTCGCTAGCAAGGCAGCATGGGAAGCTGAAAAAGTCCTTGGCTCTGTGTAAGCACTGCTCTACAACAACTAAAACATTGGTGTCTTATCATCACTATTTTCATCAAAAATCCTAAACACAGCACCCTATGAGCCTCTATGAAAAAAAAATAACTCTATTCCAGCCAAAGACATGGCAATAGTGTATTAATAGCAATTTTGATGGCAAAATGCACAGAAATGCATAGTTCTTCCCTTTAATGGCAGCTGTGGCAGAGCTATAGAAACACAGGAAGACCTTCAGGATCCAAAACTCTCGGAAAGCAAGGTCCAGAATTTCAGCCTGAGTACAGCTAATGTGATGCCAAACTCCCACTTGAACAACTTTCCTGTATATAGCTCATTTCCCTCTGACAGAAGCAGACTGTGGGGAAAAGGCACTGTTGTTCACTTCTGGCAATGCAAGGAGTGGCGGTGTGTGTCACATTTCATTACAGAGTGGTGAGAGTGCAACGCTACTAGGCAAAGGAGAAATTTGTGATAATGTGCTTCTCAGCACTATGGATCATTTCACACATAGGAGTTTGCAAATGGTCTTGCCCATTTCTATAATAGTTCTTATGTACTGACAGCTTCAGGATAGCTGAGATTATTTCACATCATATTACCACAAATATCAGTGAGAAAGTGCTGTGTAGAATAAGAGCAGCAAAAGGCTGTAATCTTCCTATCAAGGGGTAGTGAGGCATTAACCCTTCATTGTACAGCCACTGATCTCAGCTGGGGTTATTCCGATGGCGTGCACACTAGTGTAAAGTTAAGGGGATTGTCATTATTTCTCTTTTCCAGTGAAGTTATTTGAGGTTGGTCTTGGCTGGATATTGAAATATTTGTGCTTGTAAAGTTAGGGCCAGGTAAAGAGGTGGGACTAGTCATGTAAGTAAATCAGGGTGATTATTTTATGGAAACATTAGGGGAAAGAGCACTGCACCAAATCCATTTCATGCATTTTGGTGACACTAACACACAGAATTTCCACACTGAAATATAAATTAAGTTGAACCGTTTGTTAACAGAATGGAAAATAGCTGTGAGTATGTAAAAAACAGTATTTAAATTCTCTTTTAGCATGAAGTTGAAGGCTGAATCTCTGCTATGCCAGATGAGACCCCAGGTTTTGTGGGTGAGCACTGACAGGCAAGGCAACACCTCAATACAGTTTGGTGTGGCAGTGAGAGACCCAAGACAGGGGCCTTGTGTTTATTGCAGTATTGCGTTAGTACCCCAAAGTGCCACGAAGACTGGCACTATTTTGGGAGGGGCTGTGGTTGGCAATGGACAGCCAGCCCAGCCCTACAGCACAGAGGTGACCTGCTGCCTGAGCCAGACACAAAACTTCACTCTGCTGCCAGGCGGCCAAGGCCCAGCCAGCAAAGCTGTTCTGAGATGCTGGCCCTGACCTGCAGGAGACGCTGCTTTATCTCTGTCATTTGTGATGACCACCACAAAGTGTGACAAGACCAGCACTATGTGGAGATCCCAGACCACTCAAAGCTCATGTGCTGTGACACGGAGACAGAAAAGCATCTGAGCTTCATGCTCTGCCTGCTCTGTGCAGGCTGCTGTTGCTCTCTCCTAACCTGCTTCCTGCTTGAAGGCAATGAGGAGCTGCCTTCTTGTGTAACTATCCTGCCCCTGTACAATTGCTCAGATACTCCTTAGTTTGCACAAGATTAGCAGAAAAGCACTCTGGAGCATACTGCCTATGAAACCAGGGCAAAGTTGTGAAGATGGCTATACGTTTCTCAATGTATTTGACAGGATATATTTCTGATAGCTACTTAGCCACAAGTACCGTATCACTGCTATATTAGGCAGAAATTCTTCACTGTGAGGGCAGTGAGGCACTGGAACAGGCTGCCCAGAGAAGCTGTGGGTACCCCATCCCTGGAGGTGTTGAAGGCCAGGTTGGATGGGGCCCTGGCCAACCTGATCTAGTGGGTGGCATCCCTGCATATGGCAGGGAGGTTGGAACCAGATGATCTTTAAGGTCCCTTCCAACCCAAGACATTCTATGATTCTATGATCCTATGATATTCATTTTCAGCTCCAGAGCAGCTGGAGACCACAAGCATTTAGACAGAGACAGTACAGATGCAAAGACTGGGAATCCCTTAGGTATCTAAATGCCCAAACATGGCAAGGACAAGAGAAAAATAGGACAGTTGTTCTGGTGTTGCAGATGGGGAATCAGAGGTGACTTGCACAAAGTAAAACTGGGACTGTGGAGGGGACAGAAAAAGAACGTAAGCCTGATGAAACCCTGCCCAGGGACCAGGGGCCAGACTGTCCCTTACTGTTTTGTGCCTGGACCACAGTAGACATTTGTTATCAGTGCATGGCTTGATGTGCAGGTACCTCCCCACCTACAAGCTTATCTGCAAAGAAAGCAGCTGTGTGCACTACTGAATTGACTTTGGCATAGAACCTGTCTTCAAAGGGAGGGAAGGAGTTGACCTCTATAACCCAAAGGAGAGGTCAACTGTCCTGCCGGTAACCTCCTGGGCTGGTTCATCTCCCTCCTGTGTGTTCAGCAACATGTGCATAAACTGTGCAAGGTACTGAAAGGGGAAGAATTGTATTCAGGAAACAGGTAATAGTAATTCCTATGTCAAGCTGGCTGCAAATTCTGTGACTCTGTAACGCAACAGGTCTTTGTGCACTGTAGGTGCAGTTTAGATACATGCATTTTTCGGAACATCCCTCTCTCCTGGCAGTGACGGCGCTCTCATTGCCAAATGTAGGCTATACACGGGGGCCAGGGGCCTGCCAGCCTCCAGGGGAGCCTGTTGCCAGGCTGCCCTGCAGATGGCAGTCCTGCACTGTGGCAGCCTGGCAGTCGTGCTCCAGAGCTCTGGCTTTATGGCATAGGGGAGACTTGGCTTTTACCTTAAGATTGCTGTGAAGCAGACTGTGTCCCAGAATTTTATGGATTCAGTAAAACATGCTCCAGAGAAAGAGATTCATAGCTGTTATTTACTTTTGTAAAACAAATGCACAGATTTACTATGCTGCAGGGTCATTTGTTTCAAAGGTGTGTTGAGTACATCACAAAGTATGCTCTACTGCAGTGGCCTAGGTCACATTTCAGCCCTTGCTGACTAAAGGCTTTGCCTGGGGGCTATTACACTCACACTTTCACTTTAGTCTAGGCAGTAAAGAGCAAACAAATCAATTCTACAAAAAATACATACAGCTTTCCCTCCAAAATCCTTGCCAAAATATTTTCCCATCAAATTCCCCTCAAAAATACCCTGTGGGGGAGAGGGACTGGACTGAGAAGGGTGGAGACGGATGAGAAGGAAGGAAGGAACCTTCGCAGCACCAGTCTCCCTGTCATGCTGTAGCTGTGCAGCCCTGTGACAGGGCACTGCTGTTGCCACTCACACTCCTGCCAGGCGCCAGCACCGTAGCTCATCACACCGGCACTGCCTGCGCCTGCCTGCAGCAGCCTCTGGCCTGGTGGTGCTGGGACAGCGATGTCCGCATTGACCAGGTGGCTGCGTCTGGTCTGCATTACTTACATCAGTCTCTGTGTGGTGCTACCATATTTTTACATAGACCTGTGACTCTTGGTGTACAGCAAGTTGAAAAGCAACCACATCCTGGGCTGCTTTAGCAAGAGTAGAGATAGCAGGTCTAGGGCACTAACTGCTCCCCCCTGCTCACTACTGCGTCTGGTGTGCTGTCTCCAGCTTTGTGGCCCCCAATATAAGAAAGCTATCAAGAAACTGGGTAGAGTGTAATAAAGGGGCTCTGAGGTGGTAGGAGGCTGAGAATACAACATAAGAGAGGTAGAGGGAGATGGGCTTGACTAATTTGGTGACAAGAATATTATCGGACAACCTAATAGCTGCCTACAGCTACTTGCAGGGGAGTTAAGATTGTATGAACCAGATGGCCTGTCGGGACTATATAAATAAAATGCAAAGTTCCCCTTTTCTAGTCCCATTGTTTCCTTGTTTTCCACTATCTTTCTGTACATTTGTCTTATTCTCATATTCAGCTGCCATGGTTTTGGCTGTAAGAGAGTTAATTTTCTTCATAGAGGCTCATACAATGCTGTGTTTTGGATTTTTGATGAAAATAGTGGTGATAACACACTGATGTTTTCAGTTGTTACAGAGCAGTGCTTACACAGAGCAAAGGACTTTCCTGTTTCTCCTGCTGCCTTGCTAGCGAGCAGGCTGGGGGTGCACCAGGAACTTGGAGGGGACAGGACCAGGACAGGTGACCCAGACTGACCAAAGGGATATTCCATACCATATGGCATCATGCTCAGCAATAAAGCTGGGGCAAAGAAGGAGGAAGAGAGGGGATGTTCAGAGTGATGGTATTTGTCTTCCCAAGAAACAGTTACACGTGAGGAGCCTTGCTTTCCTGGAAGTGGCCGAACACCTGCCTGCTGATGGGAAGTAGCGAATGAATTCCTTGTTTTGCTCTGCTTGTGCATGCAGCTTTTACTTTACCTAGTAAACTGCCTTTATCTCAACCCATGAGTTCTCACACTTTTACCTTTCCAATTCACTCCCCCATCCCACCTGGGGAGAATGAACAACTGGCTGTGTTGTACTTAGCTGCCTGCTGGGGCTAAACCACAACATCAATGCCTATATTGATGTTTTGAGCAAAGTTCGTTCTGGTCTTTGTACAGCAAGTAGCAGAACAGGGCTGTGGTTCATGCCTGAATTTCCTGGATATCAAATTATTAGAGCTGGCAGAGATAATAACAGACTGTTCTGCATGCACTATAGGTAACTGCATATAAATAATCACAAAGATGTAAGAGTGGAAAGGACAGGAATTTTCACATCTTACCTAGACACAAGGCATGAATTGCTGTCTCATATATTCAGCTCATTAACTGCAGCTGTTTCAGAAAGAAAAATGTACACGAATGAGTTGTGATGTGTAAGTTACATCCTGGTCAATGTTGGGCCTAGGAACTTCTACAGTGATTTCTTCTTCAATGTCAATTAAGCAGGACAATTTTCTTCTTTTGCACAGATTTAAAGAGACAGCAAATTACCTTCTGGAACTGACGTGCACAAATACTTTATTTGGCCTTGATAAGAGGTTTTCAGATTAAGCACACAAAAATGAATGAATCATAGCTGACTCTTTCATTCACCCCTTGAATACACCTGGCTCTGGGACAATGCTCAGCCCATATATGCAATCTGTCTGGAAACAGGATTCTTACATTTTTGAGAATCAAGTCACCAACAGGATAAGGCAGAAATCACCAACAGGATAAGGGAGGAATTGCTCAGGATGGGGCTAAGCTGTGTAATGGGTCTCTGTGACAAAAGACCTTAAATGAATGTAAAAATGGGCCTTTTGCTTGCATTGGTTAGGAGGAGAAAATGGTGAAGTAATAGCATGTTGTGTGTTTCTCTGCCATCTAGGTACTACAGAACAGGCAGCTATGAAGAAGCTTGGGCCCTGACTCCAGATACTGTCAAATATGTAAGGGTACTGTTAGAATATGATAATAAAATGAAGGAAAGTGTTATTTTCTTTCCTTCAAATTAATTAAAGCAAAAAATTATGACCCTTTTCTCAGCAGTATCTTATTCCAAGTCTCAGAAAACCATCAAACATGGTCTTAATATTTCAAGAGAGTTCGCATGTGCTAGCTCTAGTCAATGCAAAATGCTACTTCCAAAAACAACCATGAAAGTGAGCAAAAGCAAAAGCATCTTGAATATAGATGCATTCTGAAATAAATCACATTGCAAAAGTCACATATTTTCTTCCTCTGGAAAATCTGGATTTTTTTAAAAATTAGAAAGTTAAAAAGAAAAATTCAAAAACACAAACAACCCCCCCACAGCCATGAGTCTCATGGAATGTCAAAAAACCATGCCTTTAGTTTTCTTTTTCTTTTTCTTTTTTTTTTTTTTTTATTCTAACAAGAGAACTGATGGTAAGAGAGGCTTTTCTCTGTCCAATATCTTCTCTTCCATAAAAAGCATACCCATTGAAGAAGCAGTATTCTCATAGCAATTTTGGCAGTTCATTTGGGATTAACAGTGAAAGTTGAAAGGATTAAAGTTCAGTCTAACTTGAAACTGCTGCTCTATGAACAGTGCTTTCCATTGTAGCACACAGACAAAAATAATGGTTTTCATTCTTTGATGCATCCTCCGATTCTAACATTTTCAGCTGGACCTGTCTCTCCTGTAAGAGAAAGAAAGGAAGTACATTTGATCCATGTAAAGAGGAAGAAAAGAGGGTAAAAGAAGGGCTAGATTTATGGCATCTGCCTCTACATCTATTGGTGGCACATGGCCTATGCCAGTTTTGATCATGGGCACTATTACTACAAGAATGAGAGAAATAGGAGAAGAAATGACAGGAATATATAAAATCAAAAGAGTCATCTGGAGGAGATAATTAGGAAATATGTGTCCTCTCCATCTCCTAACAGAAAGATGAAGTTAATGAACAAAGGCAAGAATTTAAAACTAATACAATGAACTATGTTATGCAACAGATGATTAGACTGAGGAAAATATTGATTTAGGAAGTTCATAAGGTTAAGAACATAATAGGATTCAAAATGTTATTAGCTACTATATAAGGAATATTTAAAGATATGACCAAGCAAAAGTAAGAATATTGGAAAGATTATTCATTCTTCTATCTCAGGCTATAACCTTTTTGAGAGACAAAGATGAGTTAAAGCAGTTTAAATAGTGTATAAAAAGGGCAGACAAGATCATATTATTTACTTTGACCTCATATATCATTGTGCATGAAATTCTCACATAGAATCATAGAATATCCTCAGTTGGAAGGGACCCGCAAGGATCATCAACTCCTGGCTCCACACAGGACCACCCAAAAATCAAACCATATTTCTGAGAGCGTTATCCAAATGCTTCCTGAAATCCGGCAGGCTTGGTGCCATGACCACTTCCCTGGGGAACCTGTTCCAGTGCCCGACCACCTTCTCGGTGAAGAACCTTTTCCTGATATCCAGCCTGAACCTTCCCTGATGCAGCTTCATGCCATTCCCTTGGGTCCTATCACTGGTCACCAGGGAGAAGAGATCAGCGCCTGCCTCTCCACTCCCTCTCATGAGGAAGCTGTAGACCACAATGAGGTTGCCCCTCAGTCTCCTCTTCTCTAGGCTGAGCAAACTAAGTTACCTCAGCTGCTCCTCATACATCTTCCCCTCTAGACCCTTCACCATCTTCGTAGCCCTCCTTTGGATGCTCTCTAATAGTTTTATGTCCTTCTTATATCGTGGTGCCCCAAACTGTAAGCAGTACTTGAGGTGAGGCTGCACCAGCGCAGAGCAGAGTGGGACAATCCCTTCCCTCGACTGGCTATCAATGCTGTGCTGATGCACTCCTGGTTATAGCTGGCCCTTTTGGCTGCCAGGGCACATTGTTGACTCATATTCAACTTGCTGTCAAACAGAACCCCCAGATCCCTTTCTGCGGGGTACAAAAAGTATCTTGTATGAATCCCAGAAGACATTATTGGGCTTAAGCATTTCAGACTTCAGGACAATAGAGTGCCAGCAACTGAAATCAGTAAAGGCTTCAGTTCTACAAATGTCTAAAGTGTCTGAAAATGCCTGGGAGTTAGTTAAGTGAAGCAGGCTTAAGTGTTCCCCAGCTGCTGATCTGTAACCTGCTATGTGAGCAAGTGGAAATCCCAACTCAATCCCCACTCCCAAGTGTCAGACAAACTGGCTTGGGTTAGGAGTGGGATTTTGTAGAGGCTTCTTCCTTCCTTCCCAGCTGTAAATGCACAGCACAGTATCTTTATACCACTCAGGACAATTACTCATGCTGTTAGCACCTCATCACCAGCTTCAGCCAAATGCTGACAATCAGTGTGCTGAAGAGGGAAATAGACCTTTCTTCTCTTCCTAAGTGAATGGACTTGGTTAACTGTACATCAAAGGTAAATGGTCACCTGAGCATTATGATTGTCCAGATGAAGAGAAAAACGTCACATATGTCTGCAACCATTGACTCAGTGTAGAGCTGGATCTGTTGTGCTTATCGCTGTATCAAGGTAGATGCTTCTGTGCTCTGCAAGACCCAGAAGTTGGTGAACAATGGGACTTAGACGCAGACTCCAAGACCAGAGTGTACCACTGTAACCATCTAGTCATGTAAGGCGTAAAGGCTGATGCCAGCATCGTCTGAAGAAACATTCAGGTCCAGTCATGGTCACAGATGGGACAGTGGGGAAGTAGACCACTGGTCTGTTTCTACTAGGTGTTTTTGTCTTTGTCAGGTAGACAAGAATAGGATCTCTTTTCCATTTACACTGAATCACAGAATCGCAGAATGGTTGAGGTTGGAAGGGACCTCTGGAGATCATCTATCCAACCCCCCTGCCAAGCAGGGTCACCCAGAGCACATTGCACAGGATCGCATCCAGGCGGGTTTTGAATATCTCCAGAGAAGGAGACTCCGCAGCCTCCCTGGGCAACCTGTGCCAGTGCTCTGTCACCCTCACAGGAAAGAAGTGCCCCCTCATATTCAGCCGGAACTTCCTGTGCTTCAGTTTGTGCCCGTTGCCTCTTGTCCTGTCACTGGGCACCACTGAAAAGAGTCCAGCCCCATCCTCTTGTCACCCTCCCTTCAGATATTTGTATGCATTGATAAGATCCCCTGTCAGCCTTCTCTTCTCCAAGCTAAACAGGCCCAGCTCTCTCAGCCTCTCCTCGTATGAGAGATGCTCCAGTCCCCTCATCATCTTTGTCAAATCTGTCCCCTTCCACTCCTTTGATACGAAGGCTGATTTGTGTAACCTATTACTTATGCTTTCGCAAGCTCATATTGGAGTTCTGTTTTTGGGTGGATACCAGCTGTTCCTTGTAATTTATTGCTGTCAAACTTACTGGTTTACTTCAACACACTCTACTGATGTTTCCTTCTGAAGTAGCTTTGCATCTTCCTTTGTGTAGAAACATTCTGGGGTGGGAGCTGCTACATAGGGAACACTGATGAGCAGAATTCATTTACTTTTCATGTTAGTTACAGCCTTACTTTCTGTGAGTGCTCCAGGAATATGTTGATCATCAGTCAGTTTTCAGACTTTCTGGTAAGTTTCTTACTCGCAAGGTGCTTAAGAGAGTATTTACTGTTACTTTGTAATTCTTTAACAAAGATTACGGAGGAACAACTTTTTGACCTTATGGTTTTACACTTAACAGAGTTTATGTTCATTTGTCTTGAGAGTATTTGCACGTCATGTTTCCCTTTATTCCACAGTTAAATCACTCTACCTTTTTCATTATTGTAGGTTTTACAGTAAGGTTTTTTTAAAAATCTATTTAGTCTGTTAGTATGTTATCTTTAAACTATCAACATCCTGTCTTCTGGTACTTTATCCTTTAAGCTACCATTTTTAACAACTTCATCTCTATGTTGAAGAACATGCATCTGTTGTGGATATAAGAATGATTTTGAAATTGAATATGTTGTGGTTGTTACTGGTGAGTGTCACTTTGATAAGTGCATTTTAAATCAAAATACAGTGGTTTAAACCCTAGCATCATCAGAGACAACTGAAGATTTAGTGTACAATTTCTAATTTTATCAAATTTTAAGAAGTTTTCTTCTCTTCCAGAACATTTACAATAGCAGACTTGCCCAAAATCCTTAGAAAGAGGCATCACCCAATGTTTTTGTATTTAATGTGCATTAGCATAGAATCATAAGAACTACCCCTTTTACACAAGATCCTGGGACAACACATACTAAACAAAATAAAGTTTTGAGGGAGATTAAGGGAGTGAGGCTTAAACCTTAAGGGAGACTAAAAAAATGCAAGCGTGTCTAACTTCTGTGCACCTCTGTTTCCTTAGTATAATAGCTAAATGATGGTGGACTGGAAAAATGGTAGTTAACACTTTTTAAAAGCTATTAAAAATCAATCTATCTTCCAAACAAAAATCTGTGGTTATTTAATGCATTAAGACAACGTGTAATGGGACCAGAAACATGTTAACAAGTGTAACTTGGATTTCTAATGGTAAGTATTCCCCCCTATCTCTTTATCTATCTATCTATCTATCTATCTATCTATCTATCTATCTATTTATTTATTTAAAGACCTTCATAGTTATACTGGATCTGGCAGGCTTTACAGGATCAAGGTAAATAACTGGATCAAAACTACTGTGTCAGAGATAGAAGTTCCCATCTAGGAGGGAAAGTTGGAAATACAGGGGCCAAGGTAACTTAGATGAAGGACCTGTGAAAGACCCACTACCCCAGCCTCCTGACTCTGTATTCTGCCACTGCTTCATGCCCTCTGAACTTGGATGTAGGTTGATGTGGACTACATCTATGATGTAGTGGTCACGTTAACCTGACATTAAGCCCAGTAATGATTCCTGACTGCATCAAGTTCTCTTTGAAAGTGTGTTTTAGCAATATTTTAAAAACTGGTAGCAAAGCATTCATTCTGCTGGTTGGAGAACTGAGCATTTATTGCCTGTGTGTTCTTATCAACACTTGTTGACATAATACCTTGTCTCTTCATTGTGTTACACTGCTTGACTTATTCACTCATTGTTTATAGTAGGCTTAACATCACATGGATTTTTCAGAGGTTTGACCTCTCATATGTGTCCTTTTCTGTAAGATGTTCAAAAATTGAGAAAAGTTCTTTCTCAAAAAAATTACTAATAAATGTGGACCAAAACTACAAAAAACAAAACAAAACAAAACAAAACAAACAAAAAAAAAAACCAGAAGACACCAGCTTTGTCCCAGAACAAGATAGCTTTCAGCAGTTTAGACCATCTCTGGGCAGGAACTCAAAGCTGAAAAATGCAGAATAAGCATAGTACTCAATTTCTTTTTAGCAGATCTCTTCTAGACATTATATTGAAAACGTAGTGTACTAATTCTGAATTTGAAAAAAAAAGAACAAAGCTGGAACAGATTTTTTGCTTCATTGTGCTGAGGCCAAACACCATCCCTTCCCTCAAGAATCAGCATAGTCTTTAGCTTGCTTCTCTTCCTCAGAGGAAGTAATTTGCATATTCACATTGGATGACAGGCATCATTCCACACTTTCAGTGCAAATTCAGATGAACCTCATCTCTCCTTCTCTATGCATCATTAAATTTTTCATACACTTATCTTTAACAACTACTGTCATAGTAAGGGGATATAGCAGTTAAGCAGAAACGTTCAAATGCACACAAAATAATCCACAGCTCAGTGGTAGTGCTTAGACTGTTAATAACAGACTGCTCAGCTATCCTGATCAGGCCTTTACTAATTGAAACAGAGCAAACGAACCTTTAAAATAACCTCATCAGTAATGGAAATAAAAAGAAGGAAAGATGACCTCTCATATGACGGTTGATGCAGAGCTGAAAAGAGCCTGATGCTACACAGGGAATGAGCCACCAACAGGAACCTGAGTAGTGCAGGAATGAGCAGAGCGAAAAGGAGAGGGATGCTGGCATACGGCCTGCCCAGGAGCAAGTGGGCTAGCAGGTGGTAGCAGAGGATTAAGTATGCTTCCATCTACTCCTGTAAAGAAGGAACCAGACAAGGAACTCATTATAGCTTCTCTATGAAATCTTGTTTTTATTTGCATGTGAACAATGCCCTTCAAATCTTTCCTGACTGATACGGACTTTTATCACATAATATAAAGGGTTAGAGCTACTCTTCTGGGATCCTTTTTATCCCAAATATGTGGTCTGTTTACCTTGCAGAAACTCTTTGTGCTCAATACAGCAGTAAGGATTTTTTACATTATGTTCCTAGGCAGGACTGGAGAAGGCATGGTGAATTACAAGTTACATTTATGATGGTGGGTTGGTTGGTTGTTTTATCAAGATTTCTTTGAACCTCAGAATTAAAGATTATGCGGTTGTTTTCTGAACCCACTAAATGTGCTTCAAAATGAAGAAGGTTTTAATATTATTCTCTGAAATAAATATAACTTTTAAAATGAGATGGAGAGGAACAGCTGTACCTTAAAACTGACTTGTGAGAATGACAACAGGTTTTCTGTTTTCTAAGGAAAGTGAAAGCAAATAAAGAGAAAAGGAAGAGAGTGGGATAACTTTAACCAATGAATACTACGAGAATACATTACAAAAATGCTGACATTGAGTCTCTGAGGGTTCACTAACTCACAGAAACTCCTCACAGCAAAAACTGCAAGGTTATTTTTCATCATATTTCTTCAGTATTGGGCAGTTAGTCTAAGCAACTACATTGTGGCACCATTGCTTCCCTCTTCCAACAACTGTCACTGAATAGCTCAGCAGCTGAACAATCATCCAATGTAAGACCGCTTCAGACTCTCCTTAGATCCAAGCACTCCCCTGCACAATACTGATGAGAAATATTCCCTGATTCACAGTTTGAACTTGATCTTAATCTTATCTTGAACCCTGTCTGAGTTAAGCAGTGCAGACTCCTGTATCTGAGATGCAGTAACTCCATGAGGAGGACAGGCTGGGGCTGGATGCTAAGAAGGCATCTTTGCAGGAAAGGATCCGGGCGTCATGGTGGACAAGTTGAACAGGGGTCAGCAGAATGCCTTGTAGCAAAAGCTGCAAAACTGCACCATGAGCTGTGCCAGGGAGAGTGGAGCCATCTGGGTGAGTGGGTGATGATTCCCTCTGTTTGGAACTGGTGAGGCCCCATGCAGGCACTGGGTGCAGTTTGAGGTTCCCCAGTACAAGACCACCCTTAGTGCACTGGACTGAGCCCCATGAAGGCCATTGAGGTAGATGGGACTGGAGCCCAGGATGAGAGAGGGAAGTCTGAGGGGGGGCTTGTGCTGTGACATGTTAATGTCACAGTGCTGTATGCTCATCCCTGTGTATATGTTGTTCTCCTTTGTGATTCCATATCATTCTGGGTAAATTCCCAGTCATATGGCAGTAAGTGCACTGTGGTGGTTCCTGAATGCAGGACCATGCCCAAATTTAAGAGTATGAAACTTTTTTTTTCTGCTCACAGTCCTCTTGTTTTATATACAACAAAGGACATTGCTACTGAAGAGTCTTGAATCAAGGACGCTACTGACCAGACCAGTGAGCTCAAGGACCACAGTATTGCACAAGACAAAGAAAGAACAAATCGAAGAAGCAAAGATATTATTGATTGATCGAGTCAACCAAAGGATGAAATAGACTGCACTGACTAGCTCTTTTTGTGTCTAAGTTAGATTACTATTGGTACCTCTGTGCATATGTAACTGTGACTTCTGTTCACTGACACCAGAGAAATCCTAGCCTTGCAGTCATATAAGAGAGAGAGACTATGGATAGAGTGCTATTTTCTGGGTATTAACATGCCAAACTTCATGAAAATAAACATACTGAAGATTTTAGCTTTGTGATGGCAGAGCTGAGATGCCAGGAAGCTGGAATTTCCTATCTCTGAGTTTTAGGTTTAATTGCTTTATCAACATTGGTGTAAACGAAGAGCAATAATTTAAACTTGTGATCACAAAACACATATCTATGAACACCATATAAGGAAATAGGAAAGTATCTTCTCTCAGCTGATGTGGTGAAGTACTCTGGTAGTCTACACTTCAATTGCTTTAAGGAATATTCAATGACAAGGCAAAGCATGGAAAAAATGACAAGCAACTGTACACCAAAGTTCAGAAAAGAACGTCTCCATTAAATATCAATTTATCTCAAAGCAACATCACTTTCAATAATTGACTTTGCTTTAAAAGCTACTGTGAAAATGAAAACTTTTTTCCTGTGTGTTGTATTGAGAAAAACACTAACTAAAGAAAATAACCATATCTATATTTTATATTAGTATTCAAATCACTTTTTAAAAAAAAAAAAAAATTATTTTATTTATTTTTTTCCTCTCACTACAGTTGCAAGCCTGCTATGCCAAGTCAAAAAATCTTGGTCCCCACCTCAAAGAGTATATGTCTTTCCCTGGCCCATTATCAGCATAGGTAAAGGAACTGCAGTTTCCAAAGTAGAATGCATTTGCTGAGGAAGAGATTTAGACTAAGCTTAAGGACTGCTTATTAATTATGAAATGTTCCAGACAAGAAAAACATGGCCTTATGTTGAACTTTGAATTTCTGCTCAGGAACGGCAGAGGAGTTCTGCATCATCAGAGTGCCCACAGGCTCACTCTTGCTGTCCAGACGAGTACATCCATGTCAACATCTCTAAGTCATTGGGCATTCATCTGACTCTATAGTGCTAGATTAAACATGACTGGGAATGTCCTCAGGTACTCAGGCACTCTCTCTCCTATAATACTAAATTCACCCGCCTCCAGGATGGCTGCTTGCTGCAGACTGCTTCCTGCAGGGGTGTGTGTGTGTGAGGGGGTAACTCCTGTCCATGCTAACTCCTGAACCATGCCCAGGAATTATTTGGGACGGTGCTAAATCTCTCAACCAAGCAAAGGTTTTTTTTCTCTCAAAGAGTGGTCAGGCACTGGAACGACCTGCCCAGGGAGGTGGTGGAGTCACCATCCCTCACAGTGTTCAAGAAGCGCCTGGACAAGGTGCTACAAGATATGATTTAGTAGCTTAGTGGGTAGTATTGGTGATAGGATGATGGTTGGACTAGATGATCTTGTAGGGCCTTTCCAACCTTGTGTTTCTATGAATCTATGAAAGGACCTGTGGCCTTATGACAGTATAAATGACTGAGTACCTGGGAATGTTCCCCAGCACTTTGATTTTCTTGTACAGATACAGACTTTGTGTTTTTAGTATAATCTACTGTAGTGGACGCATGTAACATACTTGCCTGGCCATGATCCTCTGCAGTAGCCAGAAACCTATACACCTACCTGTCCTTGCAATATTAGGACAGGTAGGAATGGTAAAATTTCAGTTTAGTACTGCTTTGTCCGTCGCTTGTTCTGAGAATGTACCTCTTAACCATATCCATAAACTACACCAAGCTGGGTGGTGCATTTGACATGTTGGAGGGAAGGGATGGTGTCCAGAGGGACCTTGACAGGCTTAAGAGGTGGGCCCATGGGAACATCAAGAAGTTCACCACGACCAAGTACAACGTCCTGCACCTGGGTCAGAGCAACCCCAAACAAGAACACAGGTTGGGTGATGAGCGGATTAAGAGCAGCCCTGTGGAAAAGGACTTGGGAGTATTGGTGGACAAAAACTGAGTATGAGCTGGCCATGTGTACTTGTGGCCCAGAAAGCCAATCGTATCCTGGTGTTACATCAAAAGAGTAGCTAGCAGGTCGAGGGAGGTGATTCTCCCCCTCTACTCTGCTCTTGTGAGATCCCACCTGGAGTACTGTGTTCAGCTGCGGGGCCTGCAGCATAAGAAAGACACGGACCTGTTAGATCAGGTCCAGAGGAGGGCCGTGAGGACGGTCAGAGGGCTCAAGCATCTCTCCTGTGAAGACAGACTGAGGGAGTTGTAGTTGTTCAGCCTGGAGAAGAGAAGGCTCCAGGGAGACCTTATAGCAGCCTTCCAGTACCTAAAGGGGGCCTACAGGAAAGATGGGGAGAGACTCTTTATCAGGGAGTATAGTGATAAGACAAGGGATAACTGTTTTAACCTAAAAATCATTGCTCCCTACAACTTGCTGAGAAGAAATAGAGAGGGAGGTGCTGGTTTCTTTTCCCAGATAACCAATGACAGGACATGAGGGAATGGCACAAAGCTGAACCAGGGGAGGTTCAGACTGGACATCAGGAAAAATTTCTTTGCTGTGAAGGTGATCAAACACTGAAACAGGCTTCCTAGAGAGGTGTTCAAGTGTTTGATGCCCCATGTCTGTTAGTGTTCAAGAGGCATTTGAATAATGCCCTTAATAATACACTTTAATTTTTGGTCAGCCCTGAAGTGGTCAGGCAGCCGGACTAGATGATCTCTGCAGGTCCCTTTCAACCGAACTATTCTGTCTTCTAAAAGTGGGTAGATTTAGATTAGGTATTAAGAAGAAATTCTTTACTATGAAGGTGGTGAGGCACTGGAACGGGTTGCCCAGAGAAGTTATGGATGCCCCATGGGGCTTTAGGCAACCTGGTGTAGTGGAAGGTGTACCTGCCTATGGCAGGGGGGTTGGAACCAAATGATCTTTAAGATCCCTTCCAACCCCAACCATTCTATGATTCTATGAATACCTGAAGATTCTTGATCCCCTGTCCCTGACGCCTCTTTTGCTGAGAAATGCTTTACAGAGAAGCTCTAAAACCTATTTCTGCATTCTATGCCGCAGAAGAAGCAGCCCAGATTATTCATACAAATGAATTACAAAGTACTGCCAATTATGCTTTATGCTCTATGTTTTAGTTGAAAGGTTTCCCTAGTAGAATAACCAGCTTCTTTTGAAGAAATGAAAATTTGCACTACAGTTCTTTCTTCATGGGCACTTCAAATTTCCTTGAGTATAGTTTATGGCTTTACAGACACACAGTAATTACTTTCGTAGCAATGAAGATAGTTTGCAATAAAATCAAACCTTCATGATAACTGATCTTGTGAGTTCCATTTCAGATAATGGGTTTTTATAACAGCTTTAAAACGTAAAGGCTTGAGAAGTCTTTAAAAAATAAATCAATCCCAACTACTTCCATGTTGTGGAAATTTGCTGCTCATTTTGTCGTAATCAAAGTCTTTCTAATTATCAAATTCATTAAGATAATCCAAATATATAAAATAGGGATATTACAAGTTCTTGTTGACAGCCATTTAGTCATGAAAAACTATTATGAATTTATTTAAAAAATAATTAGAGAATACAAGTTATGATAGACAAAAAGGAGTTACAAAACAAGATCTAGAAAATATATCACCAGAAAGATAAACTTGTACAATCTGCTTCATTGTTGCTTTAGGAGATCCCTTGTAATTAAACCTGTACCAAATTTACAGGCTTGTTCTTTAAAATGTGGTGTCATCAGCAGATTAGTCATTTTATGGTATATTTTTCTAGGTAATCTATTGATTGCATCCTTTCCAGTGATAAAAACATTGTAATCGTAGTGACACCTTACAGGTACGTTGAAATAAAACCAGCCTTATTTCTCTCACAGAAAAAATATTTCTCACTAGATTTGTATAGCTTCACTATGTAATTGTTTAGAGTAGCAATTTTGGCATGGTGCTTCATGGGCTACTTCAACGTGTTCTTTAGAAGGTAGCTAAGACAAGTGAGCCTTTTGTCCTCAGGTTAAATGGGCTACATATCTTCACTGAAAAATATATTGGGTTGGTCCATAAATCTAAAATGATGACAAAGAACCCAAATGGGGTTTTTCTCCTCCCTTTTCCACCATCCTCTATGTACCTCCCATGTTTTCTTTTTCAGAGTCTGCCACAGTAGCCACAAATGGTACTCTGTTCTTTGCTTCATTAACATTTCCAATAAGTGGTGTTGAGAACTGAAATCACTACAGTATTCTGACCACTAGTACCCACCTAACATCTCAAACATCATAGGCCTTTCTAAAATAGCCATAAAGGAAGACTGATAATTTGTGACTGAGCAAGTCAGCTTAAGATTCAAAGTGGCTTGTTACAGCTGTGTGGAAAGACTGAAGTTCAGATCACGTAAACCTTGTATTTTAGTTTGTCCATCAGCTCAACAACTGTAAAAACTGTTTCAAATAACAGCAAAGAATATGGTTTTCTGTGAGCCCCCAGATTTTTCATTCCAAACATAAGACCAACACATATATAGCTACCCACCTAATATATTTGTACTGCATGCTTTTCTTTGCAAATATATTTACATATGCTTTTGGGTCATTACAAATATACATTTTAAAAAGTCCTCTAATCACTACTCAGTTCTGAACAGGGGAATAAAGAATGAGGAGTCTAATTTAAAATGATTTAAAGATCTTAGGCAAAGGTAGCTGAGGAAGTTTGTAGATTCAGGGGATGACTTTTATTTTTATTTTTATTTTTATTTTTATTTTTATTTTTATTTTTATTTTTATTTTTATTTTTATTTTTATTTTTATTTTTATTTTTATTTTTATTTTATTTTTATTTTTATTTTTACCATTGGTAATACATTAAAATTAATA
This sequence comes from Anseranas semipalmata, assembly GCA_013399115.1. Classification (NCBI taxonomy): domain Eukaryota; kingdom Metazoa; phylum Chordata; class Aves; order Anseriformes; family Anseranatidae; genus Anseranas; species Anseranas semipalmata. Next base: position 55,331 of record VXAA01006371.1, read on the forward strand.
TGGTCTCAAAATTGATGCGGTCTGCTTCACCATCACTTGCAGAATAATAGAATTAAAGTTTTAATTGTGTTTGTTGACTATTACGTTAGCCTGAAAAAGCAGAAAAGTGGATAAACTTCCTCAGATGAATGTGATTTCCTGCTAGTGCTAGGCTATACTTACAGTGTTTAGACTATGACAGTAATGAATGTAGATTTCCATGTCAGCCACATGAGTATATATGCTTATGGCTCACAGTGAGAGATTTTGATTTCTACACTTAGAATATGAATATTTAACGAGGGTTTTCACTGATTAGTTACACCTAGTCTCAGGCATAGTCCTTCATTTAGGACCTGTGGGAATGTAGAAGAAAAAAATGAGAGTTTGCATGATACTCTATAGTGTTCTAATTAATCATTTATTCACCATAGATTTTTTATTCTTTTTCTTATGAGGCAGCAGTTGTCAGGCAACGTAAACTTAGCCAGTGTAATAATTCTTTGTTATTTCTATATATCTTCAGTATTTTTGCTTCCTTGTGAACAATTTGTTGTGGGTAGTCAAACTTCAGAACTTAAGCTGCTAGAACTTAGAGCAGCACTGTCAGGAATATGCTGTTGTTTTTATGCCTTGTTTGAATCTGAAGGACATTCACAACATACATGGATTTCAATGGATATAAATGCTAGGGATGTAGGCCTGAAATTCCACAAAAAGCTGTACATGACCAGTAGCAAGGAAATTGACTCCTCCCCCTGTGACAACCAGCTGGGACAAGCAATGATGAAAGTATGGGGTACTACTAAGGTTGACAAGCCAACAGAAGGTGGCCTATAACTCCCTTAACCTAAGGTGGGCTTTCACATAGCTGTGTCACACACAAAAGGTGATTTAGCAGGCAGTCACTCTACAAAGGTGCCTGTGCCAAATTTGTGATCACAACTGCCATGTGCTTCAAATATATACATGCCCTGTAGACAGTTAGCAAACACTTTATATTCTCTAGAGGAGTTTGTGTAAGTACAAAGGAAACAGGAATTAATGAATCTGGATTCTATTTAGAAGTAAAAACTTTGTCCAGCAATATATTGATGGTATGCTGTTTTATTACCTGACAGAACTGCCTGAGTAAAGGGAATCAGAATAATACAGGTGTGGAGTCAAGTGTATGGCTAAGAAGATCAGGGGATTTTCGCTGAAAAGGCAGATCATTAAGAAAATTTATTTGCTGGAGTATGCTTTTTAGGCACTTTATAAAGATATGAAAACCCCAAATTCAGAGTTCAGGACTTAGTCATACTGTTTATGCTTTAGTATAGGACCTGGAAACTAGCCTGGAATGAGAGTCATGTACTAGAATAAGACTGAGAACAAGGTTTATTTGTCTTGTATGATACTTTGTCTCTTATTTTCACTAAAGGAGAGTCAAAAAGTCTGCAAATCACTTGTAAACTGCTCACTGGCATACTGTAAGTTTGTTGATTGGTAACTTACTTGTAGAAAATTGATTTTATGGTAAGGTAACAATTAGAACTTTAGAGTGAAGGTCATCATAGTCTTTCATAACATTCCGATAAACATCATCTCTCATCCAGAATCCTTTTTTTTGTTTTTGTTTTTGTTTTTGTTTTTGTTTTTGTTTTTGTTTTTGTTTTACAGCCCTTTCTGTTAATAACCTCCTGGTACTATACGACAAGGTGAACTGTTCTCCTCTCTGTACAACAGTATGAGTCTTCCAAGCATTCCCTGCTGGATGGGAAGGGAATATTTAGTAATATTTGCTACAGCAACTGTCTAGTAAGAATGGTGGTGATCCTTAAAAAAGTTCTTCCGACTAACCTTCAATTTTGCATCAATTCATGTCACTTCATGAAAAATCATTTTTGACATTTTTCTTTTGATTTTATTATGATGAGGGGACTGGAGCATCTCTCATATGAGGAGAAGCTAAGAGAGCTGGGCCTGTTTAGCTTGGAGAAGAGAAGGCTGACAGGGGATCTTATCAATGCATACAAATATCTGAAGGGAGGGTGACAAGAGGATGGGGCTGGACTCTTTTCAGTGGTGCCCAGTGACAGGACAAGAGGCAACGGGCACAAACTGAAGCACAGGAAGTTCCGGCTGAATATGAGGGGGCACTTCTTTCCTGTGAGGGTGACAGAGCACTGGCACAGGTTGCCCAGGGAGGCTGCGGAGTCTCCTTCTCTGGAGATATTCAAAACCCGCCTGGATGCGATCCTGTGCAATGTGCTCTGGGTGACCCTGCTTGGCAGGGGGGTTGGACTAGATGATCTCCAGAGGTCCCTTCCAACCTCAACCATTTTGTGATTCTGTAATATACTGTGTATGGTAAATATACCTTTTCTAATTGGTAAAATAGAATTACATGATAATTCTATAAATAATGCAGAATCTAGATTAGATTTTCCCATGTAATGGACCCGGGTTCCTGCTCTATTCTGCCAATAGATTTTATTGGTCAAAGTGACTTTAAATTATCCAGGGCTGATTTAGTTCTGAGATGAATTTATTCCAAAATACCATGAATATAAATATTTTCAAGATTATTAACAAACAGGGATTTTTCCAAGTGAAAAAATTTTAGGGTTATATGTTGTAATGTTTTGTAAGCTTTGGGGATCAAGTTTAGGCCTGGTGTAAATGTCAAAAGTACATTGATTTCGCGTTTAAAAAAGCAAATATTTTTCTTGTGCTTATGTGTGAGACAAATGAAGTTGTGAATGGTAAAAACATTATCTGTGGCTCTTGGTTGGGAATATGCTTTTATTTTATAGATACTATGGATATATTTCTGCTGCTGCTAAAATCAGATACAAGCCCTATGCTATGCAGAGATTACTTATGAACCATCTGGGTTGAAATATTACATAAATATCCTGACTCCTTTCTATAGCGTAAGAGAGAGGTTGCACTCAGTTCTCCAGAGACACCAGAGAAAGGCTGGTCTGTGAGGAAAACAAGTGACATGATTTAAACAACTCAGATGTTGAATGAGAGAGGAGGAAATGCATGAGTAGCAAGTGGGTTGTCTTGGTCTAAATTCCTGAAGCCACAGTAACAATGATGAGCTGTTCACAGTAAATTTCTCGACTGCAAGTGAAATGAAAGCTTTTAATAACCTTAGAAAGCTCTCACTTCTATAGTCTGCTAACTGGAGAAATAGGAGAAAAATAGCAAGCAGCTGTACTTAAAATGTACTGCAAGCAGAACTTTACAATTGGCAGGAATGAACAAAAACAGCTTCAAGACAACTTATTGGGCCAATATAAAACTTCCTCCCTTGCCACGGACAATACAAAGCTGGAAAATAAGTATGGCAGAAGTATGAGATCCTCAGCATCTAATACAGCGTTCTTTACCTACAGCAAGTCCTAGCGAAACAGTGGGTCAAACGAGATGTGGTTTCTGTGCCACTCCTTTAGCCACGTGTGGAAGAAGTCTACCTGCAGTACCAGGCACAGTGGAAGGGGAAGGCCCATTGAACAATTCCAAGTGAAAAGTTAACTTTTGCTTGGCCATCCTGCAAAGTTCACTGTGACAAAATGTGATACCTCAGTCACAGATGAGGGAATGTTTCCTGGGCAGTGGCAGCTCTTAGATGGATTTATGAGTCACAGTAGCCTGGCAACTCAACACAATGACGATTGCATGAAGATCTGCAGCATCACAGAGCTGTGCACTCTGCAACCTTTGAGAAGGCTGCAAAACCTATTCTTCTGCATACTTCGTCCCTGCTTCATACCCAGGGTGTGCACACACTGGCTAGACCGTATCTGTGACAGGAGAAGAGTTGAGCCTGGTGGCTGCAGAGAGCACGCTTGGAGGGAGGCCATCCCCTGGTTGCACTGCTGCTGCTGCACTGGCCACAGAGTTCACTGTCACCACAGAACACAGGCTCATGCATATAACTGACCAACACCACCATGGTCTTTGTGTTAGGACCTTCACTGTGCAGAAGGCTCACATCTCACCTAACGTTAGGAGCATTGTCTCCAGAAAACAAGCTCCATGCATGCTACCCTGTTAAGAGATGTTTCATGTTAGTAGAGTCTGCAGAGGAAAAGGTATTCTTAATGAAATATTTTACATGCTGCTAGCTTCACACAGAGCTGGATGGCTGCAGTTCCTACCACAAAATCTTGTGATGATTTACAGAGCTTTTATCCTTTCCTAGAGAGACACTTAATCTGGTTACTAGTTGAATTATTTGCTATGTGTCAGTTACAGCTGACCACAAGATTTCTGCATCCTTAGGAGACCTATGTACGCTGCTAAGGAATCTCATTATGTTTTTGGAGATTAAGACACAAGGAGCAAGATTGAAAAACACCTCGGTGCTTTAATGAGACATTGTTTTATTTTCTCAAAAGGATCAACCTGTGAGGCGTTTTTGGACACATCTGACATGCTAATGGAGATATGAAATGCAAGGGCTACCACAATTAGCTTTAGAAAAGATGGGACTGAAAATATAACTTCTTCTGAAGCACCTCTGCATCCTAACCACCACATGCAGAACCTTCTCATTGTTATAGTTAGATCAGAAATGTACTGCTCTGCTACAGAACAGAAAGGAGTTCAAGATTCAATTGTCCTAGAAGGAAAGCATCATGAGAACACCAGTGTCTCATTTCACATTCAGGATGCCAGCTGAGGAAGTGGGAGTCCTGTCCAGGCTCCTAAGGTTGTCTTGCAATTTGCAATTTGTTATTGAAATGTTGTTTTAACTTGTATAAATATATGTTATAAATTGTACAACTATATTATTTTTCATGATGAAGGTAGTGAGACATTGAAACAGGTTGCCCAGAGAAGTTGTGGATGCCTCATCATTGGAAGTGTTCAAAGTTGGGTTGGACCAGAGCTTTGATCAACCTCATCTAATGGAAGATGTTCCTGCTCATGGCAGGGAGGTTGGAACTAGTGATCTTTAAGTGTCCCTTTCAACCCAAACTATTCTATGATTCTATGATTCTAACGGAATCATATACATATATTTGTTATATAAATATTAATGTTTTAAATATACAAATGTTGTTATTAAAGTTTTTTATTAAACTACATATGCTGTTTTGGGGAACAGGTTGTTTGTTTGTTTGTTTTTGTCAAACAAAAGATAAAAATGAGGTAATTGTGCTTTTTTTAGCATGCATTTTCCTTACATTTTGAAATCAGTTTCTCTGGGAACTGTAGTAGGTACTTTAGGATCTGAGGCTAGAGACAAGAAAGGGGTCTGCTCCATGTGTTTTCAAAGCTTGGTTACAGCAACCTGGTTTCTACAGCATGCCTAGACACACATTGCAGAACCAGCCACTCTTGGAGAACATTCAGGAAAAGAATCTGAACTTTGCAGAGTGGCTGTAGGGGAACAGGTTTCCTCCTTTTGCTTGTATTAATTATTAATAGGCTGCTGACAAATACAAAACCAAGAAAGACAATACAGATGTGGTTTTGTTGCTTCCAAAGGCACAAAAGCCTTTTAAGCACTTGCTAAAACAAACACATCAGCCTTCTCAGATGCAATGGCTGAAGGGAGCTCTCTGCCCACGTATAATTTTATACATTCTTCAGATAACTTGTAGGTCTAAATGTAAGACTCTACACCTAGGGACACAACAATATTTATGATGCCCTGAGGGATTCTCCTCATGTACTGATACAAGCTGTAAGGAAAACAGATGCTTTTAAAAACAGCTTCAGTAAGCACAAATTTATTCTTATTGTGGTAAAGACATTCTTCTTTAAAGTATGTTTTAAAAAGTTGTCTTAGCAGTAAGTAATGCTGATATAAATATATTGTTTTAAAAATTAGCTTCCTAAGCTAGAGACAACACCAATGGTACAAGTAACTTTTTGGAAAGGAAATTCCCAGAGTGGTCTTCTCCAGAGTCAATGAAGCCTACATCTTGGAACCGAAGCCGTTTTACAATGACTGTATTAAGGATCTGTAGAGCAATTCTTGTATTTCCTGTGGCAGACTGGATCTTTACTGTACCAAGTACTGTCCAAACAGGATAATAAGGTATTTTTAGGTTTGTGGGGTACATTGCCCAGATATAAAACAAGTGATGGACACAGACAAATCAGTAGAAGAGAACAAGGAATCAGCAAGGCAATAATCGGCAGGACAGGCAGCTGTTTCGGCAGAACAGTCGAACAATCATTGCCCTGTTCTTTGTTAGCATTACAGCAAAAAAAGTTTGGAGCAACTGTAAGATAACTGCTGAAGGGTTGAACTATGCAAAGGCAAAATTGTTAGTTTTCTTCTTTGAACAAGTCTCATAGAGGTATAGTTGAATTTTTTATCTATGTTTTTATTCATTTTACACTGAAGAACAGATGACCCATGATTCTTCAAAATCATTGAAGACTGCAAGTAATTTTGGGAAGACAAAAAAACATCAAATATTAAACTTGTCTTTCTTGTACTCTGCATGAGAATAACTACTAGCTGCAGTGATATTTTTTCTGCAAGCCGATGTAGCAAAGACCAAGAAACTATGAGATTTCTCCTTGAAAGGTGACATTTACGAATAGCTTGGAAAAAAAAACAAACAAAGAAAGGTACACCTTTTTGTTAGGACTGCAAGAGTGGTCAATTACATTGTTGTAGCAAGGTAAACATTGCAAAAATATATAATAAGCTAAACTGGATAGTATTAAAGAAACAGGCAGAGCAGTACTGTCAGCAGCAGACCAATTCCTACCATAGCTGAAAAAAACCTTAAGTTTTGACTCTAAGAGAAGGCAAATAAATTATTTGCTTATTTAATATAAGCAATTAATCTCCTCCTTGTAGAAAATCTCTAAATGAAATTTGAATCTTAAAGGATATACAGAATTCCCAGTAGCATACCCTAATAACATCAATCCAGTTGCATTTGAATGAACTTCCAGAAAGTAACTTCACACTCTCCAGGTAATAGAGGTTTAGTGAAATGCTAAATAAACCATGAACTCTCTCAGCCTCCTGGGGGTAAAATAATCTAAACAAACCAAACTTTGCACAGCTAAATGCTATTGCACAGGGATATACTGTCACAAAACTGCTGCACTGACAAGAGTCTTAATTTACAAAGAAGAATTAACAGAGACTACATCAACTTACATATTGCCACATTCAAAAGGAAATTTCAACAGTCTGATTGGAATTTGGGAAGATTTAAATCATGAAAAATGCTACTGCATTTCTCATGAAAATATATATTTTTTAGGAACAGAAAATCCATTAGAACTGCCAAAGGCAATCACTCATGGAATTAACTCTTATAGGAGATGGGAACAATAGCAAATGGTGTTTCAACAGTCAGTTATTTTTTTTTTGTATGTGAACTTTGCCACACTTGCAGGGTCAGTACAGTGCTGTAGAAGGCAAACAGAGGTACAAGGGGTGGGGGCAACTGGGGACAAGGGCAGGTAACAATCTAAGTTTATGGTCCTAAATGCTGCTATTCTGAGCCAGTGGACTTACTGTCTGAGCTTCTTCAATGCATTGAAAGTTGCACAAAATTCCAGGGAACTTTAAAACTTCAGACGGACAGGCAAAGACTCTGTGGAAGGATCAATTTAATTCTCAAACCTTGTAGTGTATGCCCATCACACTTATCATTGTTTCTAGACTCTACACTTTCTATAAATTTGTACATTGCCTCATATAAACTGTAATGTGTAGATGGATATGAATATATATTTTACCTATATCCTGAGTTTAACTTTCAATTACCAATATATTAAGACTCCTTTTTATTACACATAAATTATTTTTGAAATTTTCTTGTATTTTAAAATGTCTTTGACCAGTGCTGTCATTTTGGCATGCATATATGTTTAATCAGTGAGCTGAATTTTTCAGGATCACCTTTGATGGGACAGAAATACACTCTGGAGAAACAGACGGGGTTGGTAGAGTGAGGTGGATCATGGCAAGAGAGCGCTGCACAGATGCGCTCTGTCAAACCCAGTGGATGAGCTAGCTCTCTGGTTCTCTTTACTGCAAACAGGTTGTAATGAACCACCATGAGGAGGGAAGGCAGACACTGTATGAGCAGTTGACTCCTTAGTAGAAAAAATACGCAAGTAGAAAAATGGCTTCTGTGCAAATGAAAGAATGGCTCTGCTGCTGAGAAGAGCTATTTTTTGTGATAAGGGCAGTAAACAGTTGCAGGGATGCATAGCTATCCATGGCCACCATAACTGAGATATGAACCCTCATTATAAACTGTGACCTTGGCTGGTGAACTCACAAAGATGTGAGTTTGTTTAATTTTTTTGTGGGATAACTTTTCCAACATTTCAGCCCTCACAGAAATGCTATTTATCTGTAACGTCATCAAAATCCACCAGGAGATCAAGCCTGGAGACTGACACACAATAGTGCAGTCTTTGTGACCTTTATGTTTTTACAGGACAAAAGCAAAAACAGCTATTTCACTTAAAATGACTTTTTTTTGTTTGTTTTGTTTTCATGGAAAAAAACTCTATTTTGACAAAATGGGCACTTTCCACTGGAATCCCAATATGTGAAAAATACCTTAAGTTCTATCTGTAACATTAGCAGAGTTGTTGTATAATTCATACATTTTATAATATTTATTGTGAACTATTGAAAAAAAAAAGAGGAAAGGATGTTATGCAATGTATGATCCTTTCTGAGGAGGGAGATGCTGAAACTACTTTGTGGGAAGGAGCATTTGAATATTAAAGCAGTCACCCGCATCCGTCACCTGATGTAGACAGCTGCTCAAAGCTAAGGTGGATAGCAGTCAGAAAGCCTGGCTTACACTGAGGAGGAGAAATACTACTCTGCTTGAGGGAAGATGGACAGTAAGAGTGAGTGCCACAGAGCCTGCATATGTTTCAACTGCTCATTGCTATTTGTGTGCAGAGGACCCATTCCTGGCACAGAGTAGAGCACAGACTTCACAGCTGCCCTCTCTCTTCACATGGACACTAAAATAAGCAACTTGCCCTTTTGAGTGGACTCTGCTTTGAGACACTAATGTTCATCTGCACGGCCACTTGCAAGCAGCCACTGGGTTTTGTTAGATCAAGCACATCACACCCTATTCACAATGACATGATTTTGCTCTGGAACTCACCCACTTGTGAGTGGCTTACTGCATGGACAAAGCAAACCCCTTACAAAAAAATGTGCAAACCAGCCTTAAGGGAGAAAGCAAAAAATTTTGATAGCTCACACAATATCTGATGGACAATATCTTTGGAGTGATCTGCAGTACCAGTTATTTCTGGGCTAAGTGAAAGAACCTGACAGAACAGCAGAATCACAGCATCTGAAACACACAACATTGGGCTGTTTGTACCATGCATCTTTACTTCCATTCATTTTTCTGTGATCCTTCATTTATATATATATATATTAAGATATCAGGGTTCAAATATGTTCTGATAAGTTAAACTTGGAAACACTGCTCTGCGAAGAGGATTTTCTTGGATTATCATGAAGATTCCTCATTGTTTTGAAAGGAAGGGAAAAAAAGAGGGGAAAAAATGACTAGAGTTCCACAGAGTGATGCCATCATAATGGTGACAGGAGAGGACAATTAAATGCATTTCAAACCCCTGACAAAGTTCTGTTCTTACTGGACAAGGGATGAACTTTGCTCAGAATTTGAAACGAGTCACTTTCTGACATGCTGACATTTGATAGTATTGCTGTTTTCAGGAGGAGAAAGGCACTTTTCCTGGTTTTGTTGTTGTTTTCATTTGGTTATTTGTTCATTTTCCATGGAAAAATAGCTTCTCTCTGTTTTCTGGCTGCCGAATTTTCCCCTATACTGACTTAAAAGTTTAGGGATTTAATCTTGTCATTCTTTTTAAAGCTTCATTAACACTATCATTGTTAAGAGACTGCAAATGCCCTTGCTATTTTTACTCCTTTTTATTTTCATCAGATAAATTAGTCTGGACTTCATTAAGGGATGAATGCACTTCTCAAGTGACAGCCCAACTGTGTAAAATGAAGCATGCAATGTATAGTTACTAAGCAATGTACATGGAACAACACAATACACAGATCCCCCTTGAACATTTCAATAATTTTTTAATACCCTTAAAGGTAATACTTAAATGTAGTAGGCTGAGAAATGCTCAGCTAAGATAGACTTGGGAGGAACTAGGAACACTTGCCACCTATCTGTAATGTAACTAGCTCAGCAGCGTAAAGGAAAACACAAGTGTTAGAGAACTGCAAGGCACAAGAAACTGCAGCTCCTGAGATGAGTAATAATATACAAGACAGATCCCGACCTTGTCATTATTTGAATGTTTCAACATTTGCAAACTGTGATTAAAAATCTTAACAAAAAAAGAATTTATGTCTTTATAAAGGCAAATAACTGTTTCATGCCTAAGAAGTCTTTTGTTGCTTTGTATTTATTTACATGGCTTTTATTGCCAGGTGGAAGATCATGATAATCAGTACAATGTTTTAGAATGAATACTTCCTACATTCCTTCACATTCTCTAGGCACAGTCTTTTTACCTACCTCAAAAGAAATCCCTGTTTGCCATAACTGTACTAAAGCAATATTTTAAAACTGGCAACATTTTTGCATGTGCAGTTTGTGGGGAAGTGCTCACAAATGCCTCTCTACTCAGATGTAATATTGTACCTAGAAATGCCTTATACTAAATCTGTACTGCTGTTCATGGAAAAAAAGGCACTAAGTTTGCTCTGTCTCTGTGAGGGTCCTCAGCTAGTGAATGTGTACAGAGCTAAATGAAGCTTGAGGGTCTGAGATGCAAAGCTGTGCTTTGGGACAGGCCCATGTCAGCTTTCTGAAGGACAGTTTCTTCAGAGGGGGGTGCCCAAGTGAAGGGTAAGGTCCACACCTGAGAGCAAAAGCCTGCAGGAGCCTTGCTCTGCCTGTGGCTGTCTGAGAAAGAAGAGCAAATGCAGCCAGGTGCTGTCCTGGAAACATGGCAGCTCTTGGGGCCACGTGATGGGATTCTCTGTGCCCACCGGGAAACGCCAGCGATGTGCTCTGGGCTGGCTTGGCAGCCCAAAGTATGGCTGCAGGTGCCTCCAGAGTCCCCTGGATGCAATTGCAATTGCACAGTAGGGCTGAAGAAAGAATCGCTGATGTTACCTTCCAGTTTTGACCCCTGCTTTAGGAGTCATGCAATGAGCATACTTTATGTGCACTGCCCCAGGACTGTGCTGCAAGTACAGCCTGGGGGGTTGGCCTGTGGGAGCTCAGAGCAAGAGGTATGTGACAAAACCCACCCCTAGGATGCCACATGCCATTTCAGCGTAGCACCACACAAATACTGCTGCCCTGACTACATTTTGTTAGTAAATGTATCTTGTAGGCTCCAAATCATTGCAAAGTCTATAGAGTCACAGTCACCACCACTGCTGAAAGCAATTTCCCTCCTCCATGCTTTACCCTTCACTGGTCCTCACACTGCTGCTGTGCAGAGCGTTGCAAATGTCTGCCGCAAGGCCCTGCCATCAGAAGCAAACCTGAATGAAAACTCAAACTATTTTTGGAGGGTGTCAGATTAAGTATCTGTTAATTCTGTTGACACTCAGGTCCTTCCATGGTACATTAAGTGCTAGAAAATAAACCGTTACCTTGTTTATGTATTAAACTGTTACCTTGTTTATGTATTTGCCCTTCCGGTCCTGAAGGGCAGAGGAGCC